>CM047817.1:18657971-19257971 GCA_026214975.1 Gentiana macrophylla | reverse complement strand
TGTGCGACTAGTTTGATAGTGGACAGATCCAAATTTCTTGACTGCTTTAGTGATTCTACCAAACCATACGTCCGGTGTCTGCTTGAGACCATATAGGGATTATCTAAGCGGCTAAGCCTACAAACTTTGTTGAAGTTTGCACGGGTGTTAAAGCAGGTGGATCTCCTTCTAGACTTCCTCTTCTAGATCTTCATTTATTTATTTATTTTTTATTTTTACTTTATTTTACATCTAACTAGTTGAGAGGTCAAGGTTTGAAGCAAGTGAGAATAGGACTATGTGGGGAATTAGATTATTTTATATTTTGTACTCCCTCTGTCCCGTAATATAGGGCTTTTTCTAGAATTTTGTGGTGTCCCAAAATACAAGTCCTTCTCACGAAACAATGCAATATTAAATGCTTTGTTTCCACTTTTACATTAAACAATGCTATATTAAATGCTGTGTTTACACTTTTACATTAAACAATGCTATATTAAATGCTTTGTTTCCACTTTTACATTAAACAATGCAATATTATAAGGCACTCTCAAAAAACAATATGTTTTTTAAACCGTGTGGAAAAGCCAAAAAGCCTTATATTATGGGACGGAGGGAGTATTTAGTAAAGATGGATTTAGGTTACTGCCTTTTTAGCATTTAATATAGTCATTAAAACTGTGTTTTATTTATTTATTTTATTTTATAGTTTTATCACAATTGTAAGCTACTCTAGTGATTGGCTGATAAAAGGGGAAGAAGTGATATCTTCGATCCTATACTTTTTAATATCATGTTCTATTCATATCAAGAGTCAACACACTACATTGTGAGTTTGTCTTTTAGGTGATATAGTTGAATGGAGAAGGTAGGGCCTGAGCTCATCCTGTCAGTGCCAATCATCTTCGCTGGATCCAAACTTTGAAAATCATGCAGATTAGAAGAAAAAATAGCAATACAATTTATACCACGAGAAGGCTTTCTAACAGATAATAAGTTGCAATCCAGATTAGCAAGATGAAGTACATCCTTTAGCACTATTAAAGTTTTATCAAACTTGTACCAGCTACTTTAGAGTGAGAACCATCAACAGCTACAATTTTGTTTCCATGAGAATATGGCTTTACCTTTTACTGTTGCAAAAAGGATACAACTCATTATCTCTCCTTTATTTCAGTTATTTGTAGGGGTAGGGGAAGAAGTGAGCGCGGAAAGAAAGAAAACCCAGGAAGAGGGGGGGGGGGGGGGGGAGGGGGTGTTTAGTTCTGTTCCTCTTTTTTTAGCATCTCACATTAACTGATGTAGAAATTTAGGAAAGGAAAATGATGTTTATTATTCCAATCTGAGGCATTAACACCGAGTTAATCCTCTTTAAATACACGCAGTGACAGTAGGAGTAGGAGTAGGATAAGAACACAACTCTTATCTTATCTCTACTCAAAGTAATTTAAAAGTCTAACTAACTTTTATTCTCCTATCTTTATTTAAATAAAACAGACTTAACACCACAACGATAATTCATAAATATGAGAATAATAAATAAGGGAATAAGATATTAATTATTAATCGATATTCCAACACCCCACTCAAGTTGGTGCATGGATATCTTTCATGCCCAACTTGTTTGACAAAATTCGAAGTCCGCTTTCACCAAAGCCTTGGTTAAGCCATCTCCATTGTTTGTTTTGGAGAGGAACAAATGGTATGCGAGAGTGCCTTCTTCCATCTTTTCTTTCACAAAGTGCTGTCAATATCGACATGTTTTGTCTGTCATGTTGTGCAGAGTTCATTCACAATGTCAATTGCTCCTTTGTTATCACAGAATAATTTCATAGGAAGACTACAAGGAACCTTCAAATCTTGTATAACCCTTTTAATCCATATTTCCTCACATATCCATTTGGGCCATAGCCCTAAGTTGGTTCAGGCTCGCTTCTTGAAACCACATTTTGTTTCTTACTCCTCCAGTAACTAGGTTGCCCCACACAAAGTCTGATGCCACATCACTGTCACGGACCTTATCTTCTTTTACACCTTCCCCCAATCAAGATCTGTGTAGGAAACCTATTCCCTCATTATCTGTCTTTTGAAGTCAGATCCTTTCTGGTGCATCTTTTAGGAACTTAAGTATCTGTGAGTCTGCATCAAGATGCTTTGAGTTGGAGAATGCATGTCTTGTGATCGATGGAGCTCACAAAGATATGCAATATCAGTGCAGTGTGGGACAAATATATCGATCTTCCCACCAGCCTCTCGAAATCTTTCTCTGTTTCTTTGAGCTTCACCATTTTCTTCCCTAACTTCAAATTGAACTCCATTGGAGTCTTGGTAGCTTTGCATCGAGTCATTCCGCTTTCTTCAACGGATCCATAGTGTATTTTCTCTGTGAAACCATCAACCCTTCCTTTGATCTGGCAACTTCCATTCCCAGGAAGTACCTCAAGGGCCCCAGGTCCTTCATCTCAAATTCACTTGCAAGTTTATGTTTTACCCTTGCAGCCTCTTCCACATCATCACCTGTAAGTACTATATCATCCACATAAGACTATGATAACGGTCAGTTTTCCCAAGGTTGACTGTTTTACAAACATTGTGGGTTCGAGTGGCCTTAGGAAAAACCATTACATTTTAAAACACATATAAAACGTTCAAACCAAGCTCTGTGGGCTTTGTTTGAGCCCATATAAGGACTTTTTAGCTTTGCACACTTTCCTTTTGAACTTGTCTTCAAATCCTGGTGGTTTTTCCATGTAAATCTCCTCTTTTAGGTTGCCATGTGAAGACATTCTTGACATCAAGTTGTGTCAAGGGCCAATCAAGTTGATTTGCAGAATCGACAAGATGATCCTAATGGTGTTTAATTTTGCAACAGTGAGAAAGTCTCGATAAAGTCAATCCATGTGAGTTTGAGAGAACCCCTTGGCCACTAGCCTTGCCTTGTGCCTCTGTATGGACCCATCCCGAGTTGTATTTCACCAGAAAACCCACTTACATCCCACTGTTTTTACATTTTTAGCGGGTCCACGAATTCCCATGTGTGATTCTTTTCCAGGGCTCTCATTTCTTCCGAGCAAAGACCCTTCCACTCGAGAATACTTAGAGCATCTTGAATGGTTTTAGGAATTTGGGTAGTTTGGGTAGTTTGAGATGAAGGCCTGGTATTTACGAGAGAGGTGGTCATAAGATATATGGTTGGACATGGGATAGGTAGGTTTGTTATATTTGGCACATTTTAGGCGGCTTTCTTATGGAAATGGGTTGGTCACATCGATGTCTCATCATGATCGAATCTGCACTTCTTGCTTTCTCACGGATTACGTGTCTCGGTTTGAGGGTTTGTACAAGATTCTCGTTTGGCATCGTGAGTGTGTAAGTTGTCTGCGTTGGATCTTTTTCCTTCTTTGATACACTTTTCCTTTAAAAGTGTCAATGGTGTTAGAGTGTGGATTGTCTTCCTTTTTCGTGATTTCCACTCTCGTTTCTGCTTCGCTTTCATTTTGATCACTAGTTGTTGGCCCTGGTTTGAGACCCGTTTAGGATCGGGATCATATCTAGGGTAGTGTTTTCGAGTGATCTTTGTTTTTGTGAGAAAAAAGGTAGGTGTTCATGTAAGGTGGCATCCATGGTCACATACATTTTCTTTCTATAGGATCAAAGAATTTGTTGCCCTTTTTTGTGGCGAATATCCCTAGGAAAACACACTTCCCGGCCCTGGGTCTAACTTGTTGCCGGTGTTCGATGAATAAACCCTACACACCCAAACACTCTGAAGGCGGATCACAAAACAATCTATCATCTTTGAAAATTGATTTAAACTTGTTTGAGGAGTTTGAAAACTTCGAAATTTTTGAGGGCATTCTGTTTATAAATAAGTAGCGATTAAAACACTTTCCCCCTATGGTATTTAGGCGGTGAGCATTGATCATCAAAGCCCTGGTTATGTCCAGACATGCTGTTCTTTCTTTCACCACCCCATTTTGTTGGGGTGTTTTCCTACATGAGCTTTGATGAACAATGCCAGTTTCCTCAAAAAAGTTTCCCAGAATTGAGTTGAAGTACTCAGTCCCATTATCACTTCTAAATATCTTTATCTGTGTTTGGAACTGATTTTTAACAAAGTGATAAAAGTTTTTAAACGCTTTTTCAGCTTCTGATTTTTCCTTTAACAGGTGGATCCAAGTTGTTCTAGTGTGATCATCAATGAAAGATATAAACAATCTTTTGTTACTTAGGGTTTGGGCTCTAGATGGCCCCCAAATGTCACTATGAATCATGTAAAACGGTGCAGATGATTTATAGGGTTGATTGGGATAGGGTTTTCTGGCAAATTTAGCAAATTCACAAGTTTCACAATTCAAAGAAGTAATGCTTTTATTAATAAATAACCGAGGACACAATTTTTTCATATAAGGTAAACTAGGGTGTCCTAATCAAGCGCGTGCTGGAAGGAGGATCTTATTGTGATTCACACTTGAAACAGAATTACATTGACTCTTTAAAGTAGGAAAATGATCTAAACAGGGTTCTTGATCCAAAACATATAGTCCTTCCACACTCTTAGATCTGCCAATCATCCTCTTGAAGTCCCTGTCCTGAAACACACAATCATCTTTAGAGAAAACAGCAGTGCAATCTCTGTCCATGGTTAGTTTTTTGACAGATAACAAATTGCAGGCAAGTTTAGGTACATGAAGGGCATTTTTAAGTGTTATGTGTGGTGTGATAGGGATGGATCCTTTTCTGCGCAATGGGTGTTAAGGATCCATCTGCTAGTCTAATTTTTGATTTCCGAGAAAGGGTACATAAGTGGAAAAATTTTACGATATGCTAGTCATGTGATCTGTACATCCTGAATCTACAATCCAGGATGTCCTTGTTTGGAAGTAAGAAGGGCTATATTACAGTCTACAAAGAAGCGATTTTGGTGTGGGAGTTTGGATGTTTAGAGTGCCTTCAATTGCTCCAGCTGCTCTGGAGTGAATGGTCTTTCTCTAGCTTCCGATGAGGCCTGATGTGCCTTTCCTCCTTCACCTTTTTGTCCCCTGCTCCTTTCCTTTCCATGTTTGGCTTACCATGGATGTCCCAAAGAGTCTCCTTAGTGTGGCTATTTTTCTTGCAATGCTCACATTTTGGCCTAGTTTTCCCTTCATTTTTGGTGACAGCTAGTGCAGAACTCTCTCCATCTCCTGTGGCTGGAGTATGCTTTCCCATCACTCTTCTTCTAGCCTCTTCCCTTCTTACTTCAGAAAATACTTCCCTTAGAGGTGGTAAAGGCTTTCTCCCCAGAATTCTGCCTCTTACCTCATCCAGTTCTGACTCCAATCCAGCAAGAAATGAGTAGACCCTTTCACTCTCCTCCCTTTTTTGGAATTTGGAGCTGTCAGCGGGGCACTCCCACGTTTCATTGTAACAGAGGTCCAGTTCTTGCCATAAAGAGACTATTTCATTATAGAAATCAGTCACATTTCTGCCATCTTGTTTGATCTTCCAGATTCTGGTTTTGAGGTCATAAATCTGGGAGGTGTTCTCCACGTCGGAGTACATGTCTTTTATAGCATCCCACATGTCCTTTGCTGTGGATAGAAACATGTGGGGTCTGGCAATGTTGGGTTCCATGACATTTATCAGCCATGCTTTGATCATGGAATTCTCAGATTTCCATTGCCTTCTTTTTGGATCTGTCTCTTCCGGGGCCTTGGTTTCTCCAGTTAGATAACCAAGTTTGCCTCTGCCATCGATTGCTAGCAGAACGGTCTGGGACCACTCTAAGTAGTTTTTTCCATTTAATTTGCGGGATGTGGGTAACAGGGATGATGATGAATTATTTGGGTTCTCATCACTCCCTGTTGCTCCTTCTGTACCGGTACCACCGGATATAACGCCAGAGGAAGTAGCTGACCTCTCTCCTGCCATGGCTGCTGCTCTATAATTCATTGCCGACCAAGATCACAGATCATGGCTCTGCTACCATGTAGAAATTTAGGAAAGGAAAATGATGTTTATTATTCCAATCTGAGGCATTAACACTGAGTTAATCCTCTTTAAATACACGCAGCAGGTAGGAGTAGGATAAGAACACAACTCTTATCTTATCTCTACTCAAAGTAATTTAAAAGTCTAACTAACTTTTATTCTCCTATCTTTATTTAAATAAAACAAACTTCTAACAGCCACAGCAGATAATTCATAAATATGAGAATAATAATAAATAAGGGAATAAGATATTAATTATTAATCGATATTCCCACAACTGATATGGTCTTTTACGTTGTTTTATACCATGTTTGATGTTAGAGTTGCTGTCTTTTCCATCATGTTTCAGGATTTTTTTGTCAAACTTGCATTCAGGTGAAGCATCAGAATCCAAGTAGATGGTGGCCACAAGAAAAGTGTATCTCCCTGATTTCAATGTATGCTAAAGATGAATTTGGGCAGCCGTTAAGTTTGAACTCCCGGCCAAAATCTGACTTTGTAGATATTTCTGGTGCTTGTGAGAATGCATCGACACTGTGGAGTATGGTTCCTTACCAACCAGAATCTTATGATGGTGATTTTGCACTAAAGTCCTATGAGATTCTATCTAAAAACACTTTTTACCTTGTAAACAAAAAGAACGACCGAGCTGTAGCCTTCATCGATGGGGTTCTGGAATTTGTCTCTAAGCCTGGGAATCCCGTTAAGTTCAAAGTGTTCCATGACTCCATCTTATCACATGACAACTTATCTCTGCCTACTTGCTTTATGAGAGCACCTGAATCTAGCTTGCAACATAATTCAGGAGTAACTGACCAAGGACTTTTGAAGAATGTTAAACTCACCCTTGTAGTAAACAAGGTTACACTGACAATCATGGATCAGCTGTTGGATTCAGCGGAAAAGATCCCCCTCATCCAAGGATCTATAAATTCTGCTGAGATCATTGTGCAGGTGCTAAGCACTAAGGCTAGGTTTATGGTTCGATTCGAACTCATGCTAGACTACTTTGATGCTCAAAAAAATCTATGGTGAGTTTTCTGGAACAAAACAACATAATTGCTTGTCTCCATTGAATGTGTCAGTCTTTTGAAGTGGTTTCTCAGCCTTAGTTCTTTGACATGTGATGTTGCAGGGAGGAAATGGTCCATTTGCATGATTTTATTATTTTCTACAGATACAGATTTTCTATTCTGGATTCAGAAAATGTTTTTCCTGGGGTGCCAGGCCATATGTTTGCCAGGATCAAAGAGGTCATTTTCATGACTGTTCTCATGATTTTTTCTGTTGCAAAAGCTGCTGTATGAGATGCTTCATTATTTTGGCAGCTAAGGATATCGCTGAGTGAACTTTCCCTTGACATCCTTCTCTTTGTGATTGGGAAGTTGAAGTTGGCCGGTCCTTTTGCAGTAAGAAGTTCTGCGATATTGGCCAATTGCTGCAAGGTACTTGTATATTGGACCTTTATCTACTGTAGAACACAAGAAGAGAAATAAAGAATCTAAAAAGAAAATGCATAAGAAAATAATACAAAAGATAAGAAAAGGGAACCGGATCTGGCTTAGTGGTGCATGCCATTACACTTCCTGGTGTGAACTAGGGTTCGATTCCCTCCCCACCCCCAATATCATAAAACCCAATTCCCCATTTTTTTTTTTAAAAAGAAAAAAATGGTGGCATCTACACTCAGATATGTGCTTGTGTTTGGAACCTTTGAAGTGTTTCTCAGCTTCCCAACAGCTTTAGGTTTTAAGAGATGGTAATTCAACAAGGTATTGGGTTGGGAGGTCATAGGATCAAACTAGGATCAAACCTCTCTGTTAGCATTGCCACTCTCTGTTTTGTCCATGTTTGAGTCTTTGTTTTGCCATGGGGCCCCTTATTGGCTCATGAGCTTTATATGGCTTTATGCCATTCGATAGCCAGGCTTTTATCTTACGCCCTGCTGTCCACATGTGACGGGGCTGTTTTGAATTGTTTAAAATACCTTAATTACTCAGTTCCTCGATCAATTAAGCTTTTGGCTCAGGTAGTAATTCATGAACATATTCTTCCTATATTAACTTAAGCATGCTGAATATGTTTGCAATAATATTCATTTTGTTACTTTACTGGGGTGATGTGCCAGTTTCTAATGATGCCTGCTTTTGTTTATCTTGTTTGGACCTATCCAAATAGACGGGTCCTTTGTTTGAAATCAACAATCTCTGTCCAATATTGAGGGAAATGAACTTTTTTTTTGGCTGTGTCCTAGTTTGTTTTTTGAGCTTCAGAAGCATTACTTCATAAACTCTCTCTGCTGAATACTTGTTAACATCAAGGGAAATGCAATATCCTTATTGAAGATATGGAATGATGTCTTCTAAATGCAGATTGAAAACAAGTCAGAGGCACCCCTTCTTTGCAAGTTCTACAATAACCAGTGTGCGTCAGTGGCTGGCGGACAATCTACTACTATTTTTCTGAAGTACAATTCTTGGAACCTCATTTTTCTGTTTTACTCCAATGCGATTCTTACGTTGAAAAGGCTGTGAATATTCTTTCAAAAAGGAAATCATGCAAATAAATCATTGAAAATGACTCATTGATGAATGACAATCTATCATGATGCAATAAATTGTTTTGGTAGGAATCCATACATTAGATAGTTATTTTGACTGAGCTGTTAGGAATGCTTAGTTTCCTCCCCGTTCTTCCCTTTCTTTTTAAAGTTGGATAATTTTTTTAATAATACATGAAGAGATAGGTCATACAATTTGTATAGCTCTAAGTCAGCAGCTTAAGTTGCAGAAAAGATGCACATATCTAGATTACATTCAGCTGCAATATGCCAACTAAGTTTAGAATGTATGAACTTTTCTCCTCGGTGAAGCACATGAGGACAGAGTCTTCATCATCTCCCTTCTACTATAGAACTAGGAGTGGGAACACGTAGGGAAATCCTATCATTCTTTTCATGTCAAATTGAATGGTTCAACCGAGAAGCCTAATAATAGTAAATGATGTTGAAACTGATTGTGGAGTTCCTGAGCTGAATTCTTGGCAATAACTGCATTCTGTTGTTGACCTAATGGGAATGTGCTCCACTTTTAAGAGTAAAGAGTGTATACCATAACCTTTTGGTAAAATAACATTTGAAGAATAAATGGTGATGACTTTCTTCTCCTTGAAAACATATCTGGCATGTGGTATACTGAGCCAAGCCCCAATCATGTAATCTGTTCCAAGTAGCCATCCTCTGCTTGCAAGCTAACAATGTTATAAATGCAAAACGCAGAGATCTTTTCCTATGCCTTTCGCTTTTGCCATTTTACTATAACCACACTCGTCAGATGCAAGTGTTAGTATCATCATCATCATTATTAGTAATGTTTCTTTTTAAGATTTATCAACACTTCTGGGCATGCTTCTAGGAAACTTGCAGTAGCAAATCAATCTCATGAAGCATCAGTCTTCTCAATCCAGCTAACAAATGAAGGAGCCTTATGTACATCTCCAATTCATCTTTCGCTTTTGGAAGCTCGGACATTTGCTTGGAGAACACGTGTTGTTTCGTCTGAAGGTGCGGTAGCTCAATGCTTTTACTTTTCTATGGGATAAGTTGTGGAAGACCGACAATAATTTCTTGGATGCAGAATATTCTGTATAAGTTATGAGTTCTTTGAACAGTTTTAATTGGTAAATTTATCATCACATCGCAATCTAGGCAGAATATTTAAAATAGGTAGTGGTCCTTTGACTGGTTTTGAATTTTGCAGACAAGTTTACTGCAGTGCTATCTTTTGGATTTTGAATTTATCTTATACAGCGTGTTTATTTTGTGAAATACTGGTTGTTTTCTTGTACTTCAGAATTTGTAATGCAACTGATTGTCATGATTAGAACTGTTTTCATTTTTGTTTTTTTGTGGGTATCAGAATCCAAGACTTATCCTGGTCCATTTATTGTGGTTGAAGTAACACGAAGGTCCAAGGTAAGTTCTTACAGCGAGACTTGCAACCTGTGCCTGCTGATTTCAAGGAGATGCAACTTTATAACTTGTATTTTGATTCTGACATTCTTTAGGATGGCTTGTCAATCACCGTTTCTCCTGTACTGAGAGTACACAATGAAACTGATTTTTCAATGGAGCTGCGTTTTCAACGTCCTCAGCAGAAGGAAACCGAGTTTGCTTCAATAATGCTCAAAGCTGGGGATTCTGTTGATGATTCTATTGCTGCTTTTGGTGCTACTAATCTGTCTGGTGGATCAAAAAAGGCTTTGATATCTTTGAGTGTTGGTATGTGTGGTTCTTATTTTTCAAAGGGTATTATAGACTTTTCTCCTTGAAATTTATGACATTCTTCCACTTTCTTAAACTGAGTGAAAACTCTAAAAGGACTTGTAAATTTGGACGGAGGGAGTATTTTCCTGTAACTTTTTGCAGCATTGTTGACCAGAAAATAAAATGTTTAGTGTGGCTGTGTTTGTGTAGGATTTTCATACACACTGAATAGAAAGCTTATAGTGCAGGCAAAAGCATATTTTTGGTTCTAATGTGAGGTCTGGCTATTTCGGAAGTACTTAACCATACTATAGACTGGTTCCGCTCATTTTAATCATCTTAACGCGGAGTATTTACCCTTGTGTAGTTTGTGCTGTCTCATATATTTGCTTCCTATTTTTGTTCTTCCATTGGCGTATTCTTTGTTCTGTAAAATTTGACACAATAATTTAAAGAACTGTGTACAAATGAATACATGTATCCACTTAAACGTGGTGCCAATTCGACACGTTTAGTAAGCTCATGTTCAGTCAAATTTATGTGTACGAACCATCAGAATTATGTCTGAAATAGCCTTCTCCTCATGGATTTCAATGTTCACGCGCAGGAAATTTTCTCCTCACGTTTAGGCCAAATATGACAGATGAATTGCTTAAGGGTAACCCTATATCAGTGGAGTGGTCTGATGAGCTTAAAGGTGGGAAGCCTGTGCGTTTGTCTGGTGTGTTTGATAAATTAAGTTATCAAGTACGGGCAGCATTCTCTGCTGAAGCTGCTAGGTGTACCTTCAGCACGGTGCATTGTGTTCTCAACTTTGAAGATGGACGTGTTTCCCACATATATTTTTTGGTTCAGAGCCTGTTGAAAGATGTACCTGTAATTCAGCCAGATGACTTTGACTCTGCTGCAAATAACAGGAATTCTCCTGTTGCATTGCAAGAGCAGAAGGAAATCTTTCTACTTCCAACTGTTCGAGTGGTTAATTTGTTACATACAGAGATACACATAATGTTAAGCGATGAAGGTAAATCGTCATAGGTATATGAGCGGATTTTTGTCATGCATAAATTTTAGTTTGGACTTACATTTGTGTGCAGATCCACGGGCCAGAGTGGACTATGACCACTTCTGCAGTCAGGCTACAGTATCCTGTGGAGCATCTGTGAATTTGTATGCCAATCCGGCTATAATATACTTCAGTGTTACTCTGACTGAGTTAAGTTCTAGCTGCAAACCGGTGAACAGTAGCGATTGGGTCAAAAAGTTGCAAAAGCAAAAAAGTAAGACCCGTCATTTGGACATTGAGTTAGATTTTGGTGGTGGAAAATATTTCGCCATCTTAAGATTGACTCGGAGCAACAGAGGAGTGTTAGAGGTAAATTTTTATGCACAAACTCGTATTACTGTATTATCTACTCTTCCTCTTTTCCTTCTAAACGTTCGGGTATTGAGGAGGATGCAATAGCACAATGTTGACAACATGTCTGTATTGGCAACTCTTAACAGTACTAAGGCGAGAGTAGTTGTTATTTTCAGTTACCTGATAGAGTTTTTCTCCTTTGGTGTCTTTTGCAGGCTATCCTCTTCACTTCGTATGCATTACAAAATGACTCAGACGTTGCTTTGTGTTTCTTTTCTAACAATCATAAGTTTGTCTCCAGGTATTCATGTTTGCTTGTGTTGCAATAAGGTTCTTCCTTTTTCATTAACTAATGATTTGGGTCTCAGTGTTTTCTTGTGGTGCATTAATCAGGAAAGATGAAGTTGGGGAAAATCTTCAACCAGTAATACCTCCACATATTGGACTTTATTTGCCTCCCAAGTCAACGAGATCATGGTTCTTAAAGTAATTGTTGCCTTTTCTCTCTTTGGCCTAGGTTTTTGTATATTGTGTCAAACCATGTAGATTTCATAAAATATTATAACTTAAGTACAGATTGTGAATCCTTGAGTCAGGGATATGTTTGATGTAGCGTGTCGAAATTTAAGTTTAAGAAATTTCGGAATTTTAGGGATTTGATTAGATCTAAAATTGTTGACTAAGTGTATAGACCACACACACACACACACACACACACACACACACATATATATATATATATATATACTCTTAACGTTTCAAATCAATAAGAACATTTCAATCCTGATTCTCGTTTCAACATGGTATCAAAGTCACCAACAAAAATATCTGCTAGGACAAACCACAAAATGACTCCTGACAAGAGCACATCACCCTCAGGGGTGCCTTCATCATCTGAAGTACCAAATATTGGGAATTCTGTAGGAATAGGAAGTACCATGTTTCCCATTACATGACTTAAAGCGAGTAGGTATAACTATCTCCATTGGTCTCAATTTGTAATGATGTTTATTTGCGGGAAAGTGCACCAATGAATACATTTACAAGCAAAGACCAGCCCTACAAAAACTAGTGTTCCTGAGTTTACACTTTGGAAAACAACATGGTCATATCTTGGCTTGGTAGCTTCATGACAAATGAAATAAGTGAGAACTTCCTGCTTTATTGCACATGCAAACAGGCATGCTGCAGAGGAACTGTTTTTCAAGAAAAGTGTACATATTAGATATTTGAGATACAGTCTAATCCCAAGATCTAAAATCGTAAACACATTTGTTACCCAGTACTACAATCTTTTGATCAGATAGTGGCAACAACTATACATGTTTGAAGAGTATACATGGAGTTGTCCAGATAATGGGAAAAGTTAAAAAAAAAATCTGTTGAGAAGAATAGGATCTTTAAGTACCTTAAGAAACCTAATAAAGATATTGATGATTTAGGAGGACATATCATAGGGGAAAACACCTCTATCAAATCTAAGTGGAGCTTTCTTGGGAGTGCACCATGAAGAGAGTAGAAGAAAGGTAATTATAAGGAAACATCCAAAAAAATTCCGTCAGTACCTATTTCAGGAAATTCAGCATTTGCAGCCCGAGGAACTCCACATCAGCCAGCACATGGCACACCAAGGAAAAGGAAACCTTGGTGTGGTAAGTGTCAAGAAGTAGGTCACACCAAAGAAGACACGTATATGGATTCCCACACTCATCTTGTTTTTGCTTGTTCCTTCTCTAGGCGTTTATGGTTCCAACTTCTCAGATCTCTTGAGCTGAAGATGCGTTGTTGTGTTGATTGGGATACCATTGATTCTTGGTTTTGCTCTACTAGGTTCCCTAACAATCTACTCGGTTCCATAACAAATTTCAGCTTGGCATTCTGAGCCTTGGGTTTCCTATTACTACCTCCATCCCATGTTAGGTGTCCTTTTTCCCTTTTTGGGATGTCCCAAAATAAAGAGTAAATTCTTGCATCAATTAATGAGATTCAAAGCATTAACTAGACTTCTCTTCAACCATATGAAATGTTAAAGTGGACACTTAAGATGGGACGGAGGCAGTATTATCTACTCCCTCCGTCCCATAATATAGGGATTTTTAGCTATCACACACAGTTTAAGAAGCATCATAAATGGATTACTTTTTAACATTTCAAGACAAATTATTGCATTGTTTTCTTAGTGTCCTAATAATATTGCATTGTTTGATGTAAAATTGTAAATAAAGCATTTAATATTGCATTGTTTTGTGAGAAGGATTTATATTTTGGGACACCACAAAAAAACTAGAAGGCCCTATATTACGGGACAGAGGGAGTACATGATTTGGCAGGAGCGTGACAGAACAATTTCTAGAAGAAGGCCAACCCATGTTTTGTTACTGAAGCCAACGCTTTGAATACTATTAGACTCTGTGTGTCTTAGTGGAGGGGTGTAGTCAAATCCAAACTGTTGGAAAATAGCCATCCAATTTTGTATACATTTTACTGCCTCCGTCTCAAAATTAATGTCTTTTAGCTCGGTTTTAAATAAGTGTCATTATAGGATTTCAGAAACAATTGCCTATATTCTACCAAAAATACCCTTACTCTACAATTAAGATGAAAGATAAAAGAAAGTTGCTAAGATAAAAGAGAGTTGTTAATATGATTGAGAAAAATAATTCTACAATATTAAATGAGGGTAGATAAGCTCTTTTTCTAGGGTTTCTTAATATGTGTGCACATTCCTAGCATGACACTTATTTTGGGATGGAGAGAGCAGGAGTTTTGCACCTAATATTTGTGGTTTGTCAGTAGGTTTTGGCTTTGAGTTCCTTGAACTTCTGGTTGGTTGTGTATTTTGATCCTTATATATCTACAATCTCTTATATACAAAAAAAAAAATTGTAATATCTCTCTTGTACGGTCCAACCAACCAACAAATTCTCATTCTAACCCAGGCAGTTTCAACAAGGATGTTCGAGTAGTTGAGCTCCAAGCTTGGTTTGATCAACATTTATCACCAGGCTTGAGCAAAAGAGTGTAGGATTTCATAGAATGCTCTAACTTTAGTAAATAGATTGTGAATCACTGAAGGATATGTTTGATTAGCTTATGTCTGACTATAAGTTAGCAAATTTCAGATTTTTATGGATTTGATTGGATCCCAATTGTAACTTGAATGATTGAGTAGGTGTATGAATATGTACTCTGAAGGTTTTAAGTCTCATTCCTACCAATTAAGCTTTGTAGTTTCAGCATAAATGGCATTTATTAGATGAACTGTATCTGTTCTTACATACATGGATTAGAAATGTCTGTTTATTTTTTCTTATTTTGTTAATTTCAGTTCCAAAGTGCGTGCTAGATTGGTGGAAGAGAAAGCATCCGAAGCATTGCTGGACTTGGATGCCTTGTCCGGCCTTACAGAGATGGACTTGGCATTGGAAGAGGAATCTGGGAAAATAATTCTTACCAAGCTAGGGGTGTCCTTAAAGCCATCTTTCAGTGAAACAATCCCTTCACACCTTGTATCTATGAGCTCACGCCATGTTGTGTTAAACCACTCAGAGGACGTCATACAAGTTCGTCAATGTTATTTACAGGTTGAATATCCTTCTGGCACCTAGTTTACTTCGCATGCCAATGTTACACTTGAAGTTGACTTCTACATTTTGTTTCACTTGAGTAGGATGACATGGAAGGGATAATTAGAGTCACAAGTAATCAGAGAGTAGCACTAAAGTTGCAGAATACAGGAACAAAGCTGGAGAAAAGGACTATAATGGAGAGACTTCTTAAAAAACATGCTAAATCTCTGGATGATCCACTGTATTTTATTCAGTTCCAGACAAGTCCTGCTTTTGGGTGGTCAGGGCCAGTTTGCCTTACTTCTCTTGGACAATTTTTTCTGAAGTTCAGAAGATCAGAAATTTCTGAAAGGCAGCCATATCCGGCATCGTCAAATGATGCCCAAAAGTGCGAATTTGCAATGGTTCATGTCGTGGAAGATGGTTCTGCTCTGGTTATGCATTTCTACAGGCCATACAACATAAATCTACCTTATCGGATTGAGAACTGCTTGCCTCATGCTCCAATAACTTTCTATCAAAAGGTTGAGTATTAGTGCCTATGATGTAATAGGGTTCACCAATGACTAATTGCTTAAGTAATGCGTTCCTATTTTTTTTCAATTTCCAGGGTTCTTTGCAGCCGGACGTTCTGGGCTCTGGTCACAATACCAGTTATGTTTGGGATGATCTGACTCTTCCACATAAGTTGGTTGTTCAAGTGGATGGTAAAGTTCCCTAGCTGTGACTTGTTATGTTTTACATTTGGTGGCATTATAAAATATAGCATAAGTCATTCATGAACGTATTCTTGAATATTCAGTTCATATCCTTTCCTCTTTTAGCTTTTAGGCACTACTCAGTGCTGGAAATTAGCCATAATTACAGTAATTTTAAGTAGAAAATATTCTGTTTATTTGAATTTCAAATTAGTCTTTAATGGACAATATACCAGGCTGTCCTTTCCTTGTTTAGAATTTTATTCCCTGCCTTGATTTGACCGGTGATTAGAAGTTTTCTTAGTTAGAGGATTTCTACTGCTATTTATACCAATGTATTCTTTCAAAATCAATAAGATATGTCACATTTCTTTACTCATGTATGCAGCAACTTTCCTGAAAATTCATTTCTACAATTTCCTTGAACTGCATTTACTTTGGCGAATGGGGTTTCTAGAACAGTTATGGAACACAGTTTTTCAAATCAGGCGTCCCATCTTTATGTTTCGGATGAATTTATGATCAATTGGTCCTTTGACATTTGACTCCAATACCTTATATCAGTATAACAAGTGGTATGCTTCAACAATTTTATCTTTATATCATTAATGCCCATTGTAGAAAATGCTAGAATGTGAAGTAGCAGGGAAACGTTGGCTAATAGCTTGATTAAGAAATCAATCATAATCCCTGTCTCTTCTATTATGTTTACAGAATACAAACTTGGTATAAATAGGACCAAGTGAGAGAGAAAAAGCTGGCAGACAGCACAATAAATGCTACAACAGCTGTAATTGACTGCTTCCTAACTAGAATAATTAAGACACTAATTGTCAGCTATAATATAGGGAGTTACTGTTATAATAAGGCTAAATTACAAGAATGACCTTACAATAATAATAATAGATAATTAGATGATAGGATAAATAGTAATATGCGTCAATATTCCTACACCCTCCCTCAAGCTTGGTTGTAGATATTGAGGCAACCAAGCTTGGGATACAATCTGATGAAGTCAATAGGAGCAGTTGCCTTGGTAAATAGATCAACAATTTGTTGAGGAGATGGAACATAGTGTAAGGAAATGTCTTTGCATTCAATCCTTTCCTTGATGTAGTGTTTGTCAATGTCAATATGTTTGGTCTTGTCATGGTGAATGGGGTTCGCAGCAATCTTTAGGGCAGATGTGTTGTCACAAAATAATCTGACAGGGTTTGGAATAGAGAATTTTAGATCTTTGAGCACCCTTTGAAGCCAAATGCCTTCACAAATTCCTAAGGCCAGAGCCCTCAGTTCAGCTTCTGCCCTGCTTCTGGATATAATTGGTTGTTTCTTGCTTCTCCAAGTGACTAAGTTTCCCCAAACATAGGAGCAATAGCCTGATGTAGATCTTTTGTCACTTAAGGATCCTCCGGTCCTCCCCAGTCAGCATCAGTGTAGATATCAATATCCCTGCAATCAGATTTAGTAAAGTTCAGTCCTTGACCAGGATGAAGTTTTAGGTACCTTAGGATCTTGAAGACTGCATTCATATGAAGTTCAGTAGGTCTATGCATAAATTGGCTCACCATCCCACAGCAAAGAAGATATTAGGTCTTGTGTGTGCTAGATAAAGAAGTTTACCTACAAGTCTCTGATATCTGACTTTGTTTACTGGTTTACCTTTTTCATCAAGGGTAAGTTTAACACCAGATTCAGCTGGCGTGGATGCTGGTTTACAACCAAGCATACCGGTTTCTTTAAGCAAATCTAAAACATATTTCCTTTGAGAAACATACAGACCATGTTTATTCCTTGCAACTTCCATTCCAAGGAAGTACTTTATGTTGCCAAGATCCTTGATTTCAAAGGATTTTGCTAGAACAGCTTTTAATTTCAATATCTCAGCAACATCATTCCCTGTCAAAATGATGCCATCCACATATATAATCATAATGCTTTTCTGACCAGAAGGAGAAATATGAATAAATAGAGTATGATCAGATTGACACTGAGTGTAACCAAACCTTTTGACAGTGTTGGCTAGTCTAGCAAACCAAGCCCTAGGGGATTGTTTGAGGCCATACAAAGTTTTTGAGTTTACACACTTTATTTTTTAATTTTTCAGTCCCATATCCAGGAGGAATAGACATGTAAATTTCCTCTTCTAGGTCACCATTTAAAAAGACATTCTTAACATCAAGTTGGAATAGAGGCCATTCTAGGTTAACAGCTAGAGAGAACAGAATCCTAATAGTGTTAAGTTTGGCTACTAGGGCAAAGGTTTCTAGGTAATCTATTCCATAAGCTTGAGTAAAACCCTTTGCAACCAACCTAGCCTTGTGTTTATTTATAGATCCATCTGCATTATACTTGATTGTGAAAATCCATCTACATCCAACTGTTTTCTTCCCTCTAGGTAGATCAGTGATTATCCAAGTACCATTCTTTTCTAGGGCTGACATTTCATTATTGATAGCTGCTTCCCATTCAGGTTTACCTTTAGCCTCAAGAACAGTGTTTGGGATAAATCTTGTGTCAAGATTTTGAGTGAATAAACTATAAGATTTAGACAAATTTGAATAAGACGCAAAATTGTATAGAGGATATTTGGTGCAGTTTCTAAAACCTTTTCTAACAGCAATAGGTCTACTGTCATGTAAAGTTATATCATACCTTGCATCAGTAGAGGAAGGAGCAGGAGTAGAACCTGAAGGTTGAGACATTGGTGTGTCTGATTTACCTGGAGTACATGGGATCCTTTCTTCAACAATAGGTTCAGCAATAGGTTCAGTTTGATGTGATCCGGGAGGTTCTGTTTGAGTTCTGGGGGTTCCAGGAGGAGTACTGCGGGTTCCTCCTATCCTTTGTTCCTTCTTTTTCTTAGAGTAGACATGAACAATAGGAGGTCTGTCTTTGATTTGTTGAGAGTCCTGTAAAGAATTGTTAGAACAAACAGGAGCAGGCATATATTCAAGACTGGATATATCTAAGTCCCAACCTTGATAATTCTGAGAAAAAGAATGGTTCTGAGGACCAAAATAGGGCTGATGTTCAAAGAAGGTAACATCCATAGTGTTGTAAAACCTTCTTGTTATGGGGGAAAAACACTTGTGTCCTTTCTGGTTATTTGAGTACCCAACAAGAACACATTTAAGAGCTTTAGGATCCAACTTGCTCCTATTATGAGGATAAATATGCACAAAGGATGTACATCCAAATACTTTCATAGGAATACTGGATTCAGGGGGGAGATTAGGAAACTCTTTAAAGAGAGTTTCCCTAGGAGTTTTAAAATGAAGAGTTTTGGAGGGCAATCTGTTTATTAAGAAAGCAGCAGTGAGAACTGCTTCTCCCCATAGATATTTGGGCACATTCATTGAAAAAAGTAAAGATCTAGCTACCTCCAATAGGTGTCTATTCTTTCTTTCTGCTATTCCATTCTGTTGTGGGGTCTCCACACAACTGCTAGCATGTGATATCCCCTCCCTTTTCAAAAAATGACCAAGGTTGGATTCAAATATTCTTTGGCATTGTCAGTTTTGAAAATTTTGATTTTGGTGCTGAATTTGTTAAGAATCATGTTGTAGAAAGATCGAAAAATATTTCCTACCTCAGATTTATCCTTCATCAAGAAAATCTAAGTTCCCCTACTGTGATCATCAACAAAAGACGCAAACCACCTGTGCCCATTAACATTTTTAACCCTTGAGGGTCCCCACACGTCACTATGGATAAGTGTGAAGGGTGAGGACCTTTGATAGGGAAGTTTGGGATATGGATTTCTGGAATGCTTTGCTAATTGACATATTTCACACAAAATCTTTTGGATTCTTATTTTTAAATAATTTAGGTAACAACCTTGAAAGATACACAAAACTTGGATGTCCTAATCTAAAATGCCATTTGATTACTGTTAAAATATAGACTATAGCTGCTATTATGCTTGTTTAATAGTTTAGTATAGTTTTATCTCCTTTTTCTTAAGGTCCTAATGGTGTTTTTAGGTGCTTTTTCCTCTTTTTATCCTTTATCTGTTTTTTGGCCAGGATACACTGTTCATAGCCGTTGGAACAGTGTATCCTGCCGTTGGAGGTTTTTCCCTTTATATTGTAATCTCTCCTTATGGTCTCATAAGGCTTATCTATCAATAAAAAAGTTTCCTCCTATATTTTCTACATGGTAGCAGAGCCTTGTGCTTAAAATCTTCATCTTCTTCCTCAATCCCATTTTTCTGAGTTTTTTTCAAAAACCACAAAAATGGCATCTAGTGCTGATTCCTCTGATGTAACTCCAAATACAACCTGAGCTTCTCTCAATCAAGGGGTAGCAATGATAACTCCCATCTTCTTACTAACCACGGGTTCGATGGTAACAATTACCATCGTGGTCCAGATCTCTCGCTCATGTTTATTGGCCGGAAAGAGCGAGAGGGGTATTTAATGGAGAAATCACCGAGCCTCCTGCTAATGATCCTCAACTGAGGCAATGGAAAGGCCGAGAACAATGTGATTATGTCATGGCTTGTGGGTTCCATGACCAAGGAGCAAAGTGAGAACTTCATGTTCTACAATTCTCACTGCAGAAATGGTTTGTCTTTCCCATGACCTCCACTCCAAGAAGGACAATATTACGCCATCTATGATCTAAAGTCAAAATTGAAGGATCTAAGGCAAGGGGATCAAGATGTCACTCAAGACTACAATCAATTTGAACAAATTATGGCAACAACTCGATCTTTTCAAGATTACAAATGGAAGTGTATCTTCTTTGATGCAAAAGTCCACAAGGACAATATCAAACGCAGCGTGGTCTTTACTTTCCTTATGGTCTAAGCCCTAGTCTTGATGATGTAAGGGTAGAATTCTTGGCAAATCTCCCTACCTCGGCCTCAAGTCTGCTTTTGGAAGTCAAACATGAGGAGAGTAGGAGAAATATGATCTTTGGGAACTCAACCCCACCAACCTCTCTGTTCAATCGATGTTTCGCCTCTGCTCTTTTCTCAAAAGGTGGTCCACCTTCGGTCCACCTCACTAGAAACAAGAAGGAGAGGCCTTTTTGTGATAATTGCAAGAAAGTTGGACATCAAAGAGATTCATGCTTTGGAAGCTATATGGAAAGCTTCTTTGATTGGAAACCCGAGAATGGGGCTGAAATGAGTCTCAGAGTCCGCCATCTGCTTTCGTATGAGTGAGGATGCTCTGGGGAAACACTGAGAGAGGCACCTCGCTTTCTCACATGAACAAATGGAAATTACGAGGAGACTCATGCAATCTGCTCTCCTAACTCGCCACTCCTTCCACAACTTCAACAAATTTGCTTATTCAGTAAAACCTCTCTATCTTATATCTGTTTTTGCATCATGATCAACAACAATGGATTGTTGATTCTCGTGCCTCTGAACATATGATTTGGGAATAGGAGGTTTGTTTCACTCTCTTATTCCTGTAAAATGAGAAAGGTTTGTGAAAATTGCGATGGATCTACCTCAGAGTTCATGGGTAGGATCCATCGCTTTTTCAAGGAATATCATCCTTGATCAGTGCTCTATATACCAAATCATCATCCTGTAATCTCTTATCTCAGAACAAATTGACAAAAAAGCGAACATTTCATCATTTTTATGACAATAAGTGTGTTTTACTGAGACCAACTCGGGAAGATGATTGGCAATGCTAGTGCAACATCCGGTCTCTACATGCTACTGCTTTATGTGATTCTCGAGAATGATCAAGACTCGCTTTTGTATGCGATTCTGTTTTTGAACAACCGTAGTGACAAAATTACATTATGGCACTTCTGATTGGGTCACCCCAATTTTATGTATTTGAAGAGGCTCATGCCTCACTTGTTCATTAATAAAAATGTCTCTCAATTTCAATGTGAAGTTTGTTGTATGGCTAAACAAAGGTAGACTGTGTATCACTCCAAGTCTCATACTCTTCTAAGCCCTTCCACCTTATACACAAGTGATATTTGGGGACCTTCCAAGGCCAAGAATATCACCGGTACAAGATGGTTTATCACCTTCATTGATGACCACACCGCACTTTGCTTGGGTGTTCTTAATGAAGGAGAAGGTCAAGTCGGGTCCTATATTCATGAACTTCTATAACATGATCAAAACACAGTTTGATACTGAT
Organism: Gentiana macrophylla; assembly: GCA_026214975.1. Lineage (NCBI taxonomy): Eukaryota > Viridiplantae > Streptophyta > Magnoliopsida > Gentianales > Gentianaceae > Gentiana > Gentiana macrophylla. Next base: position 19,236,006 of record CM047817.1, on the reverse strand, counting down.
ATCAAGATACTGAAATCTGATAATGGATCAGAATATCTTGAAAAACAACTTGGAAAATTCTTTGGGGAGAAGGGCATAGTTCACCTAACTTCTTGTGTTGACACTCCCCAACAAAATGGGGTGGCTGAAAGGAAAAATAGGCATCTCCTTGATACTGCAAGGGCCCTCATGTTTGCCATGAAGGTGCCAAAGCATTTCTGGGGAGAGGCTGTTCTGACTGCCACTTATCTGATTAACAGGATGCCATCTAGGGTGTTGAAATTTAAAACCCCTGTTGATGCTCTGTCTGAAAGTTTACCATCAAGACACTTGATCCAAAACCTTCCTCCTAAGGTTTTTGGGTGTACTGTGTTTGTGCATATTCACCATAGAACTAAACTTGAGCCTAAGGCACTCAAGTGTGTCTTTATTGGGTATTCACCCAGACAAAGGGTGTACAAATGCTACTGTCCTCAAACCAGGAAGTTCTTTAACTCCATGGATGTTACCTTCTTTGAAGATAAACCTTTCTTTGATCAGAAAGTCCTGAAACAGGACTATATATCCGCCTCTCAAGGATGGGATATGAGTCCTAATACTCTTAGCTCTTTGGATATGGGAAGTACAAATCAAGAGGAAGTACTTACCTCTGATACTTCTCATCCTACTTCAACTCTGAGCCCTGAAAAAGGATCTTTGTGTCCAAGACCTCCAGTTCAACTGGTTTATTCCAGAAGAAACATGCATAATCTTGATCCTCAAGAGGATCAACATCAATCTGAGGATGTTACTGCCTCAGATTCCCCTGATAGATCTGTAAGCACTATGAACTATGATGATAGACCTATAGCAGTGAGAAAGGGAACTAGAACCTGTACTCAGTACCCTCTGTATAATCTTTTGACTACAGAAAACATATCTAGTTCCTACCAAGTGTTTGTACAAAACTTGGACAAGCATCATATTCCTGTATCTATTCAGGAAGCCCTTGAGGTCCCTGAATGGAAAAAGGTTGTTCATGATGAATTGCAAGCTCTAAATGATAATCACACTTGGACCCTAACTCCTCTTCCCAAGGGGAAGAAGACTGTTGGGTGCAAATGGATTTTTTCACTAAAATTCAACTCTTATGGAACCATATGTAGGCATAAAGCCAGGTTGGTTGCTAGGGGTTACACCCAGACCCATGGCATAGACTATCAGGAGACCTTTGCACCAGTGGCAAAGCTTAACACCATAAGGGTGCTCCTGTCTATTGCTGTGAACCTGGATTGGCCCTTGCACCAACTTGATGTAAAGAATGCCTTCCTAAATGGTGAACTACAAGAGGAAGTCTACTTAAAGTTGCCTCCTGGAATTGACTATCCAAGGGCTGAAAACAAAGTGTGCAAATTGCACAAAGCTCTCTATGGACTAAAGCAGTCTCCTAGAGCCTGGTTTGGTAGGTTTACCAAAGTAATCAAAAACCTTGGATTCAGGCAAGGACAATCTGATCATACTATGTTTACCCAGGTATCACCTACTGGAAAAAAGGTCATCCTTATTGTCTATGTAGATGACATTATCATCACTGGTGATGATACTCCTGGAATTCTTTCACTAAAGTGTTCCCTTGCTAAAGAATTTGAGGTTAAAGATCTTGGCCAAATGAAATACTTCCTTGGAATGGAAGTGGCCAGGTCTCAGGAGGGGATCTTCATCTCCCAGAGGAAGTATATTATCGATCTTCTTACTCAAACCGGGATGGTTGGTCGTAAGCCTTCTTCCACCCCTATTGACCCAGGGTAAAGTTGGAAAAGGAAAGCAAATCACTCTGTTAATGTTGGCGATGCCAAAGACCGGTGGGAAAGCTTATTTACAGCACATACCGGACCTGACATCTGCTATGCTGTTAGTCTGGTAAGTCAATTCATGCATCATCCTTGCCAAGAACACCTTGATATAGTGCATAGGATGTTGAGGTACCTAAAAGGGACTGCTGGTCAAGGCCTTCTTTTCAAGAAATCAACAGAGAGGAAAATCCAAGTTTTTACCGATGCTGACTGGGCATGCTCTGTTATTGATAGAAGGTCTACTACTGGTTACTGCTCTTTGTTTTGGGGTAATCTCACTACCTGGAGAAGCAATAAACAACCTGTGGTCTCTAGAAGCAGTGCAGAGGCAGAATTAAGGGCCCTAGCCCTAGGGATTTGTGAAGGGTTGTGGCTTCAAAAGATTCTGGCAGATCTACACATCAAGAAAGATCATCCTATTCTCTTATCCTGTGATAATATGTCGGCTATAAACATGTCTGAGAATCCTATTCACCATGACAGGTCCAAACACATAGATATTGATAGACACTTTATCAAGGAAAAGGTTGAAAATCAAGACATCAACATTGAGTTCATTCCTTCTCAAGATCAAAAAGGTGGCTGATATTTTCACTAAAGTGGTCCGCTTTCTACCTATATTTATCAAAATGAGAAGCAAGCTCGGTTGTTACTCTATCCACAATCAAGCTTGAGGAGGGGTGTTAAAATATAGACTATAGCTGCTATTATGCTTGTTTAATAGTTTAGTATAGTTTTATCTCCTTTTTCTTAAGGTCCTAATGGTGTTTTTAGGTGCTTTTTCCTCTTTTTATCCTTTATCTGTTTTTTTGCCAGGATACACTGTTCATAGCCGTTGGAACAGTGTATCCTGCCGTTGGAGGTTTTTCCCTTTATATTGTAATCTCTCCTTATGGTCTCATAAGGCTTAGCTATCAATAATAAAAAGTTTCCTCCTATCTTTTCTACAATTACATCATCCATACACGGTACATTACATTTACCACTAAAAACGGAGGAATTTAAAGCCTGATCACTAATGCTAGATGACTCTGTTAAGAGGAACAACCCAGATTTAGAATCAATACTGCCAATCTTCATCCTCAAGGTTGAAGCCTGAAATTCACAGATCTTATCAGTAAAGGTTACCTTACACTTATAATCTTTAATCATTTTTTTGACAGATAAAAGATTGCAATTAAGTTTAGGCACAAATAAAACATTCATAAGAGAGAGACCATTAGGTAAAGTCACTGTTCCAGTTCCCACAACTTGAGTGGAAGAACCATCAGCAATTTTAACTGTATGGTTATTGTTGGAACGTTTGTAATCTTAAAGGAGTTTTCGGCTTCCTGTCATATGACAGGAAGCCCCTAAATCTATGATCCACGTGTCTTTTTCAAGATTGCAAACCTTAAATGCAAAATCCATACCAGTTTGGGCAAGGATGGCAGAATCTCCAGCAGTAGTACTTGGCTCAGATGGAGTAGTAGATAGGAGTTTTTTAGGGTTTCCACTTGTTCCTTTGTAAAGCCACCATATTGATTTGTCTCCTCTCCAGCATGTTTTCCATAGCTTTCTTTATTTCCCTTTCCTGAAGGCTTCCAATTATCAGGCTTGCCATGAATTTTCCAGCAGTTGTCTTTAATGTGGCCTGTCTTTTTGCAGTGTTCACACCAAATTTTGTCCCTTTTTTCCTTTTGATTAGTACCCCATTTCTGATCTGATCTTGAAGCCATTGCTGAACCTTCATATTCAGATACTACTGGATTCTTAATCATTAGTTTTCTGCGGCTTTCTTCATGTCTGACCTCTGAGACAGTTGATTTGAGTGATGGTAGGGGTTTGGTGGCAATGATCCTACCCCTAACATCATCCAGGTCTTGATTTAAACCCATAAGAAGCTGTGTCATAAAAGATGAAATTTTCGCATTGGTCAAGGGTCATGGATCTGGTAAGCCATGACATAACCAAGTTGTTATCGGTTTCCCACTGCTTGAACTCTTCATCAGTGGGTTTTGGTGCAGCAGTGCTACCCATAAGGATCTCCATCTTCCCTTGTCCGCCAATAAACATTTTAACGGATCGAGACCAGATGAGATAATTGCTCCCATTCAACTGGTTGACTGCTACCGAAGAAGAGCCATAATCTGAGTTTCCTACAGGCGGTAATGACCCACTTCCTGTTGAGTTAACTTCAGATGAGGCAGATGAAAGGGTAGACATAATTTAGATTGAATTTGAATTTAAGCGGAAGAATAGAGAGTTGGCTCTGCTACCATGAAGAGTTTAAGAAACAAGATTCAAGAGAAAGATAACTCTTCTATTATGTTTACAGAATACAAACTTGGTATAAATAGGACCAAGTGAGAGAGAAAAAGCTGGCAGACAGCACAATACATGCTACAACAGCTGTAATTGACAGCTTCCTAACTAGAATAATTAAGACACTAATTGTCAGCTATAATATAGGGAGTTACTGTTATAATAAGGCTAAATTACAAGAATGACCTTACAATAATAATAATAGATAATTAGATGATAGGATAAATAGTAATATGCGTCAATATTCCTACACCTGTAAATCAGATATTTGATGGAATCATTGTAAACTAGGAAGTTTCCTTACTTTCCTTATTTAGGCAGATTTGATCAGGTATTGACGTTAGACATACTTTGTTCAAATAGAAGACCTGTAGTGCACATTATGAGTATGAAAAACATTGTTTTATCGTAAATCTATCTCTCGAGATGGTATCATGTAGAGAGCCTTCTCTGAATCATTAGACAACTCTAGTCCATGTCTGAATGCGGCATGCCAACTCCACCACCTCTTCAGAAGTGACTTCTTTAGCTGGATCTCTTCAAATAAACATTTCTAGTTATCACTAGCTATAATGGTCTCATCCAGTCATGATGTTCATTACTGGGGAATGGAAGGACAAATATCTGACCGGGAAGTTGTTCAGCCAAAATCAAATGATCCAAAGTTCAGGCTTTAAAAAACTAAAATAATTTGGTCATGGTTCATAAACTCTTGACATCTGAATTCAGTGTGAATCTCCTTCTCTATTAAACAGCACAAGAAATCTGAAGTGCTACATGGGAACTGTGTAGGCTGTATTCATAAAATGAGAATAAATTAAAATTTTGAGATAGGGTCAAGACTTTAAGATCTAAAGTAGCGAGACTTCTCAATCACTCAGATATTATACTCATCTTACTCAACTCTTGGGACATTTAGATCTCTTTGAAGAATCATGGGAGATACCAGATGATGCAAGAATTTTTAAAATGATCATTGGGAAGAAAAGAATCTGCAAGCTAGTACTGAAGATGTATGCTAACTTACGAGACAATGACACCAAAGGAGTTTCAATGGCCCCCATGACAGCAAGGAAACTGAAAAACAATCAGTTCAATACGGCTCAGAGAATAACCTTGCCGGCAGCAGAATTTCAGTAGTTGGGTGGAGCAGGGATGCCAAAGAGGCATACCCTCTCTGTTACCACCTTAGAGAGAAAATAGTTAATAAATCGTTGAGTTGTTGAAATTGTTTACAAGAAGGGTATCTTAAATATTTCCAATGGCTTAATGCTCCTTAGTACCAAACAACTCACTATAGTATAAAGTACAAATTCACATCGCCCAACATTGTTCAAGAGCTAAAGCCTGTTGTTGTGGACAACTATGTTTGCCAGTTTTCAAGAGAACAAGTTGGCGTCCTTACTACAGTAGTGAACGAAAGTTTGGCTAGTTTTTACTATCCTCCCCTAGTGAGGTAGGAGGAAAAGTGAACACATAGTGGCTCCTTGGGTTATGTATTAAATGAAGATATATGTTTTTGGCTTCTGGATGTCATGCACTTCTGGTTGATATTAAAAATGTGAGAATTCCTTTTAACTTCCGCATCCAACTCACTACATATCAATTACATCGAAAAGAGTGGGTTTTACTTAGATAGGATTAGGGATTGTTGAATAGCAAGCATGAAGACTACTATTCCAATCAAATGAAAATTAGATGACATATGGAGCCTTTGCTTTGGTCATATTATTTCTGGTGACTATTTGCTTTACAAACAATAAGATATTTTCTAAGTGTGTGCATGGCTTCTAATAATTATACGATCACATTGGGTAAAATTCCTGAAGGAAATTAACTTGCATGATCAATCTCTGAGTTGCACCTGATTGAATTTTCCAATACTGCGTCTTTGGCACCACTTTACTTCTTCGGATTTTCGTGTTTGTGTCACCCGGTAATGTTACTCTTATTGCAGATCTCCATGTACTACGGGAAATTAATTTGGATAAAGTGCGTTCATGGAAACCGTTTGTAAGACCAAAGCACAAGTAGGGTTCGGTTTCTTACTGCCAGATAAGAGGACTGTAGAGAAGGGCAGATCCCATTATGGTCAATTAATTGGTGATGGATTGGAAAAGATAGGTTATGAGGTATATGCAGAAGGGCTCACCCGAGTTTTGAGGGTACGTGAATTTTCGAATGGTCACAAAGGGGATACTATATCACGCACTACTACAAAAATGAGATTTAGAATCTCTTATTCCACTGTGCAGTTGCTAGAATTCGCTAAACAGGTTAGCCTTCAGATGCTTATGCTGGAATAATATGTTTTTTAGCTTCTCAACTTCTGTTTGTTCTTATCTTTCATGCTTGTTTTCATTATACTGGTAACAGAGTATATGTTTATTGGGTTAATTAAAATCTGTTTCACATTATTTGTCATGTGTAAGTTTCATTTTATGGTACCAAGGTCCCAAAGATGAGGCATCTGCTGTGATTAAGGCCTGTGTGTGACTGTGCGTGTGTGTCGACAATGCCACTATACAACCAATTGGGTGAATAAAATAAATTGATTTTCTCTTGCTTTTGGTCTTGAAATAGTATGAAAGATAATTATCAGTATTTCTTTGTGTCTGTTGGTTACACTGAAATTATATGGGGTTTTCCCTTATTAGCTTTTCTGTACGATCTGTTATCCTCTGTTGTGGTCTGGTACTGGAAAATCAAATAATAAATTTCTTTAGTTCATTAGTGATAGGTTTATTACTGGACCTTTTACCGATCCAGTATATACCTTGGAATTTTTTGTCTAAAACTAACATAATACTGTTTAATTAGTTGTTCAATTAAATGCTTATTACTTATCAAGGAAGAAAAAAAGGCAGGCTTGTTTGATGAAATGGATCTGCACATTAGAACGGTGGGTAGATAAAACCGTATGGCTTTCTCGACTTCTTGTGCTGTTCCGCTGAAGGAAATTTAGCTGGGCTTCATTTAATAATGTGAAAGTCGGCATCCTGCTGTTGGTTGTTCTTTTTTTCTTATGCATTTTTTATTTTTTTATGGTGATTTGGTATCTTCTTCCTTTTTTTTTTTGTTTGAAACTTTATTTAAAGAAAAATCCAATAGCATGATAGTGCCTCCAAAACAGAAGCAGATATTACTAGCAACTACTCCCTCCGTGCCTATTTAACTGATACAGTTGTCAAAATCACATATATTAAGAAAATGAGTTAATGCTCCAACTTTAACAATGAAATAACTAAAACTTCCTTAGATTTAATTAATGTAGTCCCATTCTTAATCTCGCATATTGTAATAAATAAGTGCAAGAGAGGAAAATTAGCAACTAATGCTGCTATGGAAATGATACTACATCAGTTAAAAAGGAACATTTTTTTTAGACAACTACTGTTGAATATTGTGTAGTTTATATTCTGTTTAATAATAAAAGGGCAAAAGGGTAATATTATGCTTATAATATTAAGTCTGATATTTTACTAGGGTTTAGAGAAATCCTAGGGTTACGATGGCTGCTCCTATGATTAAGGAGTTTACTTGGGAAAGGGTTCTATCTTTTCTGTGTATTTAAGTAGGAGGGATTTCACAGTTATAACACACAATTCAGTATCAATAAAATATCCCTCTTTTATTCTTTTTCTTACATGGTATCGGAGCATGGTTGCATGATCCTTGGGCAATCATGAATTACCAGGCAGCCTTAAACACTGCCACATCAGGCACCTCTTCCACCACAACGACTGGTTCAGTCCACAACAACCGATGATCGACACACGGAGGAGATTCCAATGCTAATTCTTCCTCACCATACTCACCCTACAAAAGGCCGAACGGAAAGAATTATTTAGAATGGTCTCAAACAGTCAAATTGGTCATTGATGGAAGGGAAAGCTTGGGTACATCACCGGGAAACTGTTAAGCCACCGAAGGTGACCCAGATCTCGCAACATGGAGATCCGAGAACTCCATGGTAAGGGGCATGGCTTATAAACTCAATGGAGCTGCAATCGCCAAGCCTCACATGTTCCTACCTACGACCGAGAGACATGTGGAACGTTGTGGAGAGATGTATTCGATTTGGAGAATACATCTCGGATCTATGAACTTAAAACCAAGCTGTGGTCTTACAAACAAGAAAATCAAGATGTTACTTCATATTACAACACCATGGTTGGTCTATGGCAGGAGTTGGACTTGTCCTACAACATCTCGTGGGATTGCTCGGGTGATGGGGTCAAATTCCAGAAAAAGGAAGAAACTCGTGAGTTTATATATTTACGCGAGATTGAATCAAGAATTGGATGAAGTGAGAGGAAGGATTACGGGGAAGAATCCATTGCCTACACTTAGTGAAGTCTTCTCAAGAAGTCGGAGAAGGAGGAACTAAGAAGGAAAGTGATGAAAACAGGATCTGCTGCTGCTGCTCTATTGCTGAAAATTCACTTTGTGGGCAGCAAAGGAGAGGTTGATAGGAAGACCCGGAAAACAAAGACTCTGGTGTGACCATTGCAAGAAACAGGGGCACACCAGAGAAACTTGCTGGGGCATTCATGGAAAACCTGCAAATTGGAAGCCAAGAAGTGCCGGTGGGAATTCAGACAGAAGACAAGCAAATCAGGTGTCATCTGATCAAGGTCCGAACTCTGTTGGGGGCTTTCACTCACTCGAGAACAGATAGAAACAGTCAAGAAGCTTGTCCTTGCCCAAACAACCAAATCACCACCCACAGGTGAGTCCTCATGCTCACTAGTGGAAACATGTAACCATCCATCCCTCTCTTTTTTGGGAATCCACCAACCTGCCTCTTGGGTCATTGACTCAGGGGCAACAGATCACATGTCTAGTTTTTCCCACCTTTTTTCCTCCTACATTCCATGTGCTGGGAATCAAAAAGGTAAAAATAGCTGATGGCTCATTCTCTACTATAGCTGGAACCGGCACAATCACAGTTTCCAAAAATTGTGTCCTTAAAAATGTACTACATGTCCCTAGTTTATCCTGTAACCTTTTATCTGTCAGCAAATTTATTTCTGATTCTCAGTATAATGTTGTGTTCTCTGTGGATGGGTGTGTTTTTCAGGATACTCACACGGGGAAGGAGATTGGCAGTGCTAAGTTGAAAGGAGGACTATATCTGCTTGAGGAGAAGGGAGACTTCCAGAATAAAGACTTTCCTAGGAATAGCTGTTTTCAGTCCACTTATTATGATAAGAATAATGTTCTAAGGTGGCACCTCCGATTAGGGCACCCTAGTTTTTTGTATTTGAAAAGGCTTATGCCTGAACTATTTTTTAATAAGAAGTTTGAAGGTTTCCAATGTGAGATACGTGAGTTAGCCAAACACTGTAGATCTACTTTCCCTGCCCAACCTTACAAGCCAACAAAACCTTTCACTATGATTCATAGTGATATTTGAGGGCCTGCAAGGGTAAGCACTCTATCTGGAAAAAGATGGTTTATATCCTTTATTGATGACCATACTAGGTTAACTTGGGTGTACCTCCTAAAGCACAAAAGCGATGCCAAACAAACTTTTAAAGATTTTTATAACATGATTTTCACTCAATTTCACTCAAAAGTGGAGATTTTTAGAAGTGATAATGGCAATCGAATATTTTAACTCCATCTTGGGGACCTTTTCCAAGAAAGCTGGTATAGTCCATCAAATTTCTTGCCCGGACACACCCCAACAAAATGGGGTGGGTGAGAGGAAGAAACAGACATATCATGGAAGTTGTAAGATCATTGATGATCACTTCCAGATGCCCTAAATATCTTTGGGGAGAAGCTGTTCTAACAGCTGTCTACCTCATAAATAGACTGCCCTCTAGAGTCCTAAACTTCCATAGTCCCTTGAGTCAACTAAAAGTTTCTTATCCTACATCTAGACTGATTCAGGACCTACCCCTTAGAGTTTTTGGGTGTACAACCTTTATACACTTACATAATGCTGGGAAATTAGACCCAAAATCTAGAAAATGCATATTCCTAGGGTACTCCTCAACTCAAAAAGGATACAAGTGCTTTGACCCCTTGAACCAAAAAATGTATATCTCTAGTGATGTGACCTTCTTTGAAGACAAGATGTTTTATGAGACTCATATTCGGGAGGGGTATTCCAATGAACATGAGTCCAAGTCTCCCCTGCATTTTTTACTTGACACAGAGGTACCACAATCTAGTGTGCTTAACCCTACGGATCTTGTTCATCATAGTAAGGAAAACAGTGACAATATCACTAAATTGTCCTCTCCTATAAGAGAAAATCAGGGAGGTAGTTTAGAGATTACTCCTATGACTAGAATACTGAAATTCCCAGGAAAAACTTATTCTAGAAGGGAAACTTCTCTCAAGGATAATGTACTCCAAAACAACACTGGCCAGGATCCTGCCTCAGGTGAAGATACTGAAAGTGACTCAGAAACAGGTAATCCTCTTGAAAACTCTGAAAATTCGATCTATGAAAAATCTGATTCTCATACCACATCTGATAAAATAGATCCAAATGACCTGATTCTACAAGTCCCTATTGCTCTCGTAAAGCCGATCCAGAGAATGCACCAAACATCCTTTATATCCCTCACCAAATATGTGTCATATGACAAACTATCACCCCAGTGATCAGCCTTCATATCAACTCTATCCAAAGATAAAGATCCCAAAAATATTCAAAAGCCCTAATCGAACTTGAGTGGAGGCGTTTGTCCCATGAAGAGATGAAGGCCCTTGAGAAAAATGACACTTGGGATGTTGTTAGTCTACTGTATGAAAAGTCCCGTTGGGTGCGGATGGGTGTTTCTTGTGAAGTATAATTACGATGGAACATTGCAAAGATATAAGGCCAGGCTTGTAGCTAAAGGGATATACCCAAACATATGGGTTAGATTACTCGAGACCTTCTCTCTGTGGGCAAAGCTAAACACTTGTGAGAATTTTGTTGTCTGTGGGTCATGAGCAGGACCGGCCTTTGGAGCAATCGGATGTGAAGAATGCATTTCTCCATGGCAACCTAAAAGAGGAGGTGTACATGGATATTCCCCCAGGTTTTGCAAGTAGTTCGGGTAACAAGGTGTGTAAATTGAAGAAATCACTCTATGGACTCAAGCAAAGTCTTAGGGCATGGTTTGAGAGGTTTATGAAGTTCCTAAAAATGAAGGGTTCAAGCAAGGGCATTCTGACCACACCCTATTTGTGAAAAGATCCTGGGATGGAAAATTGACAGTTCTGGTTGTCTATGTGGATGACATCATCCTAACTGGTGATGATCAAGTAGGAAGGATCTACTGTAAGAGACTGGCATGTCAGAATGTAAGCCAGCTGCAACTCCTATGGAGTCGGACCTGAAATTCTGGGAAAAAATTGAAGGTGTGCCAGTTGATAAAGGCAGGTATCAGAGGTTGGTGGGCAAACTAATATATCTAGCCCATACAAGGCCCGACATCTCCTTTGCAGTAGGAGTGGTGAGCCAATTCATGCATGACCCCTGTGAACACCATCTTGAAGCTGTGATGAGGATCCTGAGGTATTGGAAGGGTACTTTAGGAGAAGGTCTATGGTTCAGGAAGAGCACTTCTAGGACAATAGAGGTATACACTGATTCTGACTGGGCAGGCTCCAAAGAGAGGAGGTCAACATCTGGATATTGTAGCTATGTTTGGGGTAATTTGGTCACTTGGAGGAGCAAGAAGCAAGTAGTGGTGGCCAGGAGCACAGCAGAGGCAGAGTTTAGAGCTATGGCTCAGGGGGTATGTGAAGAATTGTGGATCAAGAGGGTCCTTGAAGATCTTGAGATTCAACCTAGCCTTCCTATGAAGCTGTTCTGTGACAATAAGGCTGCTATCGACATTGCTAATGATTCAGTACAACATGACCGGACCAAACACATTGAGATAGACAGACACTTCATCAGGTAAAAGCTTGATAGTGGGGTCATTTGCATCCCTTTCTTACCTTCTGCCCAACAGGTGGCTGATGGGTTGACCAAGCCTCTAGTGAAGCTGGGATTTGATCAGTTTGTAAGCAAGTTGGGCATGTTGAATATCCATGCTAAACTTGAGGGGGGGTGTTGAATATTGTGTAGTTTATATTCCTAGGGTTAGGATGGCGGCTCCTATGATTAAGGAGTTTACTTGGGAAAGGGTTCTATCTTTTCTGTGTATTTAAGTAGGAGGGATTTCACAGTTGTAACACACAATTCAGTATCAATAAAATATCCCTCTTTTATTCTTTTTCTTACAACTACCTCAGTTAAATAGCAATGAAGGGAGTGCATTGCAATAATACGTAATAAGTAGACCTAGAATACATAAGAAAAATCACTTTTTCTTTTACTGCGAGTGGCACATTTTTTAAGAACGCATAGGTGCCAATGAGGCTGCACAAAGAATAATGAAAACATTGACACACTATATAAGTTGCTGGAGTCTGAACAGCAGAAAGATCCAGATTAAATGGTCTGGCAGTGTTAATAGTAATTTTGATTATTTTATCTTCCATAGAATGTAGCGGTAACTGTCCTTTGATATTGGCTTGGCCATCCATCTTTTTTTTTTTTTTGAGGACCATGAATGAAATGCAAGCATTACATACAGAAGAACAAAAGTACTTCTGACTCCCACTGCCGTATAGTCAACTCTAACTTTACTGTATGAACTCATTTAACCAATGGAGTTTGTTTCTGAGAGTAGATGTTCCACAAGTTCTTTAAAAGGAGAGCATTATTTAAGAAGGCCAGACTTGGCAACACTAGTCCTATATTCGGGGTAGAGCAGACAGTCTTCCAGCTGACTTTGGCCATGTGTCTCGTGAATTCTATTGAAAAGCTCTGAGGAGTTTTTGCATCCCTTTTATTACTTCCCCAGGAAGAAAAAATACTAGTACAATGAGACTGAATATTCACTAGTACAGATACATTAGTTGCAATTGGCCCTGAGGATCTTCCTTGAAATATTACCTGTCAAGGAGTAATAATCGTGAAAGATTAACCTTGACGACACTGAGGGAACCCCCAATTATTTTTTTGGGCTGTCCCAAGTGGATTCCCAATATAGTGTACACTGCTGCCTTGCTTCCTCTTCTACTAATTCTTTACGTTTTTGTATGTTTGTTTCAATCTTGAAAACTCTCCAAACTGGGGCCATACTTCTTTTATGTATCCTGCTGATTTATGTTTAGAAACGTTAAGGTCAAGGTATTTAAATGCTAAATTGCAATATATGGTCTTTGTTATTTTACTTGGTATTCCTATTCACTGCATTTTCGTCAAGTATTAATTGATTTGAGCCTTACTCAAGGAAAAAGACCTGGCTGAGTCATCCATTTACACTCCAGTCATTGTTATAAAGCTTGAAAACCTTGACATGCGTTCGATGCTGACTGACTACCATAAAGTCAATCAGATTAGTTTACAGGTAAACTTTTTGAACTATGAACTATTGTCTTTCAGATTAAAGCTTCCAGATTCATTTCCTTCGATAAAATGGTGGACTCTTGTTGATTCACTTCAAACCTCATTACTAATGCATTTATATGTTTGTAGTCACTGACCATGGATCAGAAGTGGGTTGGAGCTCCTTTTGTATCAGTGCTTTGTAAGCATCGATCTGAATTCAGTGAGATGAACGATAAAGTACTTCAAGTGGTGCTTGTCCTGTTTTCATCTGGATCTACCATTAAGCAAGTCAAGTACTTGTCAATCATCTTGCAGGTAGAAAAGAAATTTCAGCATATCATCTTTTCTTTATCCTGTGTTCCATTGCAGTTATCTTGTTTTAGGTGCCATCATCAAGTGGTTAGGCCGATTATCGGTTTATTTTTAACTTGTTTTTACAATTGGGTCATGTGGCTTGGGTTGTCTGCAGCCACTTAATTTGAACCTTGATGAGGAGACTCTGATGAGACTTGTGCCTTTTTGGAGAAGCTCTCTAAGTGACCCGAGTGTTCCAAGCCAGCGTTTTTACTTTGACCAATTTGAGATTCATCCGATTAAGGTTTGAAATTGCATTGCAGTTGAAAGCTAATGGATTGCTGCTATGCTAATTGCAACTTCTAATGTATACTTCTGTGTGCATTGTAGATAGTTGCAAGCTATCTTTCAAGGGACTCCTATGCAAATTACACTTCTACCCAGGAGACGCTGAGGTCATTGCTTCATAGCGTTATAAAGGTCTATCTCTGCATTTTTTGCTTTCTCCCCAGCTCCCTAGTATTCTTGAACGGTGCAAAGACAAAAGTGCACATCAAATTTTTATTTTTTTTTTGAAAGTCAGATTATTTTTATTGAAGATATACAAAGGAAAAAAATGCTCTTTGTTCTGATCGGCCATCTTGCAACAGATCCCTACCATCAAAAATATGAATGTGGAGCTCAACGGTGTCCTCGTTCAACATGCTTTGTTAACCTTGCGTGACTTATCTATTAAATGTGCCCAGCACTACTCTTGGTAGGCCTTTCACAGTTACCCTTTGTCAGATGATTGGCTCTGCTTGTTTTATTATGACTGTAGATTTTTTTGTTTTACCTTTCAGGTATGCTCTAAGAGCTGTATATATTGCGAAGGGCAGCCCATTGCTGCCTCCAGCTTTCGGGTCGATATTTGATGACTTTGCTTCATCCTCGCTGGATGTGTTTTTTGATACTTCAAGAGGCGTGATTAATCTTCCTGGTCTTACCATGGGTATGTCTTCTTCTGTTGACGTTTTTCAACATTGGGGAGTATGGAACTAATTGTTTCTTCATTTTTATTGCTGGATTGATATAGCTGAAACGAACTTCTGGTGGGAATAAATTCTCTCGTGTTCGAGTGTAGAAATATGTTAAATGAACAGGTGTTATCTGACTTGTCTATGTGCCTACACGAGAGCAAGTTGCTGATATATATATATATACTAAAGGGCTTCCTAAGAGTTCTTTTGACTGTCGTATGTCCAAGCGTGGTTTACATGATATTTACAAGCCAGCTTGACGGGGAGTTTAGAAATACATTATTTTTTGAATTAAGATTGATAGGTTGTAGAAAAATAGACGACGATACTGTAGAAAAAGATAGGAGGAAAGTAGTATTTTATTGATAGTTCCTTATGGAGAACATAAGGACAGGTTACAATATATAAGGGAAAACCTCCAACGACTAGAAAACACTGCTCCAACGGCTATGAACAAGGCCAACGGCTAGAAATGTTGTTTTAGGCGAAATGCAAAGTAGATAAAAGCGGGGAAAAATATCCTAATTACATCATTAGGACACTTAAGAAAAGAGATAAAAGATATTAAACTATAGTATTAACCTATATTTTAACACCCCTCCTCAAGCTTGGTTGTGGATGAGTAAATGACCTAGCTTGCTTCTCATTCTCGTGAATATAGGTAGAGCGAGATCCCTTAGTAAAAATATCGCCTACTTGATCTTTAGAGGTATGAATTCAATCTTTGATGTCTTGACCTTCAACCTTTTCTTTGATAAAGTGTATGTCAATGTCTATATGTTTGGATCTGTCATGATGAATGGGATTCTCGAGACATGTTGATAAGCAGATACATTATCACAAGATATAAGAATAGGATGCTCTTTCTTGATGTGTAGTCAACCAGATCTTTTTGAGCCACAAATTCTTCATTAAATACCTAGGGCCAAGGCCCTTAATTCACCTCTCTGATCTTCTTCTAAAACCACTGGTTGTTTCTTACTCTTCCAAGTTGTGAGATTTCCCCAAAATAGGAGCAATAGCGATAGTAGATCTTCGATCAATCACGAACACCTTGATCAACATCGGTGAAGACTTGGATCTTTCTATCTTTAGATTTCTTGAAGATAAGACCTTGACCAGCAGTCCCTTTTAGATACCTCAGCATCCTATGGACAATATCAAGATGTTCTTGACAAGGATGATGCATAAACTGGCTGACCAGACTCACTGCATAGCATATGTCTGGTCTAGTATGAGCCAAGTAAATCAATTTTCCCACCAGTCTTTGGTATCTGCCTACATCCACAGGGGCAGATTTACTCTCCTTTTCCAACTTCACCCTAGGGTCAATAGGAGTGGAGGCAGGTTTGCAATCAAGCATCCTTGTTGCAGTAAGTAGATCTAAGATGTACTTTCTTTGGGATATGAAAATCCCCTCCTTAGATCTAGCCACTTCCATTCCAAGGAAGTATTTCATCTGTCCAAGGTTTTTAACCTCAAACTCCTTTGCAAGACAATGCTTTAGGGATTCAATCTCAGGGGCATCATCCCCAGTTATGATAATGTCATCCACATATACAATGAGGATGACTCTTTTACCAATAGGAGACACCTTGGTGAACATAGTGTGGTCGACTTGACCTTGTATGAACCCAAGGTTCTTAATAACTTTGGTAAACGACCAAACCAAGCTCTGGGGACTGCTTTGGAGACCCATAAAGAGCTTTGTGTAATTTTCACACCTTATTTTACTCGCTCTGGATAGTCAATTCCGGAGGTAATTTTAAGTATACTTCCTCCTTTTGTCACCATTTAGGAAGGCATTTTTCACATCTAGTTGGTGTAAGGGCCAATCTAGATTCACAAAGAATAGATAGGAGCACCACGATGGTGTTTAATTTTGCCACTGGTGCAAAAGTCTCCTGGTAATCTATGCCATGAGTCCAGTGTAACCCCAGCAACCAATCTAGCCTTATGCCTATTAATGGTACCATCAGAGTTGTATTTCAAGGTGAAAATCCATTTGCACCCTACTGTTTTCTTTCCCTTGGGGAGAGAGGTCAGTGTCCAAGTGTGATTATTCTTTAAAGCTTGTAGCTCATTAACAACCTGTTTCCACTCAGGAATCCTTAAGGCTTCATGGATAGAGTGAGGAATATTGTTTTTATCCAAGCTTTGTATAAAAACTTGATAAGAAGTAGAGATATTGTCTATTGCTAGGAGATTATATAAAGGATATTGGGTGCAAGCCTTTGTTCCTTTTCTCAAAGCAATAGGTCCACATCATGGTTACAAGTGCTAAACAGATTTTTCGGTGATTACGAGGTAGTAATATCCTCGAGTTGACCTTGAGATGTGTCATAAGATTCAGAGGATCAACATCCTCGTAATGAGGTTGATGTTCTTGATTTTCAAGATCATTTCTGCTTTCTTCTAGTATAGACTAGTTGAACAGAGGTCAGGGTATAAAGGTTCTCGGACTCGGATTTGATGAGTTTTGAGTATTATCGTGGGTAGTGACATCCCCTTGATTTATACATCCTCTATCCAAAGAGTGCAAGGTACTAGGACTCATATCCCATCCTTGAGAGGAGGAAATAAAATCCTGTTGGATTCCTTCTTGATCAAAGAAGGGTTTTTCTTCAAAGAATGTAACATCAATGGTGTTAAAGAACTTTCTGGTTTGAGGGCAGTAACATTTGTACCCTCTTTGTCTAGGAGAATAGCCAATAAAGACACACTTGAATGCCTTAGGTTCAAGTTTGGTCCTGTGGTGATTGTGGTCATACACAGTACGTCCAAAAACCTTAGAAGGTAGAGTTTGTATCAAGTGTCCTGATGCTATGCTTTCAGATTGAACATCCATGAGGGTTTTAAACTTCAACACCCTATATGGCATTCTATTTATGAGATAAGTGGCGATCAAGATCGCCTCTCTCCAGTGCTTGGGCACCTTCATGGCAAACATGAGGCCCTAGCGATGATCTGGGAGGTGCCTGTTCTTTCTCATTGCAACCCCATTTTGTTGGGGAGTGTCAACACAGAAGTCAGTGGATGATACCTGCTCCTTGAAGAAAGTTCCCGATTGTTTTTCAAGATACTCAGGATACATTATCCGACTTGAGTATTTTGATATCGATTATCAAATTGATTTTTAATCATGAGGAAAAAGTTCATAAAGATAGCTCATGCTTCAGCCTTTTCATTCATCAAGAACACCCAACAGAGTCTGGTGTGATCATCAATGAAGGAAATGAACCATCCTCTACCAGTGATATTCTTGGCCTTTGAAGGTCCCCAAATATCACTATGTATAAGATGGAAGGGCTTGGAAGGAGCATAAGACTTAGTATGAAACACAGTCCTACTTTGCTTTGCCATACAACAGACTTCACACTGAAAATCTGAGACATTCTTATTGATAAACAAATGAGGCATGAGCCTTTTTAGATACAAGAAATTGGGGTGACCCAATCTATAGTGCCATAAAACAATAGGGTCACTATTATTACAACTAACAGAACCAGTGACAAGAGCAGCATTCTGTTTATTCAAAGAGCCAGTGTTAGCAAGCAGCAAGTAGAGGCCAGAAGTAGCACTAGCATTGCCAATCATCTTCCCAGAGTTGGTCTCCTGTAGGACACATTTATTCTCATGAAACATCACAGACAATTTTTGTCTCTTAACCAGTTTATTAACTGATAAGAGATTACATGACAGATTTGGGACATAAAGCACCTGATCAAGGATCAGATCCTTGGAGAAAATGATGGATCCTATCCCTTGAACTTTGGAAGTGGATCCATCAGCAATTTTCACAAATCTTTCCTTTTACAGGGAAGAAGGGAGTGAAACAACCCCTTATTCCCAGTCATATGTTCAGAGGCACCAGAATCAACAATCCATTGTTGTTGACCATGGTCAGATATAATGTAGGAATGAGAGTGATTACAGTGTAGTGTGCCACGAAGCGGTGGGAAGTGTTTGAAGGTGTGCGAGCTAGGAATGTAAAGTATGAGCCTTTTAGGACCTCCATCTGTTCATGAGAGAAGGCAGGAGACTCCTTAGGAGTACCCTCACTCATGTGAGCAGATAGGGGACCTTGGGACTCCTTTCCTATCCCAGTTCTAGGTTTCCAGTCAGCAGGCTTTCTATAAAGCTTCCAGCAAGACTTCTTAGGATGCCCAACTTTCTTGCAGTGATCACAGAAAGGCCTTTCCTTCTTGCCCTTTTGAGAGGGAGCTCCTTTTGAAACAAGAGCAGAGGCAGGAGCATCAGATTGAGCAGAAGACTGATGAGGTTGAGTTCCTAGCATTAGTTTTCTCCTACTTTCCTCATGTTTGACCTCTGAGAAGGCAGACTTGAGGCTAGGAAGAGGAGATTTGCCAAGAATCCTACCCCTCACATCGTCTAGACTAGGGTGCAATCCCATTAGGAAGGAAAAGACCCTGTCATTTTCAGTATTTCCCTTGTGAATTTTTGCATCAGTAGGGCACTTCCATTTGTGATCACTGAAAAGATCAAGTTGTTGCCAGATTTTGTTCAACTGATTGTAATCTTGAGTGACTTCTGATCACCTCGCCTCGAGATCCTTCAATTGAGATTTTAGATCATAGATGGTCGATGTGTTGTCCTTCTTGAGTGGAGTTCATGAACAATGACCAGTTTATTTCACCGCGATGTTGTAGAACACGAAGTTCTCACTTTGCTCCTTGGTCATGGACCCCACAAGCCATGACATAATCACATTGTTTTCACCTTCCATTGCCTCGATTGAGGATCATTTTCAAAGCAGCTCAGCAATTTCTCCATTAAGTATCCTTCCTCTCTTTTTCGGCCAATGAACATGAGCAGGGATCTAGACCACAGATGGTAGTTGTTTCCATCGAATTTGTGGTTTGTGAGGAGGTGTGAGTTATCATTGCTACCTCCCTGATTGAGTGTAACTCCAGTTGAACTTGAAGCTGGAGTTATATCAGAGGATTCAGCAGTAGTTGCCATTTTTGTGATTTTGAAGAAATCTCAGAAAATGGGATTGAGGAAGAAGAAGATCTTTAGGTACAAGTCTCTGATACCATGTAGAAAAAGATAGGAGGAAAGTAGTATTTTATTGATAGTTCCTTATGGAGAACATAAGGACAGGTTACAATATATAAGGGAAAACCTCCAACAGCTAGAAAACACTGTTCCAACGGCTATGAACAGTGCCAACGGCTAGGAACAATGTTTTCTGGACAGAAACAGAAAGTAGATAAAAACAGGGAAAAATATCCTAATTACATCATTAGGACACTTAAGAAAAGAGATAAAAGATATTAAACTATAGTATTAACCTATATTTTAACAGATACAGCTATATTAGGCGTGTGGAAAGCTGTCCGATAGTTGAAAATTTGTGTTTTAGATCCCTAAAACCAGGGTTCTACTGCATTTATGCTATTGCTCGGTGAATCCTAAAATGAAATCAGACAATTTTCTGATGAAAACTAGTATCTTTACCGCGTTTGAAGTTAATTGCGTTCAATATTTAAACTACCCACCTCCCCAACAACTTAAGTTTTTGGGAAAGATGATACGTCAACAGTTTCTAGGGTATATATTTTAATGGAACCCACCTGACCCTGTTGGCCTTCCAAAATTATGATTGTCAGGTACATTCAAACTTCTTAGAAAATGTACTGCTGGTAAAGGATTCTCCGGAACAAAAAGATACTTCGGCGACCTAGGGAAAACAGTAAGTCAATTATTTGCACTTTATTTTCATTTCCTCTTTCACAATTCAAATGCATTAATATGCTTCTTTTCCAGTTAAAATTGGCAGGATCAAATGTGCTATTTGCTGCTATTACAGAAATATCAGACTCGGTTCTCAGGGGTTCCGAAACTGCTGGTTTTGACGGAATGGTACTACATATCTTCAAGTAAATGAATTTAATATATTATGTTTGTTTAAATCATGACCCTATGTTCATGATTTGCTTTTATAGATCCGCGGGTTTCACCAAGGGATACTTCAAATAGCAATGGAGCCATCTCTATTAGGGAGTGCCTTTTTGGAAGGCGGCCCAACTCGTAAAATCACGCTTGATCGAACTCCTGGAGTCGATGAGGTAGCTGAATCCTTTCCTACCCAATGTTGTATGATCAGCTATGTATCATGTGGTGTCTTCTGATTAAATAACGTTCTCCCATGAAATCAGCTGAGTGGAAAATATATTGAATTTTATAAATTTGGTAGCACTCAAACGTATGGTTACCGTATATCTCTCAGTAATTCAAGTCCAGTTTCTTCACATGCCGTTCCTAACTGGTTACTGAGTTTCATAGTTTTCATCTTGTGGTGCAATATGCAGTTATACATTGAAGGATACTTGCAAGCCCTGCTGGATACACTATATAAACAAGAATATCTGAGAGTGAGGGTCATCGAAAAACAGGTAAACTATCTTCTTATTTTTGAGAAACTTTTCTTTCAGAAGCTAATTTTTTTATATAAATTCATGATTATTTATTATATATTATTATGATTTATCCCTCTATGTTAGTACTTACATAATTGACGTTCTCGTTTTTGTAATTGGTGTTCAATGAATTTTCAAACTGATGCATGAGAACAAAAGATAAGACACACATTTGATCAAATGTCTGCTTTATTTACAGGTCATATTGAAGAACCTCCCTCCAAGCAGTTCTCTTATTAATGAAATAATGGAACGTGTCAGAGACTTTCTTGTGGGCAAGGGATTATTGAAGGGAGATCCTTCCGCGGCTTCACGTTCTTTACGCCATACTCGGGGAGAAACTGTGAGTGACTTTTAAACAGCTAATTCTGCAGTTGGGAATATAAACCATATAATCGACTTTTAATAGTAGATTTCTAAAAAAAAAAACACCTTTTTAAAGGCAGTTGTTAATGGCATCATAGCTGATCTACCTTTGGGTGCACCACAATAACGTTCAACCTCTTGAAAGTCGAATCTATGCTCAACATCCAACTTTGCAGAGGTCGAATGTCTATTTTCGACCTCTCTAAAGTCGAATCTAGCCTAAATTGTGGTGTCACGGTAGATTTGATGTGGTGACGTTAACGAGCGCCCTTGTCAAAACGTGGTGTACGGTCATATTTGTGTATCTAGATGTTATATTGTCTCTTTGTTTCTTCAGGAGTGGAGAATAGGGCCAACCCTGTTGACACTATGTGAACACCTTTTCGTGAGCTTTGCGATTCGGCTATTACGAAAGCAAGCTGGAAAGGTAACATCCCAAGTAAGGTGGAAAAGAGAAGCAAAAGTTGATGGTGTTGAAACTGAAAAGAATGTCTCTACTACTACCACCACTACTCGTAGTAGTAGTACTACTAATACATCGAGTGGGAAGGATCTGAAGGTGAAGATTGCATGGAAATGGGGAATAGGAAAGTTTGTGTTGTCGTGTATGGTTGCCTACGTTGATGGACGCTTATGCCGTCGTATTCCTAATCCCATTGCAAGAAGGGTGGTTAGTGGTTTCTTGTTGTTGTTTTGGTATTTACGAGGAGACTAAATGTAATAGGATTTTAATGCTCCATTTACGTTTAGGCACCCTAATTTTGTGTACCGAAAAAGATGTATCCTACTACTGCTTTTTGGCATTAAAAAGGATAATCTAAAATGTCAATTTTGTGAAATGTCTAAGCACACTAGGATTTCTTATAAACCTGTGCCTATAAAGGTTCTAACCACTTTCAATCTCATACACTCGATGTTTAGGGGGACCATCTAAAAACCCTAATCTCACACACAAGAAATGGTTTGTGACATTCATGATGACCACACTAGGCCAGTGTTGGATCTATCTCATGAAGCACAAATCGATGTAAGTGACATTTTTGAGAACTTTTACAAGATGATTGAGACACAATTCCAAACTAAAATTCGAGATACTTAGGTCCGATAATGGAACCGAATATCCGACTCGCATTTTGGGAACTTTCCTCAATGAAAAGGCATTATTCATCAAACCTCCCACCCCAACACCCTCAACGTAATGGTGTGGCGGAGAGGAAGAACAGACACCTACTTTGAAGTCACCCGGACACTTCTATTCTCTTATAATGTGCCATCCTATTACTGGGGGGAGGCTGTCCTTACTGCAGCCTTTCTCATTAATAGGATGCCCTCTAGAATTCTGGGTTTTAAGACACCCATTGAAACTCTCACTAAATTTTTTCCCTCCACCAAACTGGTGTCTTCCATTCCACTAAAAATTTTTGGTTGCACGGCTTTTGTTCACATTCACTCTCAAAATAGGAGTAAGATAGAACCAAGGGCAGTTAAAGCTATTTTTGTTGGATATTCTTCATCTCAAAAAGGTTTCAAATGTTTTGATCCTAACACTAAAAAACTCTACATATCTAGTGATGTAACCTTCTTTGAAGATCAACCTTACTACTCCAAAGAGCATAATACAGAACTTCACCAGTATGAGTTTCTTAATAATGACATACCTATGCCTGTAGTTGAGCCAAATTTGATCCTAGAAACACACTCTCAGCAGTCTAACAAGGAAACTACTGTGCCTGAAAACAGTCTGCCTGAAAAACAGGTTATTGTCTATACTAGGCAAAAGAAGTCTTCAAAAGAGCTTAGCACTCCCAATCTTCCTCAAGATGCTAGTATACAGGTGCAGGAAAGTCAGAATCTAACTCATGAAGAAAACCAGCCTGATCAAAGATCTGATCCACCCAATGTGGAGATCACCAATCTGGAGCAAACTGGTAACAACTCTCCTATCTCTTCTCCTGATGATTTGCCTATTGCATTAAGGAAAAGTACTAGGGCTTGTACTAAACACCCTATTGATAGATTTCTATCTTATGGAAAGGTATCCTCTCAATTTAAATCTTATCTTGCTAATATTGACACAGTGACTATACCAAAAACTATCCAACAGGCACTATCTTGTCCTAAATGGAAAGAAGCTGTAATGGAAGAACTCCATGCCTTAGAGGCAAATCACACCTGGGACTTGGTTAATATACCCAAGGGTATTAAGCCTGTTGGATGTAGATGGTTATTCACGGTAAAACACAACCCTGATGGAACCATTAATAGGCACAAAGCCAGGTTGGTTGCCAAAGGGTATACTCAAACCTATGGTGTTGATTTTAATGAAACATTTGCCCCGGGCTTGCTGTAGACTTAATACAAAGGAGAATAATTTTATCTATTCTTTGATTCATAAGCCGGCCTTTACATCAAATGGATGTAAAAAATGCCTTTTTGAATGGTAACCTCAAAGAAGAAGTCTATATGCATCCACCCCCTGGTTTTGTTGTCAAACCTAATCTAGTTTGTAGACTGCTTAAGTCCTTATATGGACTAAAACAGTCACCAAGGGCATGGTTTGACAGATTTTCTAAAGTTATGAAGCATGGTGGTTACTCACAAGGTCATGGTGACCATACTGCTTTTACAAACATAGCAATACAGGAGAGGAGTCACCATCCTGATAGTCTATGTAGATGATATTATCATCACCTGAAACTCAAGTCATGATATTACTCTTCAAAAACTTTATTGCATCGAGAATTTGAAATTAAAGACCTTGGCAAACTAACCTATTTTCTAGGTATCGAAGTGGCCAGATCTAAAGAAGGAATCCTGCTCTCTCAAAGGAAGTATACCATTGATCTACTTAAAGAATACGGTCTACTAGGGTGTAAACCTACAGATACACCAGTGGACAACACTATCAAATTTGGAAAGGATGAAGATGGAGAACCAGTCAATCAAGAGAAGTACCAAAGACTGGTAGGAAGACTCATCTACCTATCACACACAAGACCAGACATATGCTTTGCTGTTAGTCAACTCAGCCAATTCATGCACTCACCAAGACAGATTCATCTTGATGCTGCAATGAGATTGCTGAGGTACCTCAAAGGAAGTCCAGGAAATGGTATATTGTTCAAGGCACAAGGAACTACCAAAGTTGAAGGATTTGTCGATGCTGATTGGGCGCTCTGTCACAGACAGAAGGTCTACCTCCGGATGGTGTATATACCTATTTGGGAACCTTGTATCTTGGAGGAGCAAAACAAATATCTTGTGGGCACGAAGTTCTGCATGAAGAATTTAGGGCTATTGCCTTGGGAATTTGTGAGTTGCTTTGGATACAACGGATAATGAGGAACTTAAGGTACAATATACAAAATCTGCTGCACCTTATACAAGGTGGCAAGCTTGGTTTATTGGACATCTATAAACCAACTTGAGGAGGAGTATTAATTAATATAGGTTTTATATGGTGTAACACTTATTTATCTTTGTATTAATAAAGCATATAAGTGGTTAGTGCTTTATCTAGTCAAGTTTTAACCCTCAACTACCAGTTAAATGTGCCGCCCAACTACCAGTTAAATGTGCCGCCCAACTACCAGTTAAATGTGCCGCCCAACTACCAGTTAAATGCTCTGTGCAGTATTCTAGCCGTTTAATCCCTTTATATACTTGTAAATTGCAAGTCTGTTTAATAAGAAGAATTATATTCTCTTACATCTCTTATCTCCTTCTAATTTCTACATTAAATATCTTTAGTTCGATTTCATTCATGTGACATTGAAAACCGGCGTCAATTTTTGAAGTGCGGAGCTCCTGATACTATACGTAGTATAGTATCTTAGGAGAAGATTGCGGGGATTTAGATTTGCCTATTGGCCTAGTTTAAATCCCTCCCTTTTAGGCTTTTGACCTCGTTTTGTAAACCAAAGCGAAAAAAGCTTTTTGTAAATTTTGTTTTTACTTCAACTCCATTTGTTGAAAATGGTTACAATGTTGAGGTAATTTATACTACGTATATAGGTATATAAAAACTATATAAATGCTTTTATGCATGTATTACTAACCGGTGCGTACCGTGACATTAATATATCATACACATCTTTGGAACCATATAACATGTATAGTAATATCGCATGAAGGTGTGAGTTTGACTTTTCAACTGTCAATTGTCATTGTGATTTCTTGAAAATAAGTTTGTTGTAGTGTAAGAGGAGCGTCGACTCGTTACTTACTGTTTCCCACATGTTGTAATAAAAAAGACATTGACGTTTAATAGAAAACGTAACGTTTGCACTGGTGTTTTGTGGAGAAAAATAACACGTAATGTTCGCCACTGATGTTTTATAGTTAAAATAACGTCAGTAACAGTGACATTTCTTATCGAAAAAATGATTGTGGTGTAGGAAGTAATTTTTGAAGTGCTGATAAAAGCATATTTTTTTGGGTTACTAGTAAAATGCACGTGCATCCGCACGTGTTTTACTGACATAATTCTTTTAAAAGTTTAAAGATAACAATATTAATTAATACATTAATTAATATTATCAATAGAAATATGATATTATTCATGTAAAATATAAATATGCTATATCAATAATTATACAAAATAATCTTATGTTTTTTTTGCAGTTAATAATCTTATGTTTTTATTATTAGTATTTTGACTTTATTCATGTACTCGATACATTTATTACCCATTTAAAGATAAAAATTATTCTAAATTTATAAATCTGTGTATTTAATATATATTGATAACATGTTCTTCATAATTATTGAGTAAACTTATGGAATTTACAAATTTTTTAAGCAACTTTTGCGAAGTTCTTACTCAAAACAACTCATATTGATAAATGCATGCAAAAAGTATATGTTTATTATCGCTTAGCTATGAATATACTTTAATAATTGTAAAATAACACTTATTAAACAAAGTAATATTTGAGATAATGATCAGTATGTTCTAAACATTTGATGTATGATTCTAAGATTCAATTCATTTTGTATGATAAGAAGAATGTTGAAACCATAAGATTTTATTGTAGGTTGTAAATGGTTAGACATATATTTTAACCAATATAACTATCATTTAGTTATACTTTCATTGCTCCTATTTAGTTGACGAAGTTGTCAAAACCATGCATACCAATCTAACATCTCCCACATAAAATGCATTCATATTTAACGGGTTAATCATGCATCATGGAATTAATATTTTTCCTCACTCATATCCGTCATACTATCTTTGCATAAGACATGATCAACTCATGTTAAATGCCTTTATTTCTTATCTTTCTCAAAATATCATTCCGTAAATCACTCAGGAAAAGACTTCTGGTGAGGCATGAACTACTTTATATGATACAAATGCAAAGCCTCCCTGTGGACGAATCAAACAAATTAAACAATACCTTAAATATATGATAAAAAGGTTCTCAAACAATATCTAATTATCCGCATGTTAAAGCTAAAGTTGATGAATTAGTTGACGGATCCGGATGATCTTGTGAATCTTATTTCAGACAATTTGGAAGATGAATATAAAGAGTTGGCTAAGGTAGTTCAAGCACGTGACACCCCTATTTATTTTGAAGAGTTCCATGAAAATCTACTTAATTATGAGACTCTCCGTCCAAGATGCAACCGGTCGCTTTTCTGGTCCTGCTACAACTCATTCGGTTGTATATATGACATCCCTCCCCAAATGCTGGTTCGTTTCCACGTCTTAGTATTCATAATTCTTTGAAATATGCACAAAATATTTTCTCTCATTCAGTAGGCTCTAGTTTTCACCCTAAAAATCATACTTGAGTATTTCCAGTGTGAAAAGTGCAATGACATTCAGAGAAATAGTGCAACTTACCAGGTTCAACCTCTCATAATTTGTTCACATTCGGTCCAGCCCTCCAACATTTGTCCTCCATGGCTTCTTAATAGTAGTGTTACACATCATGTTACCACTAATCTTAGAAATTTGGCATTACACATGCCTTATTATGGAAATACATCATGGTCGGTGATGGAAATAATATTTCCATCACACACATATGTTCTATTTTTCTCTCTACTCATTCAAAATATTTTATGTTTGACGATGCCTGAAATCGTCTAGGCTACAGTGGAGTTGATATTATGATAAATGGACCTCTGGGAGATGATCCAAATAACCTTTCAAGTGGATTTGAGGGTGGGCGTGAAAACACATAAAAATGTGAGGGGTCCTGGAGCTTTCCTCCGGGAGGAAACTCATACGCTTAAGTCAATATTTGAATAGGGGAATTTCTATTTAGACAGTAAGCGGGAATTTATATCAAGCATATTACGTGTGTACCTTGTATTCGAGGATGATGATACTTTATAGAAATCTCCCTCATAGGGGGTGAATTATGATGTACTGAAGTCGTGGTCAAGGGAGTTTACCATGTATTGATGTAATGAAGCATGTTATGGAGCAGTTAGGGCTCACGCTATCATGGAACGTAAATTTCAAAGCCATCACTATAACAGTTACTATCGAGGAGTAATGTTCGTGTGAAGCCCTGAACGTTTATTAAAGAGAATGTAATTGTTGTTTGAGGTCGAGGATAAACTTAATTGTATTGATGCATAAACGACCAAGGTGACCTGCACGACATCGGTAACAAGAGACTGTAGACGTCTTGCATTTTGTCGGTTTTGAGGGACAGAAGGCGACCTACACCATATCGGACAATGATGATATAAGGGTGGCCTATGTTGTATTAAAAAGTGTCCAATTGGTGGCAGCATGAATACTGTAGATACGCCATACAAGCGAATAACTATGCTATCTAAACCTAAATCGCCTAAATCAATCAATCATCTGGCAACCTCGTCTACCCAGCAAGTTATATAGTCTTGTAATAATTGGTAGCAACCAGTAGTCTACCTCAAAGATGGTCTCTATCACTTCTCCAGCCATTTTTCCACACTTCTTGCTCGTGCTCTTGTCTCCATCCGTGACACCTCCTCCTCCTGGCACTGTCGTCTTGGTCATTTCTCCTTCCCGGTCCTTAGTCAAGTTTTGCGTCACAATAATATTTTTGTTTTGAATAAATCACCATCCACTGTTTGTGATGCATGTCAATTAGCTAAGAGTCACCGTTAGTTTTTACCTTTGTCGCACTTTACTTCTGCTGCTCCTTTGGATTTAAATTATTTGGATGTTTAGGGTCCATATTGAACCCACGATTTATGGTTCTCGTTACTATGTTAGTTTTGCTTGCGGACGATTATACGAACCCAATAAACATGAATATGTAAACTAAAACAATAGCAATTCAAGGCACATCAAATCATTTCACTTGTCTCAGTCCGATATGTGCAATCTTATATGGGCTTTTATCACTCTTGTGTGGCCTTATGAGTGTCACGTGTACGATGAACGATCTCAGCCATGTCAATGTTCGTTGTTTTCCCAACATGCCTCGTAATTTATTATATATTCTTAGCTTTGTCAAGTCCATAACGTTTCCTTGAAGTCTTACCCTCTAAATTTATTTGAAGGATTTTCAGACCAGTACTCCTATGATGCAATGACCGGTTAAAACTGGATTGTATAAATGTCCAAACTCCCTCTTCTAGCTTTTCACAGTGAATAAAACATCAAAAAGTGATGGGCATCATCATATTTGTCACCCAACTACTCCCGTTCTTCAAGCTATTCTTTGTCGAAATGATGTAGAAGTTGCCACTACGACTGCTTCTTCCTATTGGCGCTACTTCTATTTTATGTTCTTCCCATTCCTTAGAGATTATTTCACTAACATTTGGGCATCCCCAATTGTGTCTTGTGATGATTTCGAATATTACCTAATTTTGTTAATAATTTTACCCAGGATATTTGGATATATCCATTTATTCGTAAATATGACGTGGTGGTGTTTTTATTATTTTTAAGGCTCTTTTTAAAAAAAATCTTTGATACTATTATTAAAATTATACTGCTAGTGACGTCGAATACATAGCCTCAAAAAATTATCTGGCCCAATAAAATATAACTCATCAAACCACACCCATGAGCACAATGTTTTTTGCCTTACGTCGTCTTCATCTTATCTTTATTACCACACCATTTATCTTTGTTATTTACTAATATTTAATCGTGAGTGTTATATTTAATATGAAAATATATTAGGGATAAACACTTTTAAGGAAATATATAGGAAAGAAACACACTGACACTTCTATTATTTATATATTTCTACAAGTTTGATAATGATTAATACAATTTTCATCTAGATCAACACACTAATTATTTATGATATTTGATACCTACCAATGATTATTATATTAAATAAATACATTAATAGGGAGAAAGACTACCAATGATTATTATATTAAAATAAAATAAATTAATTGGGAGAAACACTTTTTGAGAAACGCACTCGCTTCGGTTTACACTCAAAGCTCTATATGATTTCAACATTCAACATCGTCTTACCACACATTTTTAATTTGTAAAATAAATGTAAAAATATTCATTAATAATTTGGATAATAAGTAATGCATTAAGTTGAATAATGATCACCACGTTCATTATATTAAATAAAAACAAATTAATTGGAGAAAAACAATTTCTAACGGAAAACACGTAGGCTCTTTAAGTATTTTCCAATTTTTTTATAAATCGGATAATGATATAATATAATATGGAAGTATAAATTTTTTTTAATTGTAATAACATAATATTATGTAACATAAAATAAACATGATAATAATGATTATGGTTTTATTCTAATTTTATTTGATGATGGTTATTGGTAGATTTAATTGATTTTTTTTGTGTTGAAAGATTTAACGTATTTTTTTCTTTTTGGAATTTTTTACATATTTTTATGATAATGTTAATTAATGATTGAATGATTGATTAAATTTAGGAGATTATATTTGGGTAATCCTAAATATGGACATACAATCAATTTATTTACTTAGATTTATTTTACCATATTTGATTTGATGTTAATATGGTTTATTTAAGATACATTTATTTTACTTTTGATTTGTGTTAATATGTTCATAGTTGGATTTCTTTTTACTAAGCCCAGGAAATCAATAAATTTGGCACTTTTGTGATTGAACTGTACTACGTACAATTAATTTGATTTTTAACTTTAAATATATTTAATTAAATAAATTAATTAAGGGAAAAAACAATTTTAAATGGGGGGAACACTTGATGGGGGAAAACACACCCGCTCTTTTATTATAGTAATAAAATAATAATAATAATAATAATAATAATAATAATAATAATTTTTATTTTTGAACAAAGTATGTAAAAGGTCTTATTATTTATTTATTTATTTATTTTCTGCCAACGGTTTTTCAGTTCCAGCTGAAATCTGGCGACTTATACGGCGTTGTAAATTCTACACGCAAAGGGAATGTGAAGGAAGTCAATTTGTTTACTGAAGCAACGCTCTCTAGTCTTTGTTGAAGAAGGGGAACATGGTCATCAACCTTGACGACAAAATCATAGTTTGAATCTTTTTATGAAATGTGACACGAACATGAACACGGGTAATATTTCTTTGAATTTTTTGAAATTAAAAAACCATGAAAATGTCATGTCGACTCGTATCCGATAGTGTTGTGTAGGATATTAAAATTCAAAATAATATTGTTTTAATCAGCATACATATGTCTTGACACATATAGGGGAGTTCAGGTCAAAAATCTTCATCCAGATTTAAGTGTTCATGTTTTATATGTGACACAGTGACGCGTTACTAAGTATGAATATGAATGTGCAACAATATTGTGATTATACATTTATAGACTATTGATCATGATGATATTAATTGATTGTTTGATGTGAGTTGTACTTCTTATTAATCAACTGTCTATAAAATGTAATGGTACAATTTTTATTCACACTCAAGTTATAGAAAAATACTCCGGATATAATACTCTTAATGTGGTTGATGAAGATGATGGGGAAAATTATAATTTTCATGAGTTGGTTGTAACGTCTCGCTCCCGGATAACGAATACTTATCCGGAAATGGAACGTTCGGTAAATGACTTTTAGAAAAAACCTTAAAACCCATGTAAGCATCATGTAGTGTCAGAGTAATAAAGAAAGCACGGAAGAAAAGAAACATGCTGAGACTCATGAGACAAACCCTTAGAGTCTTCCAAAACAACCAAACACCACTACTGTCAAACTAGAGTTATAAATAACTGAAATCAATACAATCATCATTTACAACTCAACACAACCAAAAAGGAAACAACTAACTACTCGGCATCCATGTCTTATTCAAAGAGAACAACTACTAGAAAGGAAACTAGAACATAACTGAGAACTCCACGCTTCATCTTAAGTTTGCTCCCTTAGCTCATCATCCAACTCGTCCTCAATCTGCGTATCATATTATTCCAAATAATGGAGTGAGCTCGTGCAGAAGCTCAGTAAGAAGAAAGAAGATCAAAGAGGGATTCATGTTTGACTAATTCAAGGAGGCATGACATTAATATACTTCATCCAGTTGCAAAATGGTTGAAAAGAAATAACGTGCAACATTAAGAAAACTACTTTTAAAACAATACTTGATCAGTGCATAAGTTTCATGGCCTATTAACTACATCAGTTCATTTTGCACGTACTTGTTTAGTTTCATTAATTACTTACTTAACATATTCGTGTTCTTGTTGTGTTCTTTGTCTAGCACTTAAAACATATACTTAGCATGAAGGGCATGTTGCGACACAGGGAATATGGCTAGCCATAGTATACCCCGTTCGATACATCTTATGAACGACATGGTAATACAACTAGTCATACACCCGACATGGGACTTAGGGACTCATGACACTCCGTTCACTACATCGCAAAGTCACTAACTATAAACAAGTAGGAGCACGTAAAGCACATAAGTTAATATTAAAGTCCACATTCTATCCTACGTGAGCATACAAAGGCCATACACCACCAAACTATCATCCTATCTACACTACTTGCATAAGAAAATACAAAAAATTATCCAGAATATTGTATACGTTCTAGAAATACAACTTACATCACAAAATGATCCAAAAAAGCATTTCTGGGAATCTGGCCGTGAGCTTTCCCTGGAGCGATGCCGGGAAAGCGGCCTAGACATTCATTATAGAACCACTACTTGACCTTACAGATACCCAGAAGCTACTCTATCACATAAACATGTTTCATGCAATTTAACCTAAAAATAGTGCAAAAACGGATAAAAAAAACATAACTTTGAACTAAATTTGGATTCTTTTGATTAGTTTAACTCGTTATCTTAAAGATGACTCGAACCTAGGAGCCGAAAAACAACTAACTTCCAAATCTCCGCGAATCTACAAACCAACAACGAATATAACGTAAATGTTATAAGAATCTAACCACCAAGATCAAGCCAAGAACTTACTACGAAAGGATTAGACTTTACCTTCAAGAAGAGATTTTTGAACTTAAACAACATACTATTACTTTGATTTCACCATTCTGGTCCGCAAGACGAACCCAAAACAATCATATCAAGCTCGTGCAGAGTTTTATTTGGTGCGCTTTCTTGAGCAATCGGCCTACTGTTCCACTCAAAATCATGAAAACGCGAAACTTATGAAGTATAGGGCTTCTTGGTTAAATATATGGATATGATGCCTCGGGAGGTCACCGGTTTGATTCTTCTCAGATGCGCCATGTTGAAAGAGCTCTTGGTTAGGCCTTACCTCTGAGTAAGACTGTAAGTGTTAGACTCTGCAGGTACGACCCGGCCCGAAATCCGAATAAGTCAAGTCAGTTGGTTCCGGATACCTGGAGGCTTTAAGCAACAAAAAAAATATGGATCTGATGCAGCTGTAAATTGAATCTGCAAAATACATATTTATCATCATTTACGGATTCCGTTACAAAACTACAAGTGCTCTCAAGTGTGTGTTTTCATACTACGTAATCTTTTTAGTTTATTATGATATATATTTATAATTATGTGATGTATTGTAATTTATTTATATCGGGGTAGTTTTGACATTTTAAATTGTAGGGGAAGCTCTAGATGTTAGAAAATCTATGCGGGAACGCAGCGGAATTTAAAATTTTATTTCCTTTTAACCAGGATCGACTTCGTTTAAGCAATAAGCATAAAAGAAGTAGACAAGAGAATACCTTGGTTGGTCCAATTGGATCGACGCTTTGTCTACGGTTGTAGTTTCTGCACGGAGCCGCCCAAGTGTTCGGCCTCTACCGGTGATCCACACGAACAGCCCGCCGGAATCCCATCATGGATTGCTACCAGAAAATCTCGGTTGCTAGACCGAACTTTTCTCTCTCTCAAATTCCTCTCTAAGAAACTCTCTATTTTTCACAAGAAATTATTAGTCTCTTGGAATTGTGATGTAAAAAGAGCTAGCCAACCCCTTTCTTATATAGGTGTTGGGGCGCCCCTCATGACTCCCAATCTGATTGAGATTAGCTTCATAGTAGATTGAGGAGAAAGAAAATATTTTCCTAATAAAATAAGGAAAATATATTTGATTGATTTATCTCATTAATATTCAATATCTTATATTAAATAATTTTCCAAGATATATATTCACAATATCTCATATTGAATATATCTTATTTATATTTATCATAAATCAATTTACACATATGTATATATCACATATATAAACTATGTGCATAAATCTATATAGATTATATATACATACTACACTTGTGCGCATGCATATCACATATGCACACCACACACGCATGTGTGTGTGTGTATATATATATATATATATATATATATATATATATATATATATATATATATATATATATATTAATACTAGATAATATAATATCATTATTAATTAATTTGCAAAATCCATGTGTATCATACACATATTATTTATGCGCCCCATATATATTAAATATATATATTTAAATAATCAACATAATTAATATCTTGTATTATATTTATTCATAATAAATAAATACCACCATATTAATTTATCACTATAACACATAATAGTCGAGATAAAACTTTCCTTATTTGGTTGTCACTACAACCGCATTTTGATCCGGCTAGATATTCTTATGTGTGTGACCCGATAGGCTTTCGAATATGTTGGCCGTAGACACAAAGTGCAAATTACTAAAATGCCCTTCATACCTAACGATCACGGAATAGCGTCTAGAAACACACCGTGACCCCAATCATCGGAAGAGTCAAATGCAATGACTATTACCTTTTATGTGAAACGATTACCGTGTGAATAGAATCATATCGCTGTAATAATATTCATACGGTCGTACGTCGAGTGTCAAACATCAACGACCGTATCTTATAATCCGGATATCATGCTCTCTTGAAGTAACTCATTTACTCCCACTGTCCAAAGATTTTCGAGAGTAAGACTTTCCTTATAAAAAAGGCCCTTTCGGATATTCATCCCTACTAATAGGGTATACGATTTCCGGACAAACAACATGAATCCTACGCATGCTTCAGTATCACACTCAATCACTACCGCATGATCGCCCCGTGGCTAGGGGAAACCTCAATAGTGTCAAAGCATGACAATCCACGCATTGATGCCATGAAGACTCCGGTCTTAGGATAACTACACAACCGTCACATAGTGTGACACTTAACAGTGTAAGTGGGTCAGTCTAACGTACGCATTCTTTAATACACGTCCACGTACAGTTCAAGTGTCTCTACGCTTCGATAGATTTAGATCTATCCACGCCTTAAAGACGAAGACATCTAATACGTGCTAGCCTGTTTATACTATCAATGCCCGGTTTAATAGTACATAACTCTGGAGACATTTAAGTATCAAACTTATTAAAGTGATTAGAGATCTCATCAACCATAATCGCCTATCATGGTTTCTCTATCATAATTTAATACTAAGGACGTTATCATATGTCAATTCATAATTGGTTCATTAAAAGAACAAATATATGACAACAGAAAAGTCATTTATATATATGTATAATCATAAAAAATAGTAGAAAAGATCCGACCCGGTCGGATCCGGTCCAACCCGATTGGGTTTAGGACACTATTTCAACACTAGATTGTACTATAAATTGTATCATTGTGATTGAAGGAAGGGAGAGGAAAAATTATTTCCACATCTTACTCTTGATGCCCCTATTGCACCGGTTGAGGGGGGATCTCAACCACCCAAAAATATTTCTCTTGATGCCCCTGCGGATCTTAACCCGAATATCACTCCTAACTCTGTTCTGGACACCCCTGCAGTAGAGGAGTTAGATCGAGGACGTCGACAAAAGATCCCTAATTCTGGATTTCAGGATTTTGTTACTCACACGTTTGTGGCAAAGAAAATTCCGCCCGCCTGTTCACCTGCCTCAACGGTATCCTCAAGTACTCCTTATCCTCCTACGCATTTTGTCAATTATGATTTGTTTTCTGATAAACACCGCAAGTATCTCGCAGCCATCACTACAGGAAATCCTCCAAAAACATTTAAGGAGTCTATTAAACATGAAGGATGGCGCAAGGCTATGGCAGAAGAAGTACGGGCTTTGGAAGATCAAGGTACCTGGGAATTACAACTTTTACCTCATGGGAAAAAGGCGTTAGGAAGTAAATGGGTGTTCACGGAAAAATACGATGAACATGGACAGTTGCAGCGTTTGAAGGCTCGGTTGGTTGCTTTTGGACACCATCAGGTGGAATGGTTGGACTACAACGAGACATTTGCCCGATGGCAAAAATGGTTACGGTATGGACATTTCTCAGTGTAGTTATAGTTAAAAATTGGGATATCCATCAGATGGATGTCCATAATGCATTTTTACATGGAGATCTGGAGGAAGAGATTTATATGACAATCTCTCATGGATTCGAGAAAAATCAGTCCAACCTGGTTTGCCACATGCGCATGTCACTGTATGGTTTGAAGCAAGCTCCGAGGTGTTGGTTTGCGAAGCTTGCCTCGGCCCTGAAGGCTTACGGTTTTCATCAGTCGTATTCGTTATTCTTTATTTACTTTGTACCATGGTGATACTCAGCTTAATGTGCTCGTGTATGTGGATGACATGATTATTGCAGGGAATTATCGGCCGGCAATGATCGTTTTTAAAGATTATTTGAGCACGTGTTTTAAAATGAAGGATTTGGGAGTTCTTAAGTACTTCCTTGGGTTGGAGGTTGCTCGAAATAAATCAGGCATTTTTTTGAATCAACGAAAATATGCACTAGACATTATTCATGGGACCGGGTTGCTGGGAGCCAAGCCTGCTGACTTTCCGATCAAGCAAAACCATAAGTTGGCCTTGGCACAGGGCCCGTGTTACCAGATCCTGAACAATATCGGCGTTTGGTTGGGCGTTTAATTTATCTTGGTGTGACGCGTCCTAACCCGGCATACTCCGTACATATTTTATCACAGTTTATGCATGCTCTTAGGGTGGAACATTGGGATGCAGCACTACGAGTGGTGCGATATTTGAAGAAAAGTCCTGGGTAGGGTAATTCTAGTTGCGATCTGATAGTTCTTTGCTTCTTGAAGGTTGGTGTGATTCGGATTGGGCCAGTTGTCCCTTGACTCGGCGATCATTGAGTGGATGGTTTGTGTTTCTCGGCCTTTTCCCCATATCTTGGAAATATAAGAAGCAATCTGTGGTTTCCCGGTCTTCAGCAGAAGCTGAGTATCGCTCAATGGCGTCTCTCACGTGTGAATTGAAGTGGCTTAAGCAACTTCTCCGCGACTTGGGGGTGCGTCATCCTCCTGGTATCCGGATGTTTTGTGATAGTCAGTCTGCGTTGTATATTGCTCAAAATCCAGTGTTTCATGAACACACCAAACATATTGAGGTTGGTTTCCATTTTGTACGTGACGCTATCACAAATGGTTTGATTCTTCCCTCCTATGTTCCTACGAAGCCTCAATTGGCGGATATTTTTACCAAAGCATTGGGACGACAACAATTCGACTTTTTACTGCGCAAGTTGGGCATTTGAGATCTCCACGCTCCACCTTGAAGGGGGTATTACGATATATATTTATAATTATGTGATGTATTGTAATTTATTTATATCGGAGTAGTTTTGACATTTTAAATGGTAGGGGAATCTCTAGATTGTACTATAAATTGTATCATTGTGATTGAGGGAAGGGAGAGGAAAAATTATTTCCACATCTTTAACATAGTTGACTCTTTCAAAAGGAAAAATATTTCTCCACACACAAAAGAAAAGGAAAGGAGAGTGAATTAAAATATATTGACTAGTAACCAGAGTGTTACTAACTTGAAATTTTCTTGAAATAATCAGTTTGATGACATTTTCTTTGTTTTGCAAAAAGAAAACTTACTTCTTCCGGAAGACGCTGACACTATCATATAGGTTGTCATCAACCTGAAGAGGACAAACGTTGCGGAAAGTTGTAAAGTTTAGACTTTTCAAGAAACTGAAGATACACGGCAAAGATATACCTGCAATTAAGGACTGAATGGGCTATACTACACACAATCTTAACCGTGTAAAATCCGTGCTTGGATAAGTTTGGAGGCGTTTTATTAGAAAACAATAGATTTACTTCTATAAGCCTACCTAATGTCTACTGATATGGTATGACCCGAGTTTATACACGTGACACATATAAAGTTTAATCGAGTCATCTTATTAAATGGGTCTACATGAGCTCAACGCAATATTGGGTTTTATATATCAAACGACTTCATCAAAGCTCGTT
This sequence comes from Gentiana macrophylla, assembly GCA_026214975.1. NCBI lineage: Eukaryota > Viridiplantae > Streptophyta > Magnoliopsida > Gentianales > Gentianaceae > Gentiana > Gentiana macrophylla. The sequence goes on along the minus strand of CM047817.1, from coordinate 19,197,674 downwards.
TCTATACAACACAGGTCTTTTTATCATCATTTTATCGGCATGACGCAGATCGTCTTTTATCTTACTTGACGCAGGCTGTCATATGTTTTTTATGGTCAACACGACGTAAGACGTCTACGGCCTAGTACTACCGACATGGTGTTGTTTCAAGCGCTCATCATACACATTGTTGAAGCCCTCCTCATAAAATACTGAAAGCTCAGCCATGATCCTTTGTCTTAAGACGAGTCCTTCGTCTCAAACTGCCTTCGGCTCGGAGGCAAGCTCTTGATTCTTTTTCTCCAGCCATCGAATATCTCTCTGGCCAGTATTTTGGGAACCCAACGACAGTAGTTGCTTGTTCCATGTGCCAACATTTTGGGCACCCTTTTTCTTCTTGGCACCTTGACTCATCAGCATGGTCAATGAGTTCTCTACACAAAATGAGTTATGATCAGTTCAACAGACACAGTATTATAACAAAAAAAATGATACATACAATGTAACGCTCCCAGACCCCGTGCCTGATAGCACTAAATGAGTCATAAATGTCCGGTCAATTGCTTAGACCGTCGTCCTCACTTGGTCTAAAAGATCTAACCCGAGTTGACAAGACATTTATGTCTCACACTTATATAGTGGTGATGTGCATCCCCCACTTCCAATGTGGGATATCACATTCTCCCCCCTTATAAGGGACTGGCGTCCTCGCCAGGATGGCCAAGACTTGTCCATGTGGACTTGTCCCAGTTTCGTCCATACCGGAGGATCTAGAGGTGGCCTGTGGCACTTAGGTCCGTCTAGAGGTGGCTTTGTGGCAGCTTAAATCCGTCTAATAATCGGCCTGAATAGATTCTCAGAACTCCCCGGCACCCGGGCCTGGTAGCGCTAAATCATCATAAATGGTCCGGTCAATAAACTTAGACCGCCCCGTCGCTGTCTAGGGTAAAAAACTACTGAGAGTTAATGAGCGCATTTATGTCTCACACTTATATGGTGGTGATGTACATCCTCACTTCCAATGTGGGATTTGGCTTATTGCCGAATCCTGCTGCATTCCAAAAGAGGTAGTTAATCACGATTTGTTTGAATTTTCAAAGCTGAAGCTTGAGCGAAAACACCCGATTTAGTAGTTAATTTGTTCTTTCTTTTCTTGCACCTTGTGCTACCATCGTAGAATCTATCCCTTCTATTAGGTCAACAACTGGATTATATCTGTCAAGATAATCACTTTTATCGTCATCACTATCAAAACTTTCATCCTTCTCCTTTAAATCATGTAGGCGTTTAGTTACAATCTCACTTAGGGGTGTAAACGATCCGATCCGAATCGAACATTTACTTATCAATAAAACACTCATCAATCAGAAAAATCAATACAACATGATATGATAATGACCGATCATCAATCATCTTTCCACATTCATCAATCTATTCCCGACTGCTCTGGTCACAGATTAATCAGAAAAACCCAACACACATATATGATAATCATCTTATTCATAACGATAAAATGTGCATGAATTCACTACCGCATCATCATATCATGCCTATTATTGGACAAACTTATTCCGTATATATATATATATATTATGTAATAATTGTCCACATTATTGACCAACGCCCATTTCTTTTCCATGAATAAAGCAAAACTTCCATTTTATCTTCCTTCCTTAAATTCTAATCCATCCTTCCACACCTCTTTTTGAATTTTGCTAACGTTTGATTCTGATAATCTCATCTTCGCGGCGGCCGCAACAGCTGTTATGATAATTCATGATCTCAAAGCCATATGCAATTACTTTCCCTTTCTGTCAATGGAAAATCTGAACAAGCAGATGCATCAGTAGTAGTAGCAGCATTTATTGATTATTTACAACCTCCTCAACAACATCAACTGCTCTTCTTTAATTCCACTATTTAATGATCTTCTTCCCCACTCCCCAGTCAACTTTACTTTCCTCATTTCTCTTCAAACTTTATTACCCACACTTCAAGATTATTTGTTTACAATTCTTATAGTAGAACATGAATATAGTCGTAAAGATTGTACTTTTTCTTCTTATGTTTCTCTCTGCGGCATTATCACAAACATCTTTGTCATATATCCAATCAACACCGTTAGACAATGCGAGCCTCTGTAATCGAGATTGCCCAGACGGGAATCATGTGGGCAATACTGTTCCTTATCCATTTGGGTTCTCACATCACTGTAAGATTCGATTGAACTGTAGTCACAAAGGGGAGATAATGATTGGGCAGTACAGAGTTCGGGATGTTACATCGGAAAATATTCTGGTGGATTTCCCGGTGAACTGCAGCCGTCCGATTGACGATCTCTTAACTCTATATGGGCCCAATTTCGGGATTTCATGGGAGAATGGACTTTTAATGAAAAACTGCAGTATCCCACTTGGTTGTGCGATTCCGACAAGATTGCTAATTTCGCGATTACCTACCGGAATTTGTGATTCTAATAGCGAAAGTGTAAATTGTTATTCACAAACTAATGGGAATTCAACGTTTTTGGATGTGAGTAAGTTGAGAGATGAGAAATGTGAAGCGGTGTTTTCGTCTGTTCTAGCTGCTGGTGCGAATACTAAGGATTCGATTGATACTTCTTCGAGCCGGCAGCCGCCGCCGGTGTCGCTGGCTTTCGGGACGGTGGAGCTCGGGTGGTGGCTGGAGGAGTGTGAGTGTGATCATTTAGCGAAAAAGGTGAATGTTTGGATTGGTAACGGAAGCTCCGGTTGCCGTTGCTTGTGTGATGATGGATACGTCGGAGATGGTTTTCGTGCCGGTGAAGGCTGTCGGAAAAGTAAGCACTTACTCTTCCGTCCCATTTTATTTGCTTAATCTAATTAAATGATATAATATTTTGAAAAATGATTAAGGCACAGCCCTTCGTCGCCAACTCATCCACATAAAAAGACATAAAAGGTGGATTTGTAGTCTAGAATTTTTGTGTTATTTTGTTTTTCTTTAAGTGTTAAAATGTGTGGTTATAAAATGTCGTGTGGATGATTTATGTAGATGAATTATGTGCTTAAATCACTCTCCTAATATTTTACACATATACTATCTCCGTCCCATGGAAAATGTTCATTTTTTTGTGATTTATACAAATTAAGAAAACAGTTAATTTGTTGTATTTTAAGTACTAATGGACATATTTACCTTATCATATAATAAATGCTTTATTGAAATATGAAATAAATATATAAACATAGATTGTTATGATAGGAGTATGGTTGAAATAAGTGCATTAAATGATGTATTGATTTTCTAAATGGGCACTTTTTATGTGACGATTCATTTTTAAAAAGTTAACACTTTTTATGGGACGTGGGAAATACTCTTTAGTAAGTCGTGGAGCATTTAGTTCTACAAACTTTTCATTGTAAAAAACGGTTAAACCCTAACCTGCTGAAGCTTTTCTCTTCGCTCCTACAATAACGCGAGTAAAGGTTAATCGTGGCCTCAGAGAAGCCTAGTCGAAAGCTGCGCCTTAGCTCCACATCACTCAAGCTTTTATCATCGAAATCAACCTCTTTTACGGCAATCGAACCTCTCGACCTCCAAAACATGCATCAGGTGATCATTTCTGACACCACCCTCATCACCACTGCGCCATATCCAGGGGATTACAAACTTTTCATTGTAAATAATAATGTAAGGAGAGAATGACAATTGAACAAATATAACAATTAATATATAAAGTGGACACTACTCTTGATATAAACCAAAGAGAAAACGTGGACAAACAAAATCAGACGAATAGTGTAGTAATTTTTTTTTTCTTCTTAACCTAAGTAGAAATTTATAACACTACTTACCACCACAAGTTTTACAGATGTGATCATTTGGTTAACACTTTAAACATTCGTGTCTATTTTCGGTTTCTAAGTGAACCTCTTAGTGTCATATGTGTTTTACCTTTTAAAGAGAAATTAACCCAGAAATGCTAACGATAGGAAATTATAACACTAGTTATAATTTTTTCAGTAATTGATTCGAACTTAATTTTAGACAGGATTTTAATTAGTTTACAGATCGAATTTCGGTTAGAAAATATCAAGTGTGCTTTTTAACTGATGTTGGATTTAGAAAAAACCAACATCATAACTCAAATTCGGTCAGGATAAAGATTATTTCCTTACTCAAATTCGGTTGATAAGATATTGATTAGTTTACGGATCGAATTTCAGTCAGGAAGTATGAATTGTGCTTTCCGACCAATATTGAGTCTAAAAAAAACCAACATCCTGATTCAAATTCGGTTAGGATAAAAATTATTTCATGACTCAAATTCGATCTGGATAATGTCTAGATGTAAAAATACTTTCTCAAGTAGAAATATGTGTTTATAAAGCATGTCATTCAAAAAGAAAAATAAAAAAACACGTCATTTGATATAATCATGTTACAACAGTTGAATCATAAAATTTCTCATGGTTGATACTACATTAGATAACCTAAGTCAATGTGGCCTACCCTAAGGGTTGTATAAGGTCCTAGAACTTTAAGTGACAACAAAGTGACACAACACATTTTTACACCATTGATTTTTGTGAGACCAATTGAATCAATAGTTCCTACATCAAAATCAATGGTTCAAATGTGTCTTGTGCACTTTGTTATGACTATTTTGTTGTGGCATTATTACTACTCATACTTATTAGATTATAGTCTCGGTTGAATCATAAAATTTCTCATGGTTTACTATTTACGGTAATTCCATTTCCGTAGAAAAAGGTGTGATATTTCCCTAAAGATTTTTTTAGTCTGGATATTATACCAATTTATAGGATATTATAACAATTTATCTAAAATCATTATAGGATATTAAACCAATTTATTTGCATCATATCATTTTATTTATATATATTTTTATTCTGTAAACCTATCACATACAAAAAATATAAATGAAATGATATAATGCGTGTCACGATATGTCCTTAATTAACGGAGGATTCAAAAGGTTAAACCCCAACACAAAAAGTATCCTATCACCCATACTTCCATCTTTCAGATTAATGGAGGGTGCAAAGGTTGAACCCCAACATAAAAGGTCTCCTCTTACCATGTCCTTAGATTAATAGAGGATGTAAATCAAGAGTTGTGTCTGAATGTTTCTATGTTTTTCAGTCTTGAAATTTATAGTCACTCTGTATTGGATTCGTATCTCTATTTTAGATTGTTACTACAACACTCAAACTATTTAATAACTACATTCTTATCTTCTTTTGACAATCTATCCAGATGTCTCCATCCATACTTTGAAATATCTATTAATGAGTGATTTAACAATAATCCGCGAGTCTTAAGGTAATACTACAAACACTACAGTTCTGTCAGAATAACACAACACTCACTTTTGCACGTCTTTGCACCGTTAATTATAGTGAGTCTACATTATAATTACCAGAGAAAAAAACATAACACACTTTTACACCATTAATTATAGTGGGTCTACATCATAATCATCAGTACTACATCACGATCAGTGGTAAAAATATGTGTTGCGTCACTCATTATGCCACAACCGTTATGTCTATTGTGTCACAACAAAATTGCCACAGCAAAATGCACAACATATTTTTAACCTATTGTGTTAAAGTTGTCCCACATTGGGCACTTGCTATTGTATCATCCACCATATTAAGAGATAAATTTCCCTCACCTCACAACCTAGGTTTTGAGGATGAGACTCATCCTCTTATATGAGCTTTGGCCTAGTTTTCTACATGGTATCGGAGCCACCCCTTTATTGTTCAAGAGTTGGGCCTTTTTGTTAACCTTATAGTTCCATTTATATGCCTTGTGTGCCATGTGGCCCAGCCTCTTTATAGGCCCCACATTTGAGGGGGCGTGTTAAAGTTGTCCACATTGGGCACTTGCTATTGTATCGCTCACCATATTAAGAGATGAACTTCCCTTACCACACAACCTAGGTTTTGGGGATGATGCCCCTCCTCTTATATGGGCTTGTGCCTAGTTTTCTACATATTGATTATGATGTGAGGTCTATTAATTCATATGAGTCTCATATAATTCAATAATATAAAATTATGTTATAGCACTTTATTAAAAAAAAGGGGGAATGAGGGAGAAGGACATAAATATTTCATCAATTGAGTAGAAGGACAGTTTTTTGAAACTTTTGCATAAAGGACAAAACTATTTATTCATCGTCGAAATTCACTTGTGTTAAAAATTCATTGCTTAAATTCATTTGCGCCAAAATTCATCATTCGAAATTCACTAATTTTCAAAATTCATCATTTAGATTCACCGATTTTCTGGATTCATTTGTCAAAATTCAACATCGAAATTCACCGATTTTGGGATTCACTAGGAAGATTCACCGATTTTCTGATTCATTTGTTTTCATTCCGCTTATAAAAATTATGCAGTTGTCCTTCTCCCTATAAAAAATATGTAGTTGTCCTGTTACTTAAAAATATTCCAGATTGTGTCCTTATCCCTAATTTTTCATAAAAAAAAACTACTAAATAGACTAATGTGAATAAGGAGAAGCCATTTTTGTGGACTTTTAAAACCTTTATATTTAATATAAATTCTGCAAATTACTCTTTGTAGTCTCGAATCATGTCCATATACATCACATGATATTATCACTATTTTCAAGCCTAGTATTGAATTTTTGGGTATTGATTGCTCCGGAAATATCTCACGCGTCTTTGAGATTTGGTATGGAATATTATTTTTAAATTATTTTCCATGTCAGGTCCTGCCTTTGGTCCCAAAATACAAGACACTATATAAATGGCTTTTTTTTTTTTTTTTTTTTCTCTCAAAATATAATTTATTTAAAAATATATGTAGTTTATTTTAAATTATCAATAAGATATTTATTACTCCCTCCGTTTTTTAATTTTCAGAGAGAGAAGAATCACATCGATTAAGAAAATGATTAATGTGTCTGAAATAGAATGTAAAATAATAAAATTACCCTTTATTTCTTGTGCATGGAAAATTTTACCAAAATTGGGTTATTAAAATGAAAGATAAAGGTGTGAAAAAATAACAAATGCTGCATTGGCATTGTAAAACGAAAGATAAATAAAAACAAAACAAATTCTGAAATTTGACAGTTAAAAATACGGAAGTATTACTTTTTTCCTCCATGTTATTTATAATTTATTACCAATTTAACAACTTTCATTATCTATAAATATTACATTAATGATAGCAAATGATATTTTATTTATTTCTTTTGAGATTTGTGACCCTCAACCTCTATCTTAATCTATGTGAAAGTTCTTAAAATGATTTATATTTTGAGAGAGAGGTAGTAATACATTAATCTATTTATATTTAATTTGTAATTTTTTTCAAGGCTGAGACTTTTACAAATTAATATAGTGAATGAATGTTATAAAGAGAAAAAGTCTAAAATATTTTTTATTAATTAATGCTATTGTTGTAAAATAGCGAAATTTAGTGTTAATATATACAAGTAAAATTGATAGAACTCGTAGAGATTTATTAATTAATAGAGAAAAAGTCTAAAATAATTATTAATTTTTTTGAAGGACAAATTATTAATTAATGCTATAGTTTTTATTACCGGTAAATGTACAATTTATAAAATTCATAGAGATTTATTCAAATAGAAATGTATAGAAACAAACAAATCATCATAACAAATAAGAAAAATGATATATCCACTACACATAGTGTATAGTGGATATACACTACATACATCTTATCTACACATTAAAGTGTACTACTTTAAATGTGTGGATAAGATGTACAACAAATAATATCCAAACAAACTAATATCGATTATCATCTCAACTACTATTTGGTCAATTTCCTTTGATATATCCGTTTGCGGCATCTTATAGTGTGTTTTGTCCGTAATCAAAGTTTGGACACTACCCCTTGTTATATTTAACATTAGTCAATGTTCAAGAAACTACCCTAACTAAAGTTTTAGCTTTATTTCCTAAAAAAACAAAAAAAATAGATTGCATTTGAAATTTTTCCTCCCAAAAACTTAAGCTGATGGGAAGTAGATAAAGTTTGATGGGTGACGATTTATATATCCTTACACAGTAAAGTGACACATCGGTAAAATAATAGAATGACAACCCCTATATAAGCGTGAGATATAAAATGTCTTATCAACTCGGGTTAACCCTTTTAGACAAAACAAGAACGACTGCTAAGTAGTTTATTGGATCATTTATGATTTAGTTAGCGCCATCAGACCCAAGTTCTAGGGTGCTACATACATGTCCGTCAAGGGTGAGCATGCATCTTAAGCTCATGGAAGGTAGATAAGGTATGATGGGTGGCATTTTATATATATATTCTACGAGCCCCTCAGATGTGGCCTATAATAAGGCTGAGAGAGGTCCAACACTTGTAATTGTATTTTTTTTTTTCTTTGAAGACTATGCTTACAACGATGTTTGAACTCATGAGTTCATGCTCTAATACAATGTTGAATTACTATCTATTTCAAAACTAAGACGATTGGAAGGTAGATAGTTGACATCTATATATCTCAACATATTCTTCGTTTTACGGTATTAAATGTCAATTTATTTATTTTACAAAATTTCAAAGTAGAATGAATCATTATGGCTCGGTATTAAATGTCATTTACGTCTATTCCAATTTGTCTACATAAAAGATACATAAAAGGATTTGAATTACGCGTTTGAAATAAAAAATAAAAATAAAAACCAATAAATCAAGAACACTCCGTCTGTTGATCGTGTCTTATGTATCCGTTATGTATAATAAAGAGTAATGATAGAGTCACAACGAATTGACACAACGGATTGACACAACAATCATCTACGCCCTTCATTGTTGTGGGACCTAGATCAATCAATTAAAGTCCCACAACAATGAAGGGTGTAGATGATTGTTGTGTCAATCCGTTGTGACTCTATCATTACTCGTATAACAAATGGTGCAAACTTATCATTTTTGTACAAATGGTGTAAAATTTACAGATTTCGGTACCGACTCCACAACATATGGTTTTTAGTGGATATGATTGATTTGCATCTCTATTTTGCAGATTTAAGTTCTTTTACATTATTTACTTCAAGTGAATTGAAAGTGGATTCTATAAAATATAGATCAAAATTATTTGATTCCATTAAAATCCATCTCCTGCTCCTGCAAAATCTGAATTTAAATCTGTAAAATATAGAATTTCTAAACTTTATACCACATTATGTACTGCATAAAATGCACATTCTCTATTTTTAAATGTCTGTAAAACATAGAAATTCTAAAGTTTTGCGGTTAAGCTGTCTTATTAACAACCTTCCCTGATCACTGATCTCTGTTTTATGGGCTGCAATTTGTGCAGTGTCTTCATGTGATACAGGTAGATGTGGAATAAATGCTAAAGTTGGTGTTCTTATAGGAGGTAAATCTCATTATTTCTATGCAGTAAAATTTCCTATTTTTTACGGAATTTTCGTATGCAAAATGATGACAATATTGTCAAAATCTTTTTTACAGGGATCGTTGCCGGAGCTTCTCTAATGGCTGCTTTGGCTTCTTTATGCTACTGTTTTCAGAAAAGAAAACATCTTTCGAAGAACAAAACAAACACGAAACGCCTTTTTTCTGAAGCCGCGGGCACCTCTAAAATCCCTTTCTATCCTTACAAAGAGATTGAGAGAGCAACAAATAGCTTTTCTGATGACCAAAGGATTGGGACAGGGGCTTACGGGACAGTATACGCAGGAAAATTATACGATGGCGAATGGGTCGCGATTAAAAAGATAAAACATCACGACCCGGAAAGCATTGAACAGGTTTTCAATGAGATTAAGCTTCTTTCATCTGTAAGCCATCCGAATTTGGTTCGGCTCCTAGGTTGTTGCATTGAGAATGGTGAACAGATTCTGGTTTATGAGTTCATGCCTAATGGGACTTTATGTCAGCATCTTCAAAGAGAAAGAGGTTCCGGGATCCCATGGACAACCCGGATCACGATTGCAGCTGAAACAGCTCGTGCCATTGCGTATCTTCACTCAGCAACAAGCCTACCTATATATCATAGAGATATTAAGTCTAGCAATATACTTCTAGACTACAGCTTTAGGTCAAAAGTTGCAGACTTTGGCCTATCAAGATTCGGGATAACAGACGATTCCCATGTCTCGACTGCCCCACAAGGAACTCCAGGTTATGTGGACCCACAGTACCATCAGAACTTCCATCTATCTGATAAAAGTGATGTCTACAGTTTCGGGGTTGTTCTAGTTGAGATCATAACAGCAATGAAAGTCGTTGACTTTTCACGACCCCATTACGAGATCAACTTAGCTGCACTTGCAGTTGAAAGAATCGGAAAAGGGCGTCTAGACGAGATAATCGACCCCTTTCTTGATCCAAACAAGGATGCATGGACACTTTCATCTATACACAGAGTAGCTGAGCTTGCTTTTAGATGTCTCGCTTTCCATGGGGATATGAGACCGTCTATGACGGAAGTTGCAGATGAACTAGAACAGATCAAACTTAGCAGCTGGGCACCAATGGATGAAAATATCCATATGGGATCATCAGTTGCTTCATCTTCTTGTTCATCGCCGGTTCACGGAAGCGAGAAATCATTCGGTTGTTTAAGTTCGAAGAATTTCCGGGGCGGAAGTAGGAGGTTCGTTTTATCACAGAGAGCACTTGATCATCTATATACAATGGAAGAAGGAAAAGATGATTCACCTGTGTCTGTACAAGAACCTTGGTTAAGTGAACATAGCTCACCTTCAACTAACAGCTTACTGGGTAATGCTGTTTAGTACAACCTTAAATCTTCTGTTATTTCTACCTATGAAAATGCATATGTATAAAAATGGTACTTCTCAGTTGTTTCTATATAAGGCAATGTTCATATATACTCTACAGATATTCACAGGTTTAATTTATTAATTTTACTGCTTCAAAATTGATGTTAGAGTTTTCACATCAGCACCTATTAACAAACTCTCTATTTTACAGATTCAAACAAACTGTAGTTCTAATTTACTGAATTTATATATAAAATACAGATACAATATCATTTACAGATTATATTACAACTGTTTTGACATCTTAAATGGTGTACATGTACATGCCACAAACCTTTAGTGACAGTAAACCGAATAAGTATGTGAAACAAGTTACGAGGATCATAGGGAAACTAGAATTAACACGGTATGAAATGGACATTGTAGAGGTTGGTAGAAAACCAAGCACGATATAATTTGTATTGGACACTCGTGTTGTTAATGGAAAGGTTTTTGTAGACTAACCATGACTTCTTGGATCAACAACTTGATGCACCTTTCTGGATTCGGCACTTGTAAACTGGCCTACTATGCGAGCATGGGGTATTGATTCTTTCCCTTGTGCAAGAGCATCAACATTCTCGAGGAAGTATTGCCTTGGAAGCCGTCCAACAACGTTACCCTCCTCGTTCCCATTTCTGTCAAGGAATGCAAAATGAGGTACCCCCTCAACACCAAACTCGTCGAGCTCTTGTTCCCACTTGGTGTTGTCAACGTTCAACATGACAAAATTGACTCGATCTCTGAAATCATATTAAACGAGAGTAATGCCATGCATGAAACACGTAAAATGCAGAATGAATAAAGTAGTCCTAGGATATTTCCAGACAAAAGCAACACAAAAGCCACATCAGAATTCACATAAACACTTGAAGGAAAAAATAGTAAAAAGTCAAGAACATACTTGTACTTTTGCTCTATGTTGTAAACATCAGGAGCTAATTCTTTACAAACTTCACACCAATCTGCATAAAACTCAACAACAGTGGGCTTCCCGTTGGACAAAGCCTGCAATAAATGTAGACAAACCATCACGAAGGTAGCTAAAATAGTTGACTGTTCTTATAAATGCTTCTAAAGGGACATGTAAGCCACAGAACTACTAATCCAGAAGCTTAGGCAAGGATATCAAAGAGTTAGAAGCATGTCAGAAAAGCTGTAAAAGCGAGCAAAGAGTTAGTTTGAATTTGAAAACACAGTCGAAGAAACATTTTTTCCTAGTTCAAACTACAAATCCCTAAAATGTTCTCCAGGTATTAGTTTCTTACAGCTAATGTTTTTCCAGATATTAGCCAAATGTAAATGCAAAGATTAAAAAGCTTAGTAATGGGAATCTAGGTGAAAAAGACGAAACCCCTAGTCCCCTATGAACCAACTACTCAAGACCTCCAGCACAAATTTGTCACAAGCATAGAAGAATAGCCAGTAAATAAAGGGGGTCAAGGAAAAATGGGAAGACGAGCAATTTCATCCAGACTTCAATTTTTCTCTCGCAAGCTACCCGGCAACCAAAACTTACTATCAACCGCCATTTAGATATAAGGACAAGAAATACAGACCCTAGTAGTGAGCATTACTATAGTTCCCAGATAGACATTCTAGCATGACAAGATTTTGACCTCTGCACAAGAAAATTATCATAATGTGCTTAGCCCAGGACAATAATCTTGAGGAAAAAAAGTTCAGATATCTTTGCATGTATGCACACACAAGCACACACAAACACACACACACACACACACAAACACACACGTATATATATAAATGGAATAGATGAAACCTCTTCATAAGGTAAGGCCAAAGCAGAAAGATCCTTCAATGAAACACCGAAATCCAGACGACCTGACAAAAACAGACCAACTGCTGCAAGTAGAGAGACTACCGCTATCCGTTTATTAACATCTTTAGTAGGATATTCAGGAAATTCGATCTCATTAGAGGAAGCATCTGTTTGTGAAGCTTGAGTACCAGTTTCTGGAACAGGATCAACAATAATCTTTTCCTGCATGAATACAAATTTCTGAATTACATTCCATACATCAGTGAAGTAACATGGGCACAAACAACAAAATTGATGACGATAAACTAGCACATGGCTTTAGAAAACAAATATCTAACAGCCTAAGTCAGATAATCCTTCTAAAATGGTGCATCTCCTGTACAGTACTCAATCCCTCCCTCTTTTATAGTTCCTGGTCAATGGAAGGGATGCACTAATGTATAATACTACTCAAATTCTGACACTGTCCTTCCCACGCTCCTAACTACGGGCGTTGTCTTTAGTGTCACACCATCAAATCAACCGTATTTGGATCCACCGTACTATGAGAATCGACTTTCCACTGGTCAATTGACACTTGTGAGAGCAAATTCTAGGCTCTAAAATCGACTTTTTGCTGGTTGATTGTGTTCCGATGTGATGCCACACTAAAAACACCGGTGCCACAAAAGGTGCCCCACTAACTAATTGTAGATTACAGAATTCAACAATGCAAACAATACACCTTGAACATATAAAATTAAAAGCAATAGCATAAATGTTAACTGAAAAAATCAAGCTTGGAGACCACTTCTGCTTCTGTATGGTACATAAAAGCTTCAGTTTTTATGCCCTTAAAAAACATATCCTCTCAATAAAAACACCTCTTTTTCAGGCAAATGTCAATTATGTTTTAGCAATTTAGCATTTTCTAGCAAGCAAAGAGGATATAACAAATTAACATTTAGCTTTTTGCAGCAAGGAAAGAAGATAAAATCAAGTTAACATTTTTGAGTGTACCTGTTTGGTGGATGATGATTCAGTAGGATCAGGGGTCGTTTGGCAACAATTAATCATTCGATTTTTGCGGAATTTAGCTTGGAAGTTAAAAGATTGTCTAATAAGAAGCAGATTTTGATGAGATGAAAAAGGGTTTGGACGAAATCTATGGAGACCAAGAGGACTTGAGGCAACGCGCGCCATGGATTTGCTGGAGGAGATTTTTAGCTGTTGGCCGTTGCTACTTTTGGCTACTGACGTTCAGTTCTCGTTGGATATGTGGAAAAAATAATAAAATAAAAAAAATACTTCCTCCGTTTTATTATCCGTCACCCTTTCAGAATTTGTTGTGCTTTTATTTATATGTCATTGTATATTTTCAATGTATTATTTATTATTTTTTTTTCTTATTTACCAATAAAGTATTTATATTTTTAATAAAAAAAATATATTTCTAATACTAAAAACTCCTTTGTCAATAAATTTTTTACATCTACAATAAAAGAAAATATATTTTCAATACTATTTTTTAGACATATTGATTGTTTTTTTAATCTGTGTAAATATTTTCTCTATGACATAAAAAAACGGAGGGAATAAATTAAAATTGAATAATGATAGATGCACAAACCAATCAGCCAAAGTGACAAAACCAAAATTTTTATTTGAGGTAGCTACAATTGTTTATTACTCCCTCAGTCCCAATTAATTTATGCAGTATATTTTGAAACTATAAAATTTAAGAGAACATGATTTATTAGTTTGCCTGGTCATTAAAAACATGACTATTTTATAATTATGTCTTTTTTTTATTGTTCTTAAACTTTTTAATAAATGTAGTTATGTGGGCATTTTGAGAATTTAAAAAAAACTTTTAGTCAATTTTGTTATGAGACTTATTTTGGGACATCCATAAATGGAATAAGTCTCAAACAATTTGAGATGGAGGGAGTATTTAATTTCATCGTCATTAAGGATAGAAAATGATTGTGTCTATATCATTATTTTTTTAAATATAGAAAACGGTTTATTGGGCAAAATATGTTAGGGTGGGTTTGGATAACTCAAAATACACCGAATTATTGAGGTATATTTTCGGATTTACATTTTTCATAAATCCTAGAGTGACCATAATGGATGGCACTCCAGTCACTCATGCTCTCTCTATTTTTTTTATCACACACACACACACACACAACCAACTAGCTCCGATAACACTCCTTATATCATTTTCTCAAAATTACTTTTCTCTCACATCTCAACTAACTAATTTAACTACCAACACATTTTCCCTCGTTTTTTCTTCTTTTTTATACCTTGTTTACGAAAATCGGAATGAAATATTATATATTTATAAAGTTAGATTTTAATATGTCGTATGACCTTTAAAAAAATGTCGTATGTTTGTTAAAAAATATCGTATAAGTTTACAAAAAGAATGCCATACTCCCTCCATCCTAAAATATAAATCATCCTAAAGTTTACACACAGATTAAAAAAGTTGTTAAATATCATTAATGTATGACTAAAATGGGAGTATTATTCACATTAGCAGAGACTTTATATTTGAAGGGAAGCTTAATTTTATTTAGGGATAGAGAAATAGGTAGAGTGTCATTGAAGGGAACGCAGGAGAGAGGCACTATAACCTATTAGTGAATATTATGTGAATATTGTGAATATCCTGTATTAATGACCATATATTCTGTACTAATTATAGTATCATAGTCCTTGTACTATACACTTGTAATATCATTCTTTCAAAGTGTGAATAAAAACAAACCATAATTTCTTAATTCTACTCTCTCAATATGGTATCGGAGCTTAGATAAGGAGTGTGGAGCGAGAGATTCTGGAGATCATTTGTAACATGATGAGTGACGCCACTGTCAAGAAGCCATGGCTGGGTATCAGAGGAAGCGGAGTTCAGTGAGCCGCATGAAGATGGGCTTGGTGCCGAGTGGGAAGGGTGGACGGTTGCCTTGAGAAGCACTAGTTTGGAGCTGTTGAATTTGAGGACAAAACTTAGTTGAGTGTCCTTGAGTGTAGTAGTATTGACACTTACCGAGGTAGGGACGTTTGGGAGAATAGTTTTGGGAGTAGTTGTTGGGTTGAGCATTGGGGCGAAAGAAAGGCTGAGCGGGTTGAGGCTGGGAATAGTTGCGCTAGTTTTGCTGAGTGGGCTGTGGAGGGGCTGAGTTATGCCAATTAGAGGAGTTCGGAGTAGGGAGAAGGCCAGGCCGAGAGGTAGCAGGGCGGTAGGCAGCGGGGTGAGCTGATGCCGGGGTGAAAGTGGTCGGCGTGGAGGAGTGTGTTTTAGGTACCTTAAAGTTCAACAGTTTCTCATGCAATTCTTCGAAAGAAATGAGAGTGTCACGTGCTTGCACTGCTCGAGCAATATCCTGATACTCATCACCAACATTTTCTAAAATTAAATCAATTAAATCCTCATCATCCATAGGTTTATCAAGCAGAGATAATTCATCAGCCTTGTTCTTAACCGCATACATAAATTCAGAGATAGACTGTGACCCACGTGTCATCAATTTTAGGGTATCTTTAACGATTCGAATCGACCCCCTAGATGCCTTAGCATAAGTATTTTCAAAATTTCCCATGCTTCACGAGATGTAGTAGCTTTACATAGGAAAGAGACTACCTAGAGAGTACACGCAAAGAATGATGGTATGAAGCGGAAAAGATCGTCCCCGCGTTGCCACGTTGTGTGAGTAGTCGATTTACCTTAGTGGTGCCGTCGGCTGCCTTTATTTTCGGGGGGGGGTGGTGGTGCCATCAACATATCCAATTAAATCATAGCCAACAAGAAGGGGTTCCATTTGCAAGATCCAAATACCATAATTCGTAGAGTCGAGTTTGATCGGAGTTTGTGTGGCAGAGTTGAAGGTAATGGGGGAGGAGTCGGCCATTGGAGAAAAGCTTGGAGAGGGACGAAAAGAATTAAACAGGAAGAAGGAGAGATGATCGAAGAGAGGGGAGGCGGCCTAGGGTTTGAAAAAAAAAGGAGAAGTGGCGATGCAAGAGTTTACTGAGGCTCTGACACAAAGTGTGAATAAAAACAAACCATAATTTCTTAATTCTACTCTCTCAATATAACCGTTTTTCATATTCGAAGACATGGTTTGAGTGGAAATCAGTTGGTTTGATGATGTTCATAATTCTTGTACTTGTAGAAAGGGAAAATGCTACCACAACCCGTTTGTGAACAACGACTGATACAACATATTTTTTCACATTTATTATAATGTGTGTCTATCATTATAAATTGTGTAAAAATATGCGTTTGATTCGATGTAATACAGTAAAAATATGCGTTTGATTCGATGATCGTTTTGATAGCAAAAGTTCAGAGTTTCGTAAAGGTATGGTTTTGGCTCTAAACCTAGAATCTTGAAAATTAGATCTTGTTTTGGTGTTCTAGTTGATCAATTCGTAGTTTAGATTGTTTAGGAACCTTTGATCACAATTAATTTAGGCTTAATTGTTGATCAATTAGGTTTGAGTTGGAGTTTGTTTGTTGAGGGTCATGATCTTTCTTGAAGGTTTGGCTTTGGTGTTGCTTGCTAATAAGGTAAGAGGCTCTTCCTAATGTTTAATTAAGGTTTTATGATGATATGGTTGAGTTTTGACATGTTTTGATGTTAGAAATTGTGCTTAAATGTTGTAATTAAAGTGTCAAGTGCTATGGTATGATATAGTGTTGTTTTGCTGCTGTTTTTCTACGTAAATTGTTGCTAAACATGTTTGGTTTGGGTTAGAAATCGAAAAGGGTGAAGAAAAACGTGTTTAGAGAGTTTTGTGCGTTTGTGTGCGCACATTTTTAGGGTGAATGTGAGCAGCTTTACGGAGTGTGCGCACATTCCAGGTAAATTTTTGCCCAATGTGCACACATTCCCCTGGAATGTGCGCATATTGCCCCTATTTTTTTGATAAATAGGTTGTTTTAAGCTATTGTATGAGTCTTAAATGTTGTTGCATGATTTAATAACAATAGTTAAACATGAACAATCCTCGATTAAGCTTCTGATGCGTTTAGTTCCGGCACCGAATATACTCTTCAAGGGAGTTGAAGTTCAGGACCGTCAGAAGGGTATAAAAGGCTTATGCTTTGGGGAATTAGCATTCCTCAATGTCTGTGTATGTGTTAGGCCTTATCCGTGTCTAGTGGTCTAGGAAAGAGAGTAGTAGGGGTGAGGGACCTTACTTGAAAATACTTTGGTGGCTAGTTAACAATTAATAATAAACGTACGTGTGTAGTTAAAAGACTAAACATCGTAACATTCTTGGTAAGGCACCTATCTATATCGCGATGTGTGGGCGGTCAGATAAAATGAATAACTCTGCTGGCCTATAAACGGCTAAATTGCAGGGGGACTTCGCCGAACGTGTACACTATCGGGTCTTAACCCGTGGCTATCGGCGTGATCCATTGATAGGTTGCAAACGATACCTCGTGGTGGGTAGCACCATGCGATGTGCCCTTGAATGCCGATGTGACAAAGATAAGTTAAGTTAGAAACGTTTAATCACGACATGTTGATGAGCATGAAGTGAACCTTACAATTGAGTTGGTCTCATAAAGATAACTTAATAATAATTAATGAACCTTTTGTTGTAAGACTTGATTATTGATGTAAGTCAACTAGATGATACTTTTTATGATATTTTATCTCCATTTCTCATGCATTTATTGATGTTTTTGTATCAATTCGAATCATTATTTGCTTAGTTTCATCCATATGTGTAGATAATAATTATTATATAAAATATCATATTTTGATAGGTTTTGTACCGGTTATAGTAACCGGAGCGTCGTGTCGGGTTTACGTTTGGTATTCTGGTGTTGTATTGCAGAATTATAGGTTGACCAAGACCCCAATGGACAACACGTGTTGAGCCTAAACACGTCTTTTGTGAGCTAGAATGTGTGCCATAAGCTTACGAGTTCAAATGGATCATTTGTCTTTTATGCTTCTACTCTATCTTCAAGCGACATTTGACCCACCTTAGATGCAGAATTCGGTTTGGACTTCTTCACAAGAGTTGTATATCTTCGAACAAGCTTTCCAACGTATCTTGAATCACTCAAATCAGAGGTCTACACACAAAGTTATGATCAATTTACTGAAGTCGTTCTAGTACCGAACCACCTGTCGAGCCGAACTTCTGGCAGCTAGGCTCGTTACGCGTTTTCACCCTAAAAAGACGATTTTGCAGCAGTTTTGTGCATCTATTCATTCCATCTTCTTCCCCAACACCCTCAACACTTGAAGACACTCTTCAAGGGCTCTTCTAGCCCAAAATTAGCAATTGGATTAGCAATTATTTCACTCATAATCATAAGAGAATCATTGTAAAGACTTTGAATCCAAGCTTTTGTGGAAGAAAACCCATGCTTTTGGTGTAATTATCCATTGAAGCTCATCTTTTGAAATCAATGCAAATACTCTTCTTAGAAGTGTTTCCACTCTTGTTGGGTAATTTCTCTTCTTATTATTTGTAGATTTATGTTCATTGCTATGAAATTCTTGATTTGCATCTTGATATTCATAGCCATGGGAGGCTAGTTCACCACTAGCCAAGATTATGTAATTGTGATAGTTGTTATCTCTATTATGTAGATTGGGAATGTTAGTTCATATATTTTATAGCTTTATGTGTTGTTGTTATCTTTTCCTATTTTCATTGAATTGCTTGTTGGTGTTGGATTGATCACCTAGCACTAGCACACACACACTTAGTTGAGACCGAAAGGAGATGCTTGGTGTGGGAGAAGGGATAGAAAAACCGGAAGGTAAAATTGACCTTAATTGGAATTCGATTTCTTATCCGGGGAGTATTGACATTGTCATTGCATTCAAGAACTTAATAATGTTGAATCATTAGGTTTAGGGTTCTTAGACCAAGGAGGAGACATAGAGTAGTTTCATTCACTCATATGAGGGGAAATTACTAGCTTAGGAGTGCACCGATAACACACACTTGAACACTAATGGAAGGTTGGTAGGTAGTTAATTCCCATGATACTAGTAGAGATATATTTGATCAATACATTGTCTTGGCTAGGCTTTTTATCATTTATCACCCTTTTTAGTAGGAGAATTCTAGAAACATTACTTTCTTGTTAATTTGTGACTTAGATCAAGATAATAATAGCTTTTTGGTGTTCAACCTCACAATCCTCGTGGATACGACCTTGACCACTTACTAGACTAAAATTGACCCGGTACACTGCCGGTAAGATTGGACACCTAAAAAAGTTCGATCAATTATACATTAGCTTCTTCCTCTTGCTAAGTACTTTGTACTTACCTCAATTGCATATGTTGTTTTGTGTGCTTTTGGGGTGAGAAGACGAACAAGTTAGCTTTGAGCTCGTTGAGGAGTTCGATGGTGAATTGATGGCGTTGGTGTTATGATGATGCTTTCTTTTACTTTTCTATTAAAGGTTGTACTAGATTGCGTTGTAGTTTCTTTAAATAATCTGTTTCACTTTTATTCCAAGTTTGTAAGACAAGGGCTGTATCTTTCTTTTGTAATATCGTACGTTGTAAGCTTTATCTCGTTGTTGTAAGTTTTTCCTTTCTACCCTTAATCGGTTTGTATTCTATTCTAGTAGCATTTATAAGTTTACCCGAGTTTTTTTTGGGCTTCCGTTGCTTTAATTTTGATACGACGACGTAAAGGCTGGCGTATAAAATTGGATATATTTAATGTTATACGCGCCGAACGTTCTCTTCCGGGTAAAGGGCTCGGTATCCGGGAGCGGGGCGTTACAGTTGGTATCAGAGAGAAGCGTTCTTTGCTTTTCTAGGCTTCCATCTCTCCATTTCTTAAGAAAAGACTTCTCGAGACCACTTAGTAACCATTCTGACTTCCTTGATCTTTCAGAATGGCAGGAATCCGTATAAGTTCCCTTGCTAACCTAAGTTTCTGTTCTTAAGATAAGGTATCTTAGATCTTTTAGAACGTTCCTGATCTCTCTTGTTCTTGGTGGTAATTTTCGTAAAACTAAGAATCCTTAAACTGTGGTTAGTGTTCACTGGAGCCAAGTGTAGAGTCTTCTTAGATGAAGGTTAGGTTGAGTTCTAAACTCACATCTTTTATGTGATGCCCTAAAGTTTGTTCCTTCTAGGATCCTTAATAGAATCCCTATCTTCTTTTTGGAGCTTTCAAACTTTTCTCTCTTTGCTCTTTTCTTTGAGGATTTAAAGTTTTCTTAATGCGACATTTTGATCTAATCATTTCGTCTATTTTATAATTTGGTGTTATGCAAAACGAGTAAACGATTTTGTTCACGTTTCTATAAGTCTTGTAATATCATTTCTGATGTTCCAAAAATTCTGTAAATTTCCAGCCACTTAGAAAATTGCCTTATCTACAATTTCTCTTTTGGCATCAACTTAATTTTCAATATGGATTGTCCATAAATTGCTTAACAAGGAGGAGTACTCTGTTCAGAAAATTCTGCAGCGGTACTCTTACTTATGAATCTGTTTTGAATAAGCTAAACACGTCCAAATGACTTAAATTTTTGATATGTTGTAGAAAAATTTCTGCTCTGCAATTTTTGTTTTGGAGTCAAGTGCAAATTCTTTCTGGTTTGAGTACAATCTGCAAAACAGTGCAGATTATAATTTTCTGAGATTTTTGACAGCTTACAGCAGTCGACGAAAATAACTATTTTAACCAACTTATGCCTTTCCATAAATTCTGAATTTTGAGTAGTATATGTAAAACCTGTATACCTACAACTTGTCTTTTTACATCATGTTCAAAATCAGTTTGGTTTGTTCTGTGCGAGTCAATTATTTCATGGTTGATGTATGTACCTAAACTTTTAAAACCATTTAAGTACTTGTTCATGAAAGTCTAGACAACATTCTTTCACCTTGGAAGTTTAGGTGTGGGGTTAGAGGTGTTGGGAAGGCTTTGTAGCATAAGACTTTTAACTTAGTTGTTATCCAAAATAAGAAGTTTAGTAGGTAGGTATTAAGTGTTGTAGATTTAATACCCTTCTGTGACGAGAACCAATTCCACATTTTCTTTGACGATGTGCTCTTTTATAATCATTTGGTTTCATACTTGGTTACCTAAAATTTCAAATGTTTCCCCATTTATACTATTTGTAACCAATGTTCTAGCTAAATCATCCCTTTGAAACTTTTTGAACTCGGTAAAAGTCCTTTTATTGCGAAGTTTTGTTTTCCAAGTGTGTACATTCTTTGATGTGTCTTATTTTTTTTTTTATTATTCATTTTATTTGCATGAAGATGTTTTCATAGTGTCAAATGCTTGATTTAAGGAAACAAGTTTCTCATCCTTCGAACTGTTTGAACTGGCAACTGCATATCCATCCACTGTATCATGTTTAGCAATTTCGGGACAATACATTTTTTTTTGCATCCTAGTGATTACCTTCAATGCATCCCCTACAAGATGTTTTAGTGCAGAAAACTTTTTAGTTAAAGACTCAACTCTTTTATTAGAATTTTATACTATTTTGGATAACCGGTTGAAAAATCAAGTTTTCTCAAAACAACCGTTTTTCATTACATATCTTTTCGCCTTCTAGTAAAAAAAAATTTTATTTGAACAGCCATTCCTTACCTAAGTGTCATTTAATAGTTCCAGATTATTTTAGAAATATATATATACTTATGTTCAAAAGTCATGTCGATAAATATTTTCAAAGTACTGCATTTTTACTTTCTTACAAAAAAATTTTTTGAATAAGCGAGTTGTCAAACCTCTTTTACGTCTCATGCATATATTTTTAAAGTTATGCTTTGATAAATAATTTTAGCCTACAACTTATTTTGTTAAGAGTATTGCTGGACAAAATTTTGCTATAAGTGTTAAGTTGTTTTGTCTCATTTTAAATCTTCCTTCTTCAAATTGGAAGAAATGGATTTCTGATTTTTTTTTTTTATAAAAAAAAACAAAGGGTTATCCTCATTCCTTTGAACATTTGCATCCTCGATGCAAACCTTTTAACCATTTCACAGTAGTCCTTCTTGTGTTAGTCTTTGAACGACTCGAAAACATGCATTGTTTGAAACTCTTGTGTTTTTCTTTACTCAGTCGTCACTTATAATTTCTTCACGAAGTACTTCTCCGATTTGCCTTTATCGTTGAACCTTTGGAGAAGATGTTCCCCGTTTTAAAATAAAAAATAAAAACAGAAATAAAAACAAAACAAAACAAAACTTAAAATATATATATATATATATATATATATATATATATATATATATATATATATATATATATATATATATATATATATACATATTTGAATAAGATTTGAAACCTCTTCTACTTCCATACCTATTTTGTTAAATCCTTTAATGGTGAAGTAAGAAATTTTATTTTTGCATTCAATCATACCAATTACTTCAAGGGAAAGAAAAATGTTTTCAATCTAGGTTATTTAGAATGATATTTGGTTGCATCAAATGACTCAGTCAGAGGACTTTTGTTTTTATTGACTTATCACAAGTACCCTCATATTGGTAAATTTTATATATCATCCATTTTGTGTTATCTAAACAAATGTTTTATTATATGCATGTGAACCAAGTTCAAACCATCTTTCATTTTTTGAGTTACATGTCTCAAGATTTCCTATTACTATCTTCTTTAGTAGTTTCAATTCCCAAGAGATTTTTTTTATATAACCATTCTTACCTTTCTTCTGGAATTAAGGTGAGATTAAGTTTAAACATTTGTTTCTGGTATGTGTTTTGCTTAAAATAAATCTTTTTACAACCCCATCTTCCCAATTGGACCGGAATTTTTTTATTTTTTTTTGGTTATGGTTAAACTCACTGTCAAAGTTGTTTCTTGTCTATAGGAAAGCCTTATAAGTTTGGTAGAAGATGTTTATATGGTTTCTTTCTTTGAAGACTAGTAAAGATTGAAGTATGCCTGTGGTTTGGATGTGTTATAGATGGACTAGTGCTGGATGAATAACAAGGCGGAGTTGAAGTTCCTTAAGTTAATAGCTAGTTTCTTGAAGGTAAGGCGGATGTATAGGTCAAGTAACCCTCGTATAAGTATGGAAACTTCTGTAAGGGTGACAAATGGACGAAGAACCTAGAAGAATACTACTTACTACCTCCGTCCCAAAATATAAGCCCTTTTAGGCCTTTTTACACATATTAAGAAAGTTGGTTAAATTTGTTATTTGTCATTAATTTTGATTAAAAAGACTAAAATGACCTTTCATTGGTATTAATGCAAAATAATAAAAAGTGGTTGAGAATATAATAAATGAGGGGTAGAAGGAGAAAGATGTAATAAATGCTTTATTGGTTTTGTAAATGGACTTACATTTTGGGACAAAACTAAAAAGCTAAAAGGACTTACATTTTGGGACGGAGGTGGTATTAATTAGTGGATTGACTTATGAGTTTTGGGACAAAGTGTTATAGGGGGAGCTAAGGAATTAGGTTAGTAGAATTGAGTTTAAGGTAGATGAAAGGTGTGAATAAGCTAGAGTAGTGCTTAGTTTGAAGTACAAGATCAGTTGTGCTGGACGTATTGAAGTCTTGATGTCGAAAATACTAAGGTTTAAATCAGTTGGAGATAACGTTTTTTTTATGGTGAGCTAGAAGGTAGGCAAGCTGGTACCTAAGATGAGAGTGGAGTTGGTTCTGGCAAGTTTCGAGGGCGAAACTTCTTTAAGAGGGGAAGAATGAAACATCCCGACTTTTTAGAAAAGGGCAAAAGAGTCTTCTAACAAAAAAATTTCAGATTTTTGTTTAATTTAATTAAATGATTTAAAGTATGTATATGTATATATTCGATATATATATTAACAAAAAAAGGGGTTGATTAGTATTAAAAAGGATTTTGAGGGGGCTTTCAAGACAATAACTCCTTGGGAGTTATACTTTACAAAATAAATCTCCCACTTAATTGAGGGAGTTATCAGAATTGATTTTTTAGCAAAGAACGTTCAACTCCTCTGAAGAAAAATAGAAAATCAAAGCAAATAAGACTTCTCCCAATTTCTCTCTGGTTTTTGGTCGGTTTTCGGAATCGTTTGAAGATTCAGAATCAGCGGGAAAAGATGATCGTTTTGATAGCAAAAGTTCAGAGTTTCGTAAAGGTATGGTTTTGGCTCTAAACCTAGAATCTTGAAAATTAGATCTTGTTTTGGTGTTCTAGTTGATCAATTCGTAGTTTAGATTGTTTAGGAACCTTTGATCACAATTAATTTAGGCTTAATTGTTGATCAATTAGGTTTGAGTTGGAGTTTGCTGTTGAGGGCTGCAGTCTTTCTTGAAGGTTTGTCTTTGGTGCTGCTTGCTAATAAGGTAAGAGGCTCTTCCTAATGTTTAATTAAGGTTTTATGATGATATGGTTGAGTTTTGACATGTTTTGATGTTAGAAATTGTGCTTAAATGTTGTAATTAAAGTGTCAAGTGCTATGGTATGATATATAGTATTGTTTTGCTGCTGTTTTTCTACCTAAATTGTTGCTAAACATGTTTGGTTTGGGTTAGAAATCGAAAAGGGTGAAGAAAAACGTGTTTAGAGAGTTTTGTGCGTTTGTGTGCGCACATTGACTAGTTGTGTGCGCACATTTTTAAGGCTGAATGTGGACAGCTTCTGGAGTGTGCGCACATTCTCCTGGAATATGCACACACTGGCCTGGCTGAATGTAAATTTTCGCCCAATTACTTTTCTCTCACATCTCAACTAACTAATTTAACTACCAACACATTTTCCCTCGTTTTTTCTTCTTTTTTATACCTTGTTTACGAAAATCGGAATGAAATATTATATATTTATAAAGTTAGATTTTAATATGTCGTATGACCTTTAAAAAAATGTCGTATGTTTGTTAAAAAATATCGTATAAGTTTACAAAAAGAATGCCATACTCCCTCCATCCTAAAATATAAATCATCCTAAAGTTTACACACAGATTAAAAAAGTTGTTAAATATCATTAATGTATGACTAAAATGGGAGTACTATTCACATTAGCAGAGACTTTATATTTGAAGGGAAGCTTAATTTTATTTAGGGATAGAGAAATAGGTAGAGTGTCATTGAAGGGAACGCAGGAGAGAGGCACTATAACCTATTAGTGAATATTATGTGAATATTAGGTAGTTATTGTGAATATCCTGTATTAATGACCATATATTCTGTACTAATTATAGTATCATAGTCCTTGTACTATATATACACTTGTAATATCATTCTTTCAAAGTGTGAATAAAAACAAACCATAATTTCTTAATTCTACTCTCTCAATATGGTATCGGAGCTTAGATAAGGAGTGTGGAGCGAGAGATTCTGGAGATCATTTGTAACATGATGAGTGACGCCACTGTCAAGAAGCCATGGCTGGGTATCAGAGGAAGCAGGTTCAGGCTGAGCCGCAAGATGGGCTTGGTGCCGAGTGGGGAAGGGTGGACGGTTGCCTTGAGAAGCACTAGTTTGGAGCTGTTGAATTTGAGGACAAAACTTAGTTGAGTGTCCTTGAGTGTAGTAGTATTGACACTTACCGAGGTAGGGACGTTTGGGAGAATAGTTTTGGGAGTAGTTGTTGGGTTGAGCATTGGGGCGAAAGAAAGGCTGAGCGGGTTGAAACTGGGAATAGTTGCGCTAGTTTTGCTGAGTGGGCTGTGGAGGGGCTGAGTTATGCCAATTAGAGGAGTTCGGAGTAGGGAGAAGGCCAGGCCGAGAGGTAGCAGGGCGGTAGGCAGCGGGGTGAGCTGATGCCGGGGTGAAAGTGGTCGGCGTGGAGGAGTGTGTTTTAGGTACCTTAAAGTTCAACAGTTTCTCATGCAATTCTTCGAAAGAAATGAGAGTGTCACGTGCTTGCACTGCTCGAGCAATATCCTGATACTCATCACCAACATTTTCTAAAATTAAATCAATTAAATCCTCATCATCCATAGGTTTATCAAGCAGAGATAATTCATCAGCCTTGTTCTTAACCGCATACATAAATTCAGAGATAGACTGTGACCCACGTGTCATCAATTTTAGGGTATCTTTAACAGTTCGAATACGACCCCTAGATGCCTTAGCATAAGTATTTTTCAAAATTTCCCATGCTTCACGAGATGTAGTAGCTTTACGTAGGAAAGAGACTACCTGAGGAGTACACGCAGCAATGATGGTATGAAGCAGAAGACTGTCCTGACGTTGCCACGTTGTGTAGTCAGGATTTACCTTAGTGGTGCCGTCGGCCCCCTGCATTTTGCGGGGGGGTGGTGGTGGTGCCATCAACATATCCAATTAAATCATAGCCAACAAGAAGGGGTTCCATTTGCAAGATCCAAATACCATAATTCGTAGAGTCGAGTTTGATCGGAGTTTGTGTGGCAGAGTTGAAGGTAATGGGGAAGGAGTCGGCCATTGGAGAAAAGCTTGGAGAGGGACGAAAAGAATTAAACAGGAAGAAGGAGAGATGATCGAAGAGAGGGGAGGCGGCCTAGGGTTTGAAAAAAAAAAGGAGAAGTGGCGATGCAAGAGTTTACTGAGGCTCTGACACAAAGTGTTAATAAAAACAAACCATAATTTCTTAATTCTACTCTCTCAATATAACCGTTTTTCATATTCGAAGACATGGTTTGAGTGGAAATCAGTTGGTTTGATGATGTTCATAATTCTTGTACTTGTAGAAAGGGAAAATGCTACCACAACCCGTTTGTGAACAACGACTGATACAACATATTTTTTCACATTTATTATAATGTGTGTCTATCATTATAAATTGTGTAAAAATATGCGTTTGATTCGATGTAATACAGTAATATTACTCAAGCGGAAAAGCGTATGAATGCTCAATTGTTGCTTCACATTTTTACTAACAAATTGTGTTTTTTTTGGGGTGGGGGG
Source organism: Gentiana macrophylla (assembly GCA_026214975.1). Classification (NCBI taxonomy): domain Eukaryota; kingdom Viridiplantae; phylum Streptophyta; class Magnoliopsida; order Gentianales; family Gentianaceae; genus Gentiana; species Gentiana macrophylla. The sequence goes on along the minus strand of CM047817.1, from coordinate 19,170,219 downwards.
GGTGTGGGGTGGGTGAGGCATGTTTGGGGTAGGGGGTTGCTTTGTTTTTGTTTCGCACTCTTGGGCCTAATGAAATAAATGCGCCGTGGATAGCATATCCATTGTGGTCGGGCCGGAAAAAAGTTCTTACAAAATCTTTAAAATTATGGGAAATTAGGGATAATGACACAATCTGGAATATTATTAAGCAACAGGACAGCTACATAATTTTTATAGGGAGAAGGACAACTACATAATTTTTATAGCGAGAAGGACAAACAAATGAATCCTTAAAATCGGTGAATCTCCTAGTGAATCCCAAAATCAATTGAATTTCGACGGTGAATCCCAAAATCAGTGAATCCCGACAATGAATTTTGAAAATTAGTGAATTTCGACAGTGATTTTCGGCAGTGAATTTAAACAGTGAATTTCGAACACAAGTGAATTTCGATAGTGAATAAATAGTTTTGTCCTTTATGCAAAAGTTTCAAAAGACTGTCCTTCTACTTAATTGATGAAATATTTGTTAGGAAATCTACGCGGGAACGCAGCGGAATTCAAAAATTTATTTCCTATCGACCCAAGATCGACTTCGTTTAAGCAATAAACAAATAAGCTAAAGACGGTGGTTACCTTGGTTGATCTAAAAGATCGACGCTTTGACCGTCTAAGGAGAGTAGTTCTGCATAGAGCCGCCCAAGTGTTCGGCCTCTACCGCTAGTCCACACGAACGACCCGCGAATCCCATCATGGATTGCTATTGGAAAACTCCGGTTGCTAGACCGGTCTTTTTCCCCTCTCTCCAACTCTCTATATGATGCTCTCTATTTTACACAAGAACTATTAGTTCTTGGAATTGTGTTGTATAAAAGAGCTTGACACCCACCTCTTATTTATAGTGTAGGTGGCGCCATTTTCTAGAGTGGAGGAGAAGAAAACATTTTCCCAATAAAATAAGGAAAATATAATTGATTGATTTATCTCATTTATTATAATATCTCATATTAAATAAATCTAGGATATTGTCAATATCTTATATTGAATATTCCCAAGATATTGTCAATATATTATATGGACAATATTTATCTTTTATTATATTACTATAAATCAATTTACACATGTGTATATATCATATATATATTACAAAATAAATCTATTAATATATATTCCACAAATATGCGCATGCATCACCAACATGCACACACGCACACAAGTTGGATATATATATATATATATATATATATATATATATATATATATATAATATATTATATTAATATCTTATATTAATATTTATTAATATTATTAATTAAATTCATGTAAATCCAAGTGTATCTTATACACTTCAATGTGGCGCCCCAATAGTCAAAAGATTGACTTCGGATATTCTTTAATTAATATAATATTATTAATATCTTGTATTTAATTTATTCATAATAAATAAATACCACAATATTAATTTACCACTATAACCTTTATAGTCTCGAGATAAACTTTCCTTATTTGGTTATCATCTATAACCACATTTTAATCTGACTAGATGTTCATATGTGTGTGACCCGATAGGCTTCCGAATATGTTGGCCGTAGACACAAAGTGCAAATTACGAAAATGCCCTTCATACCTAACGATCACGGGATAGCGTCTAGCAACACACCGTGACCCTCAATCATCGGAAGAGTCAAATGCAATGACTACTACCTTTCATGTGAAACAGTTACCGTGTTACTTACAATCCTATCATTTGTAATAATATCCATACGATCGTTAGTCGAGTGTCAAAACATCAACGACTGTATCTTATAATCTGGATATCATGCTCTCTCGAAGTAACTCGTTTACTCCCACTTTGCAAAGATTCACGAGAGTAAGACATTTCTTATAAGAAGGCCATTTCGGATATTCGATCCCAATCATAGGATACGCGATTCCCGCATTTCGACCAATCATGTATACTCGCGATGCTTCAATATCATACCCAATCACTACCGCATGATCGCCCGTGGCTGTGGAAACCTCAATAGTGTCAAAGCATGACAATCCACACCGTGATGCCATGAAGACTCGGTCAAAGGATAATTACACAATCGTCACATAGTGTGACACTTATCCGTGTAAGTGGGTCGATCTAACGTGCGCATTCTCTAATACACGTCCACGTCTACCCAAGTGTCTCTACACTTCGATAGACGAGATCTATCCCCCTTTTAAAGACAAAAGACATCTAATACGTGCTAACTGCTCATACTATCAATGCCTGCTTTGATAGTACATCGACCTAGAGACATTTAAGTATCAAACTTATTAAAGTGATTAGAGATCTCATCAACCATAATCGCCTATCATGGTTTCTCTATCACGCTTTAATACTAATGACGTTATCATATAACAATTCATAATTGGTTCTTCAAAAGAACATATATATGACAAATGTAAAAGCCATTTAATATATATATATATAAACATAAAGAAATAGTCGAAATGATCCGACCCGGTCGGATCCGGTCCAACCCGATTGGGTTTAGGACACTATTTCAACAATATTTTTGTCCTTCTCCCTCATTCCCCCTTAAAATTATATGCTACATATATGTTTTAATCCAATATGTATATATTAGGTTAGGTTAAACGTAGAGGTGAACCTTCCCCGTGATATCATATCAATTATGGTGTAAATGATAAAGATGTACCCCGAAACGGTTATAGATATAAAGCCAATGTGCAATGCTAAATCAATGTAAGAGAGTAACCGTCTACCCCATCTGTATGCGGCCTTAGAGTATTCACTATAGTCTTGCTTATGTGGATGTGCTCCAAGCCACATTTTTAAAACTGAAACCTCTACTTCTTGCTCGTGATATAAGTTTGTTGGGATCCCAACTTAATACAAAAGAGAAAAATGCCAATCTCGTAAGGAAAAAGCCTCATAATTCATCCGGTTTATTTCTATCAAAATCCGGAGCAGTGAAGTACCTCCAACTTAAATGCATGAAAAAGAGCATAAGGTTAAAACGAGACACGTGATTTGCATCTCTCAAAACCATTGAAGGATTCTTTTAAGAAGGGTGTCATCCAAAAACCACTAGCCTAATACAGAACAATCCTCAAGTAATTCCAGCCAGTCCCGAATTAAGAAGGGAAAACAAAGAACGTGCGCTCGATCTAGAAATGAAAGAGGATATGAACCATTCCGTTCACTTTTTGGCATATAAAACTGTACTCCTTATTATTAACTCAAGAGCAAGGCCTGATACCGGGGATTCTTGAGAACTCACTGCATTGAATCTGAAATCTGATTTCTCCCTACTGACCCGGGAGTGAGGTGTCTGTCTGGAGAACCGTAACATTGTCAATTTATCCTTAAAATTTACTGTATGAATTTATCTTTCTATAATGTCTTTTATTCCGAATTATGTTAACGCAAAGACATTATGCTTTCTCTTAAAACCCTGAAACTTAAAAAAAAAAAAAATATGAAATATATATACATATATACAGCTGTAGAATTACTAAACATTATATATATATATATATATATATATATATATATATATATATATATATATATATATATATATATATATATTTTTTTTTTACGATAATTCCCTTGAATAATTGACCAAAAGTTTACTTTCTAAAAACTACAGTTCAGTTGAAAAGCTTTTTGAATAACAAAACCCTGTAAACTATCCATATTAAAGATAGGCATGCTATGAAATACATATAACTATATAAGTATAAAAATAAGAATGAAAGTAGGTGCAGTCTAGTTTAGCTTTACGTCACATGTATTAATCTAAACACCTTGAAAACCTTTTAAAACATAAATCAGCGAACATGGGAAATTTTTTAGAATACCACTACTTTGAACATTACCTCCATTTACAAACAATCTATCTAATTGATAAAGTGTACTTTAAAGACTTCTACTTTCTGCTATATACAAGGACTGTGTGGCTAAACGCTCGTGATCAACAGACTTATCAAAAAAAAAAAAAAACCCCAATGAGTGTGCTCCAAATAGTGAGATTGTCCTCTATACGATACATGAATTATTTTTCTTTTAGTGTCATACCATTAATTTTACGAATTCTAAACAATATTTCTGCATAAACTAGATTTCTCAAAGGTATGCATAAGAAGAATACAGTTGATACAAACACTCATTACCTTGATAGTAGCTTGTAATTAAATTTGTTATTAACTCTCGACTTCTAGTGTAGAGATTCTCCTCCTTGACCTATAAACACAGTTTTTCTCTATGAATTCATAGCTTAACATAACCATTAATTCCTTTGAATTACAAGACTTGAAATAATTAATTTAAACTTACAAACCAACCAATACTCCCTATGGATGGACTTAGGATTCTGGTTCCAACTTGATACGGCTCTGTTATGATGTTGTTGGCAGGTAAAGAAAAGAATGTCTAAGGATTGGAATTGGAAGTATATGGGTTAATTATATGGGGTTATATGGTGTTTAAAGGTCTCAAACTGAAACTTGGGTAATGGAAGTGGATAAATGCCATAATTCATCTTTAAGCAATGGTATGACTATTTGATTTCCGAAACCGAAAAGTTCCTTTAATGCAGTTAATAACTTACTCAAATTCTCAAATTATTGCAAATTATGTTGTTCATATGCAAGAATATATATATATATATATATATATATATATATATATATATATATATATATATATATATATATATATATATATATATATATATATATATATATATTGGTTGAACTCATGAATCATAAAATTGACTAGAGGTATTACAGTTGTGCACATGTATGAAATGAAAGGTGGACAGATCCACTCTGACAACCTCAAATTTGTTCTCACATTGTGTTCTTTTGAGCCATATTGTCATAATAATATCTTCATGAAATTGCAAAATTGACCTTCCACAATATGCTCCGATGAGCTATTGCTGATACTCTTAGGGTACAGTCCAATGAGGCTGCTCAAGGTCACGAGGTGGCTGTATGTCGAACCTGAAATACGCTATAGGCCTTGAGGAGATGGTCTATATGATCGTCTTGTGGTATAAACATATGCAATTAAAGAAGTCTAACCCTTTGTCCGGTTGATGCATTTGGTTTCATATAAACATATGCACCCATTATTAGTGTCATTAACCATTTCTACGAAAGAGTGACATTTATTTATTCAATATTAATTCCAAAATAACTTCTGCACCAGACTCATTCTTGTTTTGTTATGGTAACATTTTTTAGGGGTGACAATTTATTACAAAAAAATAATAAATAAAAATGATGCAATTTTAATAAAAATATCTAACATAAAATTGTTGGAGTTACTGGAATATGACACGAAATCACGATTCGACGAATAGGGTTGAGCTAGAATCTACACAGATTCATCCTGATCTCGAATAGATTGAGATCTATAGAGGAAAGATTGAATTTTGTGATCTGATTAACTGACGAATGATTAATTGAACAACTTACAGAGAGTGCTATGAAATTTTACCCAATTGATGCGATAGCATGATATTCTGGGTTGTATTTTGAAAACGACGACTGACTGGACGTTGATCTAGTATTCAAACATCCTTGAATATGTCTCCAAGAAAAACTCTAGTTATTCTTCTTTCCGGTGACTAAGATAAGAAACAAATATTTCTTTCTTTTCTTCTAAAAAAGTGGCGCCTCATGTTGTGTGTTTTGTGTCGGTAGAAACTTTTTTTGTAGAGAGTAATGACCGGTGTGAACACAAGTTTATCTTTTCCTTTAAGGAAAATAAAGCATTTATCCAATAATAAAATTAATTTCTTATTTATACATTAATTATTTAACAAATAATTAATTAATTACACATTTGACATAATTAAGATAAAATTTCTTTTCCCAAATTTAATCACATGTGGCGCGATTTTATGTTGCCTTGGGATAAAAGCTAAAACGTGTTTTCTATATTACGTATTATTTAACCAATAAATAATAATTTACATATTAATTAAATAGACCAACTATTTAATTTATTATCGAGATTCATCGAAAATACGAGAATTCAATCGCGTGTTATGAGCTAACCCGGGGACTGGGACTATGGACCTATAACCAATAGCTCCAATAATTTAAATAAAATATTTACCAAACAAAACATTTTTATCCAACATATCAATTTCATAATTACATTACCATAAATCCGAAACTGAACTCTAACCGAATGTAGATATTTCATATTCTAATATGTTGAGTTTATTGCATGTCCACCGATATAATCATTTAATACAGATTACCGACTAACCATCCATAAACTATATGTCATGAAGTATGAAAGTTTCCATAAACCTTATTCATTATACATTGTCCTTAATTACAATTAACCAACTAATGATCAATTAGTTCATAACCAATATGAACTCCCGTGATCGATCAGTTTCTACGATTAACAAATAAGATGATTGTCTATATACTTTCCGCTGGAAGGAATAAATTCTGTATTTGTGAAACACACACTCAGCTACTCATTTCTGAACCTTATTCATTATATTTTATCCTTATTTACAATTAACCAACTAATGATCAATTAGTTCATAACCAATATGAACTCCTGTGATCGATCAGTTAATCACGATTAACAAATAAGATTGATTGTCTATATACTTTCCGCTGGAAGGAATAAATTCCGTATTTGTGAAACACACACTCAACTACTCATTTCTAAATAGTACCAACGTGAAAGTGATTCGGACCGCGCCACTTGTCAATCATTAACGAACATATCAAACCCTATCTTGAAACAAGCAGTAGTATGCAATAACTTCAGGATTAAGGTTACTCCATATACGATGATCTTGTGACTTAATAAGATTTCTCGATCACAAAATTACATGAGAAATGCAAATTAAATCGGTCCTAGTGATATATGATTACATCATATATAAACACCTCACTTAGATAACCAATATCGGTCCGGATACGGTCATACCATAAAGTGTTAATGACACATTAATGATGGTTTAATCAATAGTCCCTAAATTTTGATTAAGTTCACCACGAATTAAACAATTTAAGTGTATCACCATAAACTTAACACATACTAAATTATATGCTACATATGGTACGACTTAGAGTTTTCAGCAGTGTATCTTATAAGAATGAAGCAAATAATAAGATAAGAAATAAATCCATCATTTGTTAATTATAACAATTAATTACGATAAATTTTCTTTCGAACATTACACTTAACGATCTCTTACTTGTCAATAAGGACAAACTACTATTGCTTTTTAGAGCACATCCTAATACTATTTACAAAAATATCGTTTAGTTTATGATATTTCTTGATGTAAATGATTATGTGTACACTATATTCCGTCAAATTAAACTTCGAGTAGATAGATGACATGTGAGTAGCAAATTGGCAATAAATTGATGTTGTTTGTCCTTTTTGAAAAGTTCGGTGAATGCTCGTGTGTGTATAATTATAAGTGAGAATGAAATAATTCCACACAAAAGGCCAGAAAATGGCTCTGGTGACCTTGACCCTTTATTTTTTTTTGTCTAAGACTGTTGAGTTGATGTATAGATGTCATAATGATGATAAATTTTAGTCCTATAGAAATGATAATTTTAATTCCACTTAGATATATGCTTAGCTTTATATGTTTGAAAAGGTCGTAAGAAGAAAATGGGCGTATAAAGCCTTTTATGTCACACTACCATTACCCGACCTTAACCTTAACCCTACTTACATCACACTACATCTGGACTACCCAACCCCTTACCCGTACACCACCTTAAACTCATCTCACCCCTGCCCCAACCCACCCCTACCCAAGCCTCACCATACCGTCACTTTACCTCTACCCTAATCCCACCCTAATTGTACTACCTATCCACCATCTTATCTCTTTCTCCTAACCACCCTCCCCACCCAGACTTATCTTATCCCTACTTCTACCCAACTCATCCACATCCTTGGGTACCCTCACCTTACCTTCACAGTCACCCTTACACCCTCCTATATCTTCATCCCACCCAAACCTACCACACACCACCCTCAACTCACCGCACCCCAGCCACACCTACGCCTACCCACCCATCCTTACCCTCACTATATAATTCCTACCTCATTCCTAGCTACCTCACCACACATAATCCTACTGCATCCCTTACCCCCACCATATCCTCACCTATCCCCATGCACCCAATCCCTCCTCACCTCACTTGGGATTAGGGTGTGGTAGGTAGGTTTAGGGTTTAGGATTTAGGTATTAAAAATAAATTTTACTATGTTCTCATTCTACAAAAATCCATATTCAAACAGTATAATAATTTGAAAATTGTTATATTGCATTACATCGCAAAAAATCCAACAGTCTCGAAAGGAACGGATTCATGAGTCATAAATGATCCATCGAGTTGCCAACATATTTATGTCTCACACTACTTACCGAAATGGGATCTTACCAGCGTTAAATAAGTCATAAATAATCTGGTCAACTCTTTAGACCGTCGTTTTCGTTTGATCTAGGCTAACCCGAGTTGACAAATATATTTATATCTCACATTTATATGGAAGCTAGCCAGTATTGTATTATTTTACTATGGGATATTACAGAATACAGAATATGAGCCCTTTTATAATTCACCAATATTTATTTGTATTATCTTCTTCTTGATGAATCAATTATTTAGGTATGACATATATGGTGGTACTACACGTCGATACGTTAGTTTAATTGTCGTCAAACGAATACTACTTTTCTATATATCAGTTTTCGTGCAAAGTGAGCCTTTTAATTGTCGTTATAGTATTAACAAAGGAAATTGCATGTGTGGCCAAAACTTCGTTTTTTTGTCTATTTATGAAGGAATAATTTAGACAAATTGATATCGCAATCCACATCCCTTTCTTTATTAGGAATAAAATATTGAGTGTTTTGGCAATCAACCTTAACCTATAATTGGAAAAAAACCGTGTGCCATAAGGTAATAATTGTACCTAGTTTTATCTATCTCAAGTGGATTTGCCATGTGACTGTGATAATAAATTTTGGGAATTTTTTCAATGTAATCTAACTAATGAGGGATTTTTTCCCTAAAAAAATTCGAGTATATATATACAGGGGTGGACGCACATCGAGGGCAGACACGTGTGATGTTGAGATTTGATGGTTTTTATGAGTATGAAAGTGCTACAAATTAAACACAACTGATATAACCAATAACACACATCATCAATTTTACAACATTGATCGTAATGGTTGATCTAGAGATCTCTAATAGGTAGAGTAAAGAATGATGTGTTTCGATTGTTGTGTTATATGAAATTGTGTACGTATGCGGACTGCTGATGATACAACTTACGAGTAAGGTTATGTAAGTGACATGACTCTTGAGTGATGTGATTGTTGCGGATACGAGTACAACCATTAGTAGTTAAGTAAGTGTGCGTTGTGGTTGATGTGGATACGATTAAAGCCGCATCGATTACGTATTGGTGTGCATGAGTTGTGGTTCCATCCAGGGGCGGACCCAATGTATTAAGGGAGGGGCCAATGCATCCACTGAGATTCGGAAAATGATGTATTTTTACTGTTAAAAAAATATCATTATGTCTTCAGTGGATCATCATTTTTACTCTGATATCCCTACTTTGAAAATTTTCTGGGTCCGCCACTGGGTTCCATCATAGCTTGACAACATGGAAATTCTAGTAATTTCATATAATATGGCAGAAGTGAATTCATCTTATCTGGTGATATTGCATGTAATACCTTCACCATTGTTTCTTTAACTGGGCATTTGTGTGCACAGCCCTTAATTTTCAGGTCCTTGAGAACCTAAGCATTGAATTAAGGAGGTTTTAGAGATCATGAATGCAAAAATATGTACAAAAACTTTTTATTTTTATGTTATTTAGATCACTTCATGTTTCAAAATTTCTTTTGATTTTAGGGAATTTATGTGTACTATTTTATTTTGAGAATAGGGGAGTGATATGTTTCTTTTCATGTTTCAAAATTTCTCACCACATATTTTTCAGTAAAAAAAAATTGAAAAAACTTGAAAAATCATAACCACAAGATTATCTTGTGTAAACTATTAGAATTTGAGAGATTTTGATCCTTGAGAATAAATGACGTAAATAATTATAGACGAGTTAAGTTGAGATGAATGGTATTAATTTACATAGAATTAGAGTGATTTAATTAAAGTGAAGGCTAATGTATCCGGTGGTTTGCGTTGAGATTGTCAAATGGCATATGAGATAAAAAGGCTTCTATTTTAAAATGGGTCATTAATTAAGGCATTTACATTAAAACCCTTAAACGTGCTCTATCTCTAAAATAAAAATAAAAAATGAAATTTTTCTCAATTACCTCCACAACAGAAGCCTCATCCCTATTTATTTTTAGGGTCGGTAAATACTGTATCCTTATTTATGGAACACTACCCTGAGTTTAGAGATAAAAAATAGGGTTTCTGATGTAAATACCCTTACAAGTGCATCTAAAGCCCAAGCTTGAAGGATTTGAACAAGAAGTTGATTTAGTGCTTATAGGTTTATGACATGTGTCGGTTAAGTTTGAATTTTACAAGTATATATGATATTAGTTACCTATTCAATTTGAATCGAGAGCTGAGTTGGACATCAGTTATGTTTGTTTCAAAAGTATGTAATAGCCGTAAATTTCTTACGAAATAAATTGATTAACAGGGATTTATGAGACACTATAAGGAAGAGATAATTGCGGAAAAGAAATGTATTTAATTTATGAGGTGGAAGATTTACCTATTGAAGAAACTGTTGAAATACAGTTTTAACTAATTTTCCTTTTAGGGTTTAAAGCAGACACTTTATTAACTGCTCCTAGACCTATTCTACTGTGCCTACTGAGGGAAGTCTCTCTAATCTAAAGGAAAATGATTTTGGCACCGAGAAGGTGCACCGGCCATCCCCCGAAAAGTGTTTTGTGTGGTCCATAATTTTTGTGTTATTTTGTTTTTTTTTAAATGTTACAATGTGTGGTTATAAAGTGTTGTGTGGATGAATTCTGTGTACTAATTCGGTGCCTAAATCACTATCATAATCTAAAAGCTTTCTCGGTGAACCCATTAATCAAGGAGGCAAGTTCTTATCAACTAGAAAAACAACTTAAACCAAGTGATGCAAACGAACTAAAATTGCAAATAGCTAGAGATGTGATGATTCGGACAAAATAAAATGATATAGCACATGGTGACCCGAGTGATGTTCCAATGAGCTAGATATAGACACTCGATAGTAACTACTTGAAATAAAGCTTCACTAAGGAGTTCTCAAAGTATTCAATGAGCAATTGACAATATTCACGTCAAATCGATCTCTTGCACTAACGTACTATAACCATACACCAAACCTATCGGCTAGGCTATAGATTAGGATGAATAGCTATGCATTTAGCGACTATGAATCTCCCAATTCAAGATTAGGCAACACACACTAGAAACAAATTTTATCTCTAGATGATTTTACTATGTGTTCATGGTGACTAGGTTCCATGCCAATTCTTTCAATTACACCTCGAATTAAAACTAATTAAGATGATGTAACTAGTCACGAATTAATTACACCCATGTAGATCAATCACCATGATTTGAACAAATTGAGAACATACAAGACTACCCAACTTGAATTCAAGCAATTACAAGAATTCTAACCAAATTTCACATCACCCAAGCCACAAAGGTGTTTAGCTACTTATAATCTCAACAAAAAACGCAAAGCAAAGATAATATTAAACTAAATACAACCATTAAGCTGAAAATAAAGCTAAAATATCTCAATTAAGTGAGAAACATGAAATTAGCTCCAAGTCCATGGAGATTCACCAAAGCCATGATGAATTCACCATTTTAGAGTAAAGCCCAGGCTTAATTACACATTGATTTTTGAGTTTGAATGCCTAAGATTCTACTTTTCAAGCTAAGAGAATGAAGAAAGTGAAGAGAAAAGTTCTTGGATTTTTCCTAATCTAATTCCAATCTAGAAATTTTTTGATTCCTCTCTCTCTTAGCTGAAAATTAGTTTTTATTATGCAGAATTTCGGGTGCCGCATGAGTGGGCTTGCAGGTGGTAAGCATGCATCTGTCTGTCATGTTGCATTCTGCTGAATTTACTGGGAGCTCAAGCATGCGCTTGGCTGAGGCATGCATGCTCTTGGCCTGAACATGATAGTGAGAATCTGCAACTGCAACATCAGGAGTACGCTTGTCTTGAACAAGCATGGGCTTGTGCTGAACAGATGGTTGGACAATTTGACTGGGGCCTCAAGCGTGTGCTTGGTTGAGGCAAGTGTCGGCTTGCCCTGAAAGTTCCATTCTGCTTCCCAACTGATGACTCACGCTTGCTCTTGGTTGAGGCAAGCATGCTCTTGTCCTGATTTTTTTCAATAATCACATTTAGCTCAATCCAATCATCACCAAACCTAGACGCTTTGTCGGTGTGCATCTTCTTTATCATATAGGACCTGGAATGGCTCAACACCAAATACAAACGTAGTTCCCAATGGGATACCACGTACCCCGTGTGTGCTATAAAAATGTCCACATTTTACGATAAAAATAAGATTTTTCTAATATGTGCAATGTGGAACTGTGATTGATAAAAATAGTATGAGATAACATCTAAATGATAGAATTACAATCTAGAATGCTATGAAATGGTGCGAAAAAAGTGTGAAATGATCATGAGAGTTAACTATCATCACTCTCTCTAGTTCAAAGATGTGTAGGAATATTCTTGCCCTTTGACAAAAAATTCAACTAAAATCATCTTAATCCAACCACTTGAACATCCATACATAATCTATCAATCAGTCCAAGTTAGAATTCTGGCAGCGTCCTAAACCGAGGGCGAGACTGTAAAGCCCCATAACTTAGGTCTGATGGCGCTAAATTAGTCATAAATGATCCGGTCAACTGCTTAGATCGTCATCCTCGTTTGGTGTAAAAGGGCTAACCCGGATTGACAATACACTTATGTCTCTCACACTTATATAGAGGTGATTATTCTATTACTTTAGCTAAATTAGTCAAAATGATATGTCTACTGTTTAGACCGTCGTCCTCACTAAGTCTAAAAGAGTTAATTCGAATTAACAAGATTCTTATGCCTCACACTTATATAGGTGAACATTATATTACTTTACTGATATAAAACTTTACAGAGACTATGATCCTATGATTTAAATTCATGTTTTACCCAATTTGTTAATGTAACATCCCGACTTTTCAGAAAAGGGCAAAAGAGTCTTCTAACAAAAAAATTCAGATTTTTGTTTAATTTAATTACATGATTTAAAGTATGTATATGTATATATTCGATATATATATTAAAAAAGGGGGTTGATTAGTATTAAAAAGGATTTTGAGGGGGCTTTCAAGACAATAACTCCTTGGGAGTTATACTTTACAAAATAAACCTTCCACTTAATTGAGGGAGTTATCAGAATTGATTTTTTAGCAAAGAACGTTCAACTCCTCTGAAGAAAAAATAGAAAATCAAAGCAAATAAGACTTCTCCCAATTTCTCTCTGGTTCTTGGTCGGTTTTCGGAATCGTTTGAAGATTCAGAATCAGCGGGAAAAGAGGATCGTTTTGATAGCAAAAGTTCAGAGTTTCGTAAAGGTATGGTTTTGGCTCTAAACCTAGAATCTTGACGATTAGATCATGTTTTGGTGTTCTAGTTGATCAATTCGTAGTTTAGATTGTTTAGGAACCTTTGATCACAATTAATTTAGGCTTAATTGTTGATCAATTAGGTTTGAGTTGGAGTTTGCTGTTGAGGGCTGCAGTCTTTCTTGAAGGTTTGGCTTTGGTGTTGCTTGCTAATAAGGTAAGAGGCTCTTCCTAATGTTTAATTAAGGTTTTATGATGATATGGTTGAGTTTTGACATGTTTTGATGTTAGAAATTGTGCTTAAATGTTGTAATTAAAGTGTCAAGTGCTATGGTATGATATAGTGTTGTTTTGCTGCTGTTTTTCTACGTAAATTGTTGCTAAACATGTTTGGTTTGGGTTAGAAATCGAAAAGGGTGAAGAAAAACGTGTTTAGAGAGTTTTGTGCGTTTGTGTGCGCACATTTTTAAGGCTGAATGTGAACAGTTTCTGGAGTGTGCGCACATTCCAGGTAAATTTTTGCCCAATGTGCACACATTCCCCTGGAATGTGCGCACATTGCCCCTGTTTTTTTTTGATAAATAGGTTGTTTTAAGCTATTGTATGAGTCTTAAATGTTGTTGCATGATTTAATAACAATAGTTAAACATGAACAATCCTCGATTAAGCTTCTGATGCGTTTAGTTCCGGCACCGAATATACTCTTCAAGGGAGTTGAAGTTCAGGACCGTCAGAAGGGTATAAAAGGCTTATGCTTTGGGGAATTAGCATTCCTCAATGTCTGTGTATGTGTTAGGCCTTATCCGTGTCTAGTGGTCTAGGAAAGAGAGTAGTAGGGGTGAGGGACCTTACTTGAAAATACTTTGGTGGCTAGTTAACAATTAATAATAAACGTACGTGTGTAGTTAAAAGACTAAACATCGTAACATTCTTGGTAAGGCACCTATCTATATCGCGATGTGTGGGCGGTCAGATAAAATGAATAACTCTGCTGGCATATAAACGGCTAAATGGCAGGGGGACTTCGCCGAACGTGTACACTATCGGGTCTTAACCCGTGGCTATCGGCGTGATCCATTGATAGGTTGCAAACGATACCTCGTGGTGGGTAGCACCATGCGATGTGCCCTTGAATGCCGATGTGACAAAGATAAGTTAAGTTAGAAACGTTTAATCACGACATGTTGATGAGCATGAAGTGAACCTTAGAATTGAGTTGGTCTCATAAAGATAACTTAATAATAATTAATGAACCTTTTGTTGTAAGACTTGATTATTGATGTAAGTCAACTAGATGATACTTTTTATGATATTTTATCTCCATTTCTCATGCATTTATTGATGTTTTTGTATCAATTCGAATCATTATTTGCTTAGTTTCATCCATATGTGTAGATAATAATTATTATATAAAATATCATATTTTGATAGGTTTTGTACCGTTATAGTAACCGGAGCGTCGTGTCGGGTTTACGTTTGGTATTCGGTGTTGTATTGCGAATTATAGGTTGACCAAGACCCCAATGGACAACACGTGTTGAGCCTAAACACGCCTTTTGTGAGCTAGAATGTGTGCTTGTAAGCTACGAGTTCAAATGGATCATTTGTCTTTATGCTTCTACTCTATCTTCAAGCGACATTTGGCCCACCTTAGATGCAGAATTCGGTTTGGACTTCTTCACAAGAGTTGTATATCTTCGAACAAGCTTTCCAACGCATCTTGAATCACTCAAATCAGAGGTCTTAACGTTCTCTTCCGGATAATGGCTCCAGATCCTCAGGAGCGGCGCATTCTGATTAATCTCTTTGTGGAGGATGAAAACTACATAACATGTGATGAGTTAATCTATACGGTGTACTATTTGCCAATGTAATAAAAGGTCGTTTCTCTTGTAGAGATTCACAAGAGGGAAGCTATCATACGTGGCGAGATCTCACCCACACAGCTTCACGAGGTGGAATACATAGTGCCTGTGTGTGAAATTGTGTGGTCAGGACGATCGCTTGCGCGTAGACGCTTCACTAAGTAAGGAAGTCACCTGGATAAATTTTCCGTAATAAAAAGAAACAATAATCATTGCCAGCTAAAATCAGTACTCAATAGGTCAACCTTTTTTCGTATAAACTCATGATCACAATTCATCAAACGTTATATTTTACATGCAGGAGCCGTCACATTCAGACAGGGTATGCTGAATGTGAAGCACTTGTGAACTGTTTTTTTCTTCAAATGTTTATTGTCTCAAACAAATAATTAAAGATTTTATTATTATTATTATTGGTTTAGGGTTTAAATAATTGAAGATAATTCAAAAAGAGATATTTCAGGAATAATTGCACTCTCTGTCTCGTAATAGAGAGCTTTCTAGCTTTTTATAAATCCTTTCGACAAAACAATGCAATATTAAATATTTTATCACATTTTTAAATTAAACAATACAATACTACAAGACATTCTAAAAACAAGTGGTTAAACCAAGTGAACCGAAAGGTTTAGAACGAACCGGAATAGATCAAATAAATATAATGAAAAATCGCAATAAACGAGTTTTGAACCCGCGTTATAGATCAAATGTAATATGCCCCCGCTTTTAATATATTTATCATTTCGACGGCACACATCGTATAGCTGCTAATAATAGTATCAGCGGCGCGCTATTGTATGCCACGGATGACTTTATACTTTTAGCGGCTTTGAACTTTGCAACATGCAATGTGCGCTGTCAATAGCTATTTTGCACGCCGCGAAAAGTCCTCCTTGTTGTAGTCTTAAGTGATAAAAAAAATCTTTCCATACATATACAAGTTTTAAGACATCACATTTTATTTCCAATTTCATGCTTTAAATAATTTTTTTCATTCTTAGATTCCGTCCTAAATTTATGCATAAAATTGCTAACCTTTTTTAATTCGCTTTTAGTAAGAAAGTATCAAATGTACTTTATAATGGATATTAAGTCTAGAAAACTCATAACATCATACTTAAATTAGATCATAATAAAATTATTCTTTAACAAATATTCGTTCAGAATAATTTTTAGACGTAAAATGACAGCCTAGTTTTTCTTTTCCACATATCATCCGACACTTCTCAAAGACCAATACACTATTTAGTGCAGATCTTTCCTTTAGCAATCATTTACTCATCTCACCCTTTATTAATTGTAATGTACTCTTAAAACAAACTTTAGGTCCCTACGATGCTAAAAATAAAATTATTTACGAGTTATTATAAGGGGTTCTATCGGCAACTCCCTATTTACTACTTGTACCCGCTTACTACTTGTATCACAAAATTTTACTTTTGGCACCGCGGTTAATATTCTATTATTTCCATACTTCATACACCACAAACTCTACTACTTTCACCACAACTTTTAAAAAATTCAAACTAGTCCTCTCAAAAATTCACCCCCTCATTTTTTCCGGCGACCGCCTGATGACGTAGATCAAGTGATAATAAAATACTTGACCACCATAAACCAATACTAGCAAGAGCACTAGGTCCATCGTAGTATAAATTTATAATAATCAAGTCGATCTCACAGGGAACCAATTGTGGATCATTTCTATACAAACTACTAATCATTCATGTCAAGGACACAAAGCGGTCTATGACCAACAAAAGACAAGAAAGATAAAGGACTCGACACGACACAACACATAAACAACGTAATTAACCTCCCCAATTATTATGTTATCGTCTGGATCTGTAGATTCTATATAATTAAGCGATACTCGACAACTATTAATCCGATTCGTATTTCTTTTATATTGGCTACGGAGTCATCCCTCAAACTAGATCTAGCTCCGGCAGCCATCTAGATCACTATGCTACATCACGTTACTTCGCTTTTTAGGCCTCCATCTCATATGACTCACACGCTTACAAAACTAGGGATACCGATATTAACCGTATTCTCACCTAGGCAACATTCCCGTGATTAGCGTATTTCTAAGCGATCGCATCGATCTGTCCCCATTAACAATTACCGGACGGTCTCATGTTAATCTACGATTTACGTATAATTAGGTGCATGCAATTCCCGAATACGAATGCAGATCTAGATCTCATTGAAAGTCCCGGAAGATCAATTCTGAGCCGACCTAGAGCCCTATATTGGTATTTCCTAATCATACGCTAATTAAAACAGACGAGCAACGTGGCCGTAGCCATACCTACTAAGATAAGAAATTCTGGTGGACAATCACACCATAAAGACGTGGGCTAGGCGACGCGACGAACAACTAAATCTTAGCATTTCTATATACGTAACGGATAAAATAGAGATTTATAAAGCAATTATATAGATCTACTAAAAACACGATTGTCGATCATACCAAAGTCATCTATAGATCACCGGATAACATATCTGGGCGTGTGGATCCTTATAGACAAGGAATCCCCACTGCCTCATATTTTATCCTTAGATCTACATCGTCCGGTGAAGAACGAACAACCTCAAACAATAAATAATAATTGGGGACTTAATTACAAAGAACGAAGAACAAATAAATACAAGAACTTACATTATTGCAGAACTTGCATAAAAACTGCTCTAAGAAAAACTGAAGATTTTATTATGAATTGTGTATATGTGCGTGGTTTTTGGCATGTATGACATGCCTTTATTTATAAGAGTTCAAGCTAATTAAGAGATATACTCCAAAATATCAAAACAAATAGAGATAACTCCCGACCGATCTCCGGAAAAAAAAGCAAAATGCGCCCCCCCCTTGGTGCGTCCCCTATTGGCGCCAATCTTGGATTGCCTTACTCCTCTTTTCGTGCTTATCCGATCTTTATCTTGAATTTCCTTTTATTTATCTTGAGATTTAATTCTTCCATTTGTATTTATCCTCCAAAATTATCTCAATCTATAAAATAGATATTTATCCCAAAGTAAATAATAAAATAATAAAAATGATAAATACCAAATTATATAATAAAAATGGATAAATACCAAATTATATCTTATAAATCACATAACATTAAATAATCAATATAACACGTGATTTAATTATAAAATATATTATTACTACTCGATTTAAGGTCAACGTTGATGACTTTTACGGGTATAATTTGACCGTCATCACCGCCCACCCCCCCACCCCCCAACCCCTCAATTTACAAACCCCAAACCATTTTCTCCACCACCTCAAACACCCTCACCACCATCCTAACACTTCTTCATATTCCATATAGCATAAGCCCGTTCTCCCATTTTTTTCCGACGACCTCCCCCAAACCATTTCTCCGGCAACCCCTTTCAAACAACACCCCCCCACTTTCGGCGACCCCACCATTTTCACTACCCAAAAATCATTTTTTTCATTTCCACCACCCCGCCCCTTCCTCTGGAAAACAATGCCTCTTCCTTCCTCGACGCTCCATCTCCTCCTCCCTTTAACAACCCGGAAAAGGCACCAACGCAAAGACCATTTTGTTTGGAAACCCACTGCAAATCGACACCCCTCGTCCCACGGATGAATGCGTGATGGTTGGGAAGGGAGGCCATAATGTTTTGGCAAATGAAGTGAGGAGGAGAAGAAGTGAGGAAGAAGGAATAGAAGAAGAAGAAGAGAGCTGGGATTTTTTATTTTTTTTTGGCCAAATGAAGAGTTGCGATTTGGATGCTTGATTTATGGAAGGGCAAATGCAGAGGAGGAGGAGGAAGAAGGGGCGGCGGTGAGGAGGAGGAGAAGAAGGGGGTGGCGGCCGGGAGGGAGTAAGTGAAGATAAATTAGGGTTTTGTATTGGGGAAGAGAAGAAAACATTATTTTTGTATTAATTATGGATTAAAGTGTAATTTTTTTTTTTGTAATAGTTATGTGGTGTATAAAGTAAAAATGTGGTGTGTAGAAGTAAAAAAAAATAATAACAAAAAGGGTGACATAAGCAATAAGGGGGTGCCAATAACCCCCGCTATTATAATTGATGATGCCAAAATCGTCCAAGTAAAATCCGATCGTTGATGTTGTTGAGTAAGCATTGAGAGATGATCAACGGTCTGAAGGTATTCGGGATGTACCTTTTAAAACGAAAAAGTTGTTAGGGTCTTAGGGTCCTTTTCTCTTGAAAACCTCTCGACGCTCAAGTCGGTGATTTGACAATGGGTCGAGTATAAAGTAATTTTCGAGAGTAAGGATCGATTGCATGCCATGCATTTGAGGGAGTTGATCCCGTTATATAGTGTACCATGATGGAGATGATGGTATAATCGGTGGTGATGACGTGAGTACAAAGCTAATCTAGGTTGTAGTGGATTGATGTCCAATGGACGCAATGCTAATGATGCATGTGACAGGGAACAACCTGCGTCATGTATGATGTTTGAGACCGGTAGCGTTGTGCACCACATCGACCTTTTCTTGTTTGTCAGCGATCTGTGTTGTTTTGATAATGTTAATCTCCTCCAAAGAGAAAAACCTTGTCTTCTGCAGAATGAAACCGAGTAGCAAGATGGGGCAGGTCGGCCTTAATGTTAGTGCCGATCTCTGAACATTTAGCAAATAATATGTTTGTTGACCATTAGGACCAGCTCGGCCCGTATTCTATTGTGGTTGCTCATAGTATAATCTAGCGCATGTCACGTATAGGGTAACTAATTTTACCTCTGATTTCACCTATATCATTAACGTATATGTACAAGGCTAAAAGACCTTACCTTTTCCACAAAAAAAAAAGGAGATAGTACATTTATTTTCACCGCTACACTACAAAACCATTGGTTAATACGTTGTCTTCCTTCAAACTGAGAGCAAAGTTTTTTGTTTTTTCAGTCTGTGGTATTACTGTTCATTCCTGTACGTGGCCATAGTCTTCCATGTCTTGATGGACCTGAAGAAGATAAATTGAATTATTATGTGACCCCAAAGGCCACGGATTCTGTGAGATGTACATATATATATATATATATATATATATATATCGTTGCCCCTACATATTCATCGTTTGTCATATTGTTAAACAGTAGTATTCTATATATATCGTTGCCCCTACATATTCATTGTTTGTCATATTATTAAACAGTAGTATTCCGGTCATGCCAGAGGCCCGAGAGGTAAAATTCTATTCCGGAGAGTCCTCGTGTGCACCGATCCGTTGGATTTACGACATATGTATAAAAAGATAAACTATTATTTGTCTTATTGTGCACATGTCGTAGATCCAACAGATCGATGCATAGCGAAGAATGCGAATAAAAGTTTCCTGAATTTATTTGTGGTTTATCCATTCAGGTGAAAGATCTCATATTTTAATTAAATCCACCACAGACTTATAACCAAAAGTGTATCTTCATAGTCTCAATCTTATTGTACATATCAACTTACATACTTAGAATTATGGTTAATCCCAAAACGTGCCCAAGACATAACCCAGTTGGCAAGGGGATTAGGTGCGTGGTGTAGCCTATCGGGCGGTTAGAGGTTCTATTTCCACAAGGAGCGAATTATTCCCTCTTGTGTAATAAAGGCAAGCCCAACGGTCTACTGGGGGATCCTGATTAACATTCTCCACGCATCACGTGGGACAGGGGGAATGGGGACCCTCATGGTTAGGGTTTAACCATGGTTAATCCCAAAACTCGCACTGCGGCGCTTATTTTAGTCATAATAGATTTAATAACTATTTAGGCAAATCATCCCGTATGGTCTAAAATGATCAACTCAAGTTATCGCTTCATTATATCTCAATCTTATATCACGATAATGTTTCTTTACCCTTTTCAATGTGAGATATTACATTCGCTCTCTCTCAAAAAGTCGACATCTCGGACACTACCGTAGGATTCTGTGTCGCCACGACAATCTCTAATGAGTAACACTTGATACCAAACGCACTACAAGAGGATTCCAGAAGCGGCCACGACAATCTCTAACGATGTGACACTTAATTCCGTCTGGTAGCTTGATACCACCTGAAACTGCGCTGCTTGAGTCATAATAGATCCAATAACTACTTAGACCTATCGTCCTTGCATTATATAAGGGGGAATGAGGAAGAATGATACAAACATTTCATTAATTAAAGAGAATGACAGTATTTGAAAACTTTTGCATAAAAGACAAAACTATTTATTTGTATTTTTTATTAAATTTCCCGCGCATTTTTTTTTAAAAATAAAATAAAAAATCAACCCACTTTCTATCTCATTCATCTTTTTTAAACACTCATATCTCTCAATCTAGAGCTTCAAATTAGAAAATTATTTCACCGAATTTTTTATTTTTTCATGCTCTTTATTTTGAGACCACATTCAACATATTCCGACATGATTTCAAAAAATCACGCTGTCGAAAATCACTATTATTCGAAATTCACTGATTTTTAGGATTCACTGGAGATATTCACTAAGTTAATTTCGACAGTGAATCTCATGAAAAATGATGTAATTTATCGAACCAAGTCTCAAAACGAAGAGCATCAAAAAAATAAAAAATTCAGTGAAATTTTTATCACGTTTGGATCGCTAGATTAAAAGATATGACCGTTTAAAAATGGGGGAGGAAAGAGGGGGAAAAAAATTCCCAGAATCCCAGGTATGATGCGTGAATTTTTTAATTTTTTTTAAATTTTTTCTGGTTTTGTCTTTCAGCCTATAAAAAAATAGAGAGCGTGATTTAAAAGGATAAAAAAGAGGGGAAAAATAGGAATCATGACACTGGAAATATAAATTGGGTGATAAGGACAAATCCATTGTTCATAACCCCAAATCCACTGTTTGCTGCAGTGGAACTGATCTCAAATCTATTGTTTCACTATCATAGTGGAATAATGACATGTCATTTTTAGCCGAAAAAAATTTCACCGTCCTTTTCCATATTTCCATGTTCAAATTGTCATTTTTAACAATAAACCCTATAAAATATAATAGTTGTCATTCTCCCAATAAAAAATTGGGTTTTTTATTTACACCCGACAATTCTACTCATACACCCATGTATGTATTGTAAAAAAGAAACTTTTGATACATCACACATATTATGTTTTGGGTCTCGCATTACACCTCGTATCTTATCTAATATGAATTTTTTTTTTAAAAAAACACTTTTGCCAAGGAAGTTTTACTACTGCCTAGTCCTTTTCCTTATCTCCTCCGCGGCTCCGCCTTAGCTCAGTTTGCCGTGTGAAGCAACTCGTGAGCCAACGGCGCCGGAACCCTCCTCTTCCTTCCAACTCCATTCACCGCTGTCTTCTTCTTCACGCCACTCTGTTTTGCCTTCTCCAGTGATATTGATGCTGCAACAATCTTCTCTTTGATGGGATTTTTGAAGCTAAAAGTTTCTCCATTATAATTTTATCTTTAACCAGTGAAAATGATACCGAACCCCATAATTTGTTAACGTTGTTTCTTCCTTCACTTTTACTCCGGTAAATAAACTCTTTAAAGAATTCCCATCGTTTTTAGCTTCTCCCAGCAAATGAAGATCTCGGCGGCGGCGACGACTCTGATTCACGCGTGATGTGATTCCGGTTGGAACCAGATCTGATGTTTTGCCCAGGAAGTAACTAAGGGGAACAATGACGAGCCAATGATCCTGCACCTAGTAATCCAACTAAATCGTGAGGCGAGAGAACGCCCAACAAATGCTCACAATCTTTGGTAAATCCTCAAAGGGTTGAATTTTCTACGACAAAGAAAATTCTCACTGCAAGTGATTTTCAAGCCTTATGACTTGGTTGAGTAAAACTCAATAATTTGATTTCTCATAAAATAATTGTGTAAAGAATGAATAGCTAGTGTTTGCCTTATATAGAGCTTACAATCAAAAGAAAAAGCAAACATCTAAGCAATGTGGGAGAAATTCCCACTTAAAATGCGCTTATCTCCTATCCAGCGAAAACGAAATGTTCTTATTGGCGAATAAAAGAATAAATAAATAAAGTGCTAAAAATCCAATATAAAATAAAACCAACTCCTAATTAATTAAATAATATTCATAAATAGCACGAATGATGTATCCTCCGAGCATGAATCGATCACATCATTCCTCCCGGTTCGAAAGGATTAGTCCTCGAATCAACAGGATGTCATAGAACGCACCTTCATCACGCACAACATCCCGAGAAACAAAAATAAACTCCAATGGTACGCCGGGATCAAAGATAAAGCGAACAAACATCTCAGAATCAATAGCATGTTGAGCGGTCGCGACAAGATTACTTAAAGGAACGCCCAACGGGCTCGTGGGCTGATATAATGGCGAATGAAGCCATGGTATGGAGCAAGATGATCATATAAATGCAAATCATGAGAGACATCAAGATGCTCCAAATATGGATCATCAAATGCTTGCTTTCACTTTCCGCCACAGGCAACAATTTCAAGAACATCCAAATGCAATATATGGGCGGCATTGGGTGTATCCAATAACCCTATGGTACCCATGAGTGGGGATAATGACGTACAAAAGAAAATGCTGGGTAACACAATACAATGGTGGTTCAACGGAGGCCACTGTGTGTCTCCGCATCCGCAATGACCATCTCAACCACGGAAGCATCATCATCATCAACTATAAACTCGGATGCGCATGAACACTCTCAACCTGATGAACATCAACCAATGCCTCCACCTTGTTAATAACCTCATCCACAATAGGACAAGCAAATTTCTCTCATCAAGAATTTTCTCCACCTCAACGGTTGCAATAGTGTCCTCATGGCGTGTGCTCATGGCATCTTTCAATTCTTTACATTTTCGTGGAGATTCAAATTTCAAAACAAAGGCACTTTTCTTCTTAAACCGCTCATGTCTTGCTTACTCTGCTCAGATTGCTTCTTCCACTTAGCGAGTATCCTTAGTATCCGGAGTCTTTCTTCCTCTATCCTCGCATCCTCCTCTTTTTGAAGCATCACTCTAGCCAAGTAACGAGGGGCACAAATTGTTTGTTGCAATTCTCTTTTCATAGCATTCCACGTCTAATCTTTGGTACCTTATGTATATGACTCAAAATTTTAATTGGCCCACCATCGCTAAGCCTTCCTCGTGAAATGTAAGTGGTGCAAAGTAGCACTTATCCGCATCCGAATAGTTATAGCGTGCAAAATAGTGCTCTCAACTCGACTTCCCAAGAAAATATGCATCACCATCGTGTGCACCACTAAATGATGGCAGCCCCATAATTACCTCACAACTCTCGTGTTTACACTCCCTCTTTTCTAAGTCGTACAAAGTACCCTTGTCAAATTAACCGGAAGAGTAAGCAAAGTAAACAAAGAATCAAAACCGACTCTCTGTAAGGGACACTAGGTGTTCGAGACCGAAAAATGTATAGAAATGAGTGGGATGATGTGTGAAGGGTTGCTAATGAGAGTATGAAAGGTGAGAAGCAAAAGACACGGAAGAAGTAATGAAATTAGGTATCGTAATATTTCACTGGGTGTGAAAATTTTCACATCTGGGTGTGATATTTCGTCAATTGCAGGCCTTTTTTGGTTTTTTTTTAAACTACAAAAATGTCACAGGTGTGAAATTTGACACACCGGGGTGTGAAGCTCACGTCCAAAATGCGGCACTTTTTTTTTTTTTTTTACATAAAAGAAAACAAGTCAATGAATCAAATTAGGTCAGCTAGGGTCACTTTGTCTTATACGGCTGAACAAATAAGATCTATAATAATTTTTTTTTTTTTTGTCAAGAACAGCAAACGGAAATTGAGTAATCAATTAACAAAAAGAAATTGAGCAAGCAACGGGTTGTGATGATGCAAGGGACGACGAAGACGACAAAAAAAAAAAAAAAAAAAAAAAAAGACAGCTATGAGATATATATATATATTTTTAACAGATGAACACAGATTGATGAAAGCGATGATCAAGAACAGATTGGAGCAGGCAAGAACGCAGGAAACTAGAACAATTGATCAAGAAACACAGGAATCAAAGCAAGAAAACGGGAAACGACAGGCTGAGGAATTTTTTTTTTTTTTTTTTTGAAATATAAGAAACGAAATTGAAACAAGAAGCAAAAAGGATATTTGCTTCACCGAAGTTCTTTGAAATTTCTACTTAAACCGATGTGATTCCGATTGGACCAGATCCGATGTTTTGCCCAGAAAGTAACTAAGGGGAACAATGACGCGCCAATGATCCTGACCTAGTAATCCAACTAAATCGTAGGCGAGAACGCCCAACAAATGCTCACAATGCCGGTAAATCCTCGAAGGGTTGAACTTTCTACGACAAAGAAAATTCTCACTCGCAAGTGATTTTCAAGCCTTATGACTTGGTTGAGTAAAACTCAATAATTTGATTTCTCATAAAATAATTGTGTAAAGAATGAATAGCTAGTGTTTGCCTTATATAGGCTTACAATCAAAAGAAAAAGAAACATCTAAGCAATGTGGGAGAAATTCCCACTTAAAAATGCGTCTATCTCCTATTGGCCAAAAACGAAATGTTCTCCTATTAGCGAATAAAAGAATAAATAAATAAAGTGCTAAAAATCCAATATAAAATAAAACCAACTCCTAATTAATTAAATAATATTCATAAATAGCACGAATGATGTATCCTCCGAAAGCATGAACCGGATCACATCATTATCGATGTGATTCCGGTCGAACCGGATCCAATGTTTTGCCCAGGAAGTAACTAAGGGGAACAATGACGGCCAATGATCCTGCACCTAGTAATCCAACTAAATCGTAGGCAGAGAACGCCCAACAAATGCTCACAATCTTTGGTAAATCCTCAAAGGGTTGAACTTTCTACGACAAAGAAAATTCTCACTGCATGAAGTGATTTTCAAGCCTTATGACTTGGTTGAGTAAAACTCAATAATTTGATTTCTCATAAAATAATTGTGTAAAGAATGAATAGCTCGTGTTTGCCTTATATATAGCTTACAATCAAAAGAAAAAAAACATCTAAGCAATGTGGGAGAAATTCCCACTTAAAAATCTTATCTCCTATCTGGCCTAAAAGCGAAATGTTCTATTGGCGAATAAAAGAATAAATAAATAAAGTGCTAAAAATCCAATATAAAATAAAACCAACTCCTAATTAATTAAATAATATTCATAAATAGCACGAATGATGTATCCTCTGAGCATGAACTGGATCACATCAACGCGGCACCGGTGCCGGTGTGGAAATGAATCCTTCATTTTTTTACTACTCATCTTCTCTATCTTCTGCTCTGGCTCGTGTTGATCAGTTTTGAATTCCTCTTGCCATTCGAATGGCATTGTCCTCAAATGGTTTGATGAAAGTGTGGTGAGCACTGAACAGTGAAATATTAAGGACAAGGCCATTTGAGGACAATTCCATTCGATAACAGCAACATACTATTTTTCTACATATTAAGAACAATGCCATTTGAGGACAATTCCATTCCATAACAGCAACATACTATTTACACTTTCATCAAACCATTTGTAAAAAAAAATTGAAAGAGATATTATGTTGTTGTTATTATTCCTCTCTATTATTCATTCCGAGCATGTTGTTGTCATTGTTTGTTGGTGTAATTCAATTTTGGGGGTGGAAATAGTATGAAATTGGTGTGTAAGTAGGTATGGTAAAATTGTAATTAAGTATGTAGTGTAAATAAATAAATAAATAAAAATGTTGCAATTTAAATGTGGTGTAAAAGTAGATTTCAGTTATTAGGTGTAATGTAGTGTGTATAGTGGTGTATGAGTAAATTATGTGAGGTGTAAATAATAAACCCCTAAAAAATATTTCATTGTACTCAAAAATATTCCAAATGATGTCATTATTCCTAATTCTCTATTATATAAAAGGGTTAACCCGTGTAATCAAGTCTTTTATGTCTCAACTCTCAACTGTATATCGTAGTAATGTTTCTCTCATATTTTTAATGTGGATATTATAGATACACTAGCAAAATGCACGTGCTTTGCACGTGTTAGACTAATTTATTATTTCCAATTTTTTTAATATTACATTAATATTCTTGACTATTTGTTTAATTTATAAAATAATTAGGAGTAGAATGACAATTGTTATAGAATGATGTTACGTTTGGTAGAATTAATTTAGTTCTCTTACTCCTACTCATTGAATCAAACTCGTCATGTTACGTTTTCATTCTTTTAAATATGATAAACTTTTTTAGTTAAAAAATCGTGTAATTTATGAGTATCAAATAAAGATTTGTGTCAAGTATGTGGTATATCTTTAGATATTCCCTAAGTTCCTTCTAACCTAACAAACATCATCAAAATATTATGTGTCCAAAAAATTGTGTGATGTTTCAATTATGTGTATTTTTATAACATTCAATTACAACTGCAATACTCTTTGTTAAATAATTTACTGTCAATCAAATTTAATAATCATAAAAACAAAGAATCATTAATTGTGTCATATGAGTATTAATAAGTTATAATTATTCTTAGATAATACTAACCATACAATAAAAGTATCGTTTAAATTAATTTAATGGATTTTTATTTTTTTATTTTTTTTTAAAACCATTTTTTTCAGAAACGAAAGGAATAACACACACGCCCTAAGCAGGGTTCGAACCCTGGACTCCCCATTGGGAGCCAGGTTAGACCCTAGTGGATTACCACTAGGGTATGTCCCGAGTACTAATTGATATTTATTATGATCGTTTATGTATCATTCATGCTTCGGAAATTTTATGGTGGTCCTGGACCAAGTATGACTTGGTGATCCAGGACCAATAGAAATCCAGGAAAACACGCGGGCCCGACCGTGTAAAACATAAATGTCATGTTTTTACAAATTTGCCCCTCTTTTAAGAAATCCTATTGGAGGACAAGTATGACATGGTGGTCCTGGACCACCATAAAACTACCGTTCATGCTTTTGTGATGTTATATGTCTCAAGTGGAATAAAGTGGTTGAACTTGATCCGCATGTCAACTACTACCATGATAACTTCCTTCCCTTCAGACTTAAGCAATCCATCTGTAATATCCATGCTGAGTTGGGACCATGCGGATTGGTAATGGCTGGATGAGTCCTTGAGGTTTATTATGTAGACTCTTGTACTGCTGATATATATATATATATATTTGACCTTTCTTTGTATTTAAGAATCCATTTGAGCCTTAAATTTTTCCTCAACGGCTATGTCACCCTTGTAGCTGGAAGTTACTTCTTGCATCCAATAAGGGGATATCGTGCTCACAACACACAATTGTCTCTCAAAATGACTTTACCTGGACAAGGCATCAGGCGCTACAATTTCACTTCTCTTTTTGTACTCAATAGTGATATCCAACCCAAGTACATTGGTCATCATTTTTTGTTGTAATGTAGTAGTAGTCCTCGGATCCAGAATGAACTTCAGACTCCATTGATCAGTTTTGATGACAAAGGGCCCGGCCTTAAATATATGGCTTCCATTTGGTTAGGACTGATAGGAGTTCCTTCTCATTGAGAAACAATCTCATATCCGTAGAGATGAAGGCCCTGCTTAGTTAAGCACATGTTTCTTGTTTTGTTGTAAAGTAGCCCCTAATCCTTTGCACCATGCATATGTTTCAATGCAAAATGGAATTCCAGGATCTGGTAAGACAAATACTGATGATTTGCACATGGCCTCCTTGAGTTTCTTGTATGCTTCCGAGGCACTATGTGACAAAACCCATCTTTTTTGAGTTACGGTCATTCAAGTGTTTAGCAATAATCCCATAGTGAGGCACAAAACTCCTGTAGAAACATGTTAGGCCCAAAAAAACCTTTCGGTACAACCACATTATAAGGTTGTGGCCAATCTGACATGGCTTGAATCTTGCTGGGGCCAGTATGCACTTCACCTCATGTATGATATGAACCAAGTATTCCACCATGGCTTGTCTAATAAAACATATGGACAATTTAGCATAGTATTGGTTCTTCTCCATAACTTCTAGAACCACTTTAAGATGTTGTATATGGGAATCCATGTCAGGGGCTCAAGATTAAGATGTCATCAAAAAAATATCAGCACAAACTTGCTCAAGTAAGGTCTCAGCATCTCATTCATACTTCTATGAAATCACTTTGAAATCAAATTGGTCATGATGGGTACAATGACAGTCTTCTGGATATCATCCCCATTCATCAGAATCTGATGGAATCCAGACCTTAAATCTATTTTACAAAATACCGCAGTACTCCCAAACTAATCTAGCAATTCATAAATTAAGTGAATAGGGTATATATCCTTGACAATCAAGTCATTCAACCTTTTGTAATCCCTATACATCTTTAGGTTCCATCTTTATTTTTCACAAGAAGCAGAAAATGGACTATTATTGTGGTTGGATAATCCCCCGTTGTAGCATTTTATCCACCAACTGCTCTATTTTATCCTTCTGACAGTGAGCATACCTATAAGGTTTTAGTTTCATAGGTTCAACACCTTCATTTAAAGTTATGGTATGCTCACAAATTTCTCATTTATGGAAATTCTTAGGTATTTACAAACACCTCATGGCACTCTTCTAGAGATGAGTCGAGCTCACTGGGCACATGATTCGAGCATGTTCATGTATCAAATCGAGGCTCCCCGAGAGTCTGAGGCCCTATTTCTCAATTTCTTAGTAAAGCTTTTGCAACCGGTCATCTTAAGTTGAGATTCTTCCTCGTGTAACTTCCCATCTTAATTTGTTCTCCTCGTTAGTGGAAAACCACCTCCTTTATGTTGAAGTCAAAGACCATGGACTGCACTTTTCATCCAATCCATTCCTAATACAATGGCACAACCTCTCAACTTGATCAATCTCACATATTTTAGACACTTAAATTCACTCACCATTCTGTTTCCATCTACTACTTGTGATTAACATAGGGTGATTTGGTTCTATCACACCTGTAATCTCTCCCAAACTCCATCATCCTTAGGTACCCTAAAGTGTATGTGTATCTCTGCTTGCACACTTGGCTACGGGTGTATTTTTCATCAGACCTAAAACACAGCCCAATAGCCCTCTTTTCCTACAACTATTTAGGAGTAATTGTCTTATGTACCATTGGTTTATTATCAGTGACATGTAGTTTATCATTCACCTTAGTGGTGAATGGAGAACCTAGATTGGCTATGGTTAGAGTAATTTTTATGTACATGCATGTCATTCAATGCCAATGTAATAGATTCCTGACATATGACAATTCAATGTCCTCAGGCTTCATCAATCTCACCATAGACGTAATTTCAGTCTTAAGGTCTCTTATAAAATATTTGATGAAGTAAGTCTCTGTCAACGTAAGATGTTGTAACTGCATCAAGTATCTTATATATATATATATATCGGCCTACCTCATAATCGTTTCATAACTTCTACCCTCAGTAATGCCCAATTAATTGTTGGAAAACTCATTCTCAGATTGCCAAACTACACATTAGCTTTTCCTCGAAAATGCATTTCTACCAAGTCTCTTCTCTGATCATCTGAACCATCACGCATCTGGAAGTATCTTTCACTACGCCGTGCACATTCCTTAGGTGGTTTTCAGATACTCGTTAATTTCTTAAGTGCATCTGAATTCATTTAACTAATTTTAAGCGATGGAGTATGACTTTAAAAAAAGCGGTGAATATTTATGCCGTTTTTTTAGTGGGACTCTTTAAGAAGTTGTATAATTATATTTACTAATCCATTATCTTGTATATATATTAATATTGATAAATTATTATCCGTTCTTGTTATATTTTATTTTTTCTTTAATCAATGTAATGTTCACAATATGCTTGATCAATTATGGAGACTCTTTGTTGTATGATTAAATTTACTAAATTAATATCTTGTATATATATTAATATCGATGAATTGTTATCCGTTCTCATTATATATTTTTAGTTTTTAATCAATAAAATATTCGCATACTTGATCAATTATATTACACATTATGCTTACTATAACTAGTTATTTTGGTTTATAGTTGATTTTCGGTGTGAGATGGTTCTATTGTTAATTGCATAGATATATAGTTTTTAAAAGCATAAAGACACAACATACTGAAAAACAATATTAAATGTTTTAATGCTATCATTTGATAGAATCGTATTTTTGTCATCAAGTCATTGGAGTCACGATACTCTCAAATACTTGAGAAAATATTCTCTCAAGTAGAATCGATCTAACCACACACCCAAAATATGAAAATCATCTAACCAGATATTTTTTTTTTTAAACTACGCCTTTTGGTGATAATGTGTATAAACAAACGCAAATCGACCTTAAGATTTGAAAGAATGATGTGGTCCTCAAGCCGAATGTTCCAGTTACGAGTCCAAGTGGGGACAAAAAAATATGCGTCAAGTGTTACATATTTCATATCCGTAAAAAAATAGACTAATTAGAAATTGTATAAAGTTACATGGTATTATAATTTCAAATTTGAGATTTTAAAAATACAATAACTATAAGATTTATAAATTATAAAAATAAAAGGAGTGGGAAAGTAATTAATGTATGTACATGTCATTGTAATTTTAAACTTTGACATTTTAAGAAAATACAAAATAAGATATTTAATAGCTAAAATATACGTAATAAAATTCAAATTATAAAGAAAACGGAAAAGAGATGTATGTATCATATAAAATAAGATAATGATGCTAAAAAAAACAATGAGATAATTTTTAACGTAATCCTATCTAATTTTTTTTAATATTGAATAAATTGTTTTATTTATGCAAATATTAAATTATGGAGAAACACTTTTTATGAGAACACACTTTAGAGAAAAAAACATTTACGTGAGAAACAACTAGCTTTTTTAATATAGTCATTATTATTATTATTATTATTATTATTATTATTAGGGAATGAGGAGAAGAATGAAATATTTCATCAATTGAGTAGAAGGGCGCTTTTAAAACTTTTGCATAAAGACAAAACTATTTATTCATTTGTCGAAATTCACTTGTGTTCAAATTCATTGCTTAAATTCACCGACGAAATTCATTGTCGAAATTCACTATTTTTCAAAATTCATCGTCGAAATTCACTATTTTTCGGGATTCACCATCGAAATTATTATCGAAATTCACCGATTTCGGGATTCACTAAGAGATTCACCGATTTTCTGGATTCACTGTTTGTCATTCTCATTATAAAAATTATGCATTGTCTTCTCCTATAAAAATATATGTAGTTGTCATCCGTTCTTAAAAATATTTGATTTGTGTCTTATCCCTAATTTTCCATTATTATTATTATAGTTATGATGATATGATTATGATTATGAACGTTTCGCGATTCCTTGTGACGTACAGCTAAAAATGCATACAAATATGTAAATAATAACTTAAATTTTGCAAAGCATGTCTAACAATTGATCACTTGCTTGTACGTAAACACAATATACATAGCTTTATAACACTCTTTACACGACAACAATCTTTCAGATACTTTAAAGCAATTGTGGCATCTCTCTAAATCCTATACCTTCAAATGTTCATCAAGCACATTCGACAATACAAAATAACCACAATAAAATTACACAAAACACATTTTTCAACATCAATTATGATATGAAACATATTAATTGATGTGGATCCATCAAAATGGTAGCATTATTGTTAATGCTCCGGCCCATCAAAATCAATGTATTATACTCCTTCTGTCCCAATTTATTTGGGACTTTTTGAAACTCTAAAAATTTAAGAGAACATCATTTATTAGCTTGTCTATTCATTAAAAACATAACTAATTTACAATTATATCCTTATATCGTCAACTTCTTGTTAAATGTTTTTATGTGGGCATTTTAGGAATTAAGAAGAATCTTTTTAACTAAATAGTAGTTATAATACTTATTTTAAGACATGGAATAAATCTCAAACAATTTGAAACAGAGAAAGTACAACTCTGTTATGAAACTAGATTTAATATAACAATACATTATTTATTGCTCTTTGTGACTCACTTTATTATAACTATAGCTCAACACTTGAATAGAATCAGGACATACAAATATATGACAGAGAGACACGAGACACTACATTGGACACGGGACACTACATAAAAATAAAAAAAAAAAAAAAAAAAAAAAAGCATCATACAGGCCGACGTAGGGAATAAACAACACAATATTCTTCTTTCCTTTGCTTTTCCTTCGTTTTTGACCTCACGCTCTTTTAAGTCTTTTTTTTTTTTTTTTTTTTAATTCTTTCAATCTCCAAGAACACAATCATTTTTATATGTCCCAACATTCGAGCCATCTGCTTCCCTCTTATCATCATACTAAATTCACTTTTTTTGAAACTTGAAACACCCCAACTCCAAGTCCTACCAGTACGGGAAGTTATCGTATGATGAGAGAATTTGAGGTAAAGTGACAGGTGAAACAATCAGAACCACACAGTTTAAATACAGAATAAAACTCTGTGGTTTTAATGGTGGCATACCGTATCTCCACACCGTGTGGAGGCACCACACAATAACGTCTCACTACCTTTTTACTCCATTGATCAGATCCCAGAAACTTGATTGTGGATTACCTTTTTTCCCCTTTTTTTCTCCTAACTTGGGAGTTTGAAGTTAGCAAACTGCAAACCCCATCCATCCACTTTCATCCTCAAAAGCTTCACTTTTTTGCTAGACATAAACAATGGCTTCTGAAAGATTCACTTCCAAAGTACACGCATGGTATGTTAGATTTAGAGACCCTAGCATATATATATATATATATATATATATATATATATATATATATATATACATTTCTGTTTTCATACAAACAAGATTTTTATACTTTTACAGGTTTTGCAGCACAGATTTACCAAGTGATGTTGTTATCCAAGTTGAAGATATTTCTTTCCATCTTCACAAGGTATATGTTTCTTTTCAGTTGCTATATTTAAGCATTTCTGCACTGAAATTTAAGGCAGTTTCATGTGGTGACTGGTGACTAGAAGAAGCTCAAAAAGTAGAAATTAAATGAATCCTACTGTTGGGCACTAGCAGTACATGTTTGGGCAAAGACTATTCTTTGACATTAAAATCGACTTTTCGAAAGTTAATTTTACACATTCAACCTTAAATCCCATTATGGCTATGGTGCACAATCGACTTTTCAAGAGTGGATCGTGTAAGATTCAACCTAATATCTTACTATGGTTAATATTGTTTCTTGGGTGTTGTTCGCAGCTTCCTTTGATATTAAAAAGCAGAAAGCTTTATGAGCTCATAACAGCACTTGAGGAAAGAGCAAATGCAAAACTAGTTGAAAAAGAAGAGGATAAAGGAGATGAAGAGGATTACCTGAAACTCCCGGAGTTTCCGGGTGGTTCTGAAACTTTTGAAATTGCAGCAAAATTCTGTTACGGCGTGAAAATTGACTTGTCGCCGGCGAACGTTGCAGCTCTCCGATGTGCCGGTGATTATCTTCAGATGACTGAGGACCATTTTGAAGACAATTTGAACTCTGTAACTGAGTTGTTCTTTTCACAATATGTCCTCAGAAATATCAAACACTCGATTCAAACTCTGCATTCTTGCCAGAGATTCTTGCTTTTAGCAGAAAATCTAGACATTGTACAAAGATGCATCGACTCCATTGCAGCTAAATCTTCTTCAATAGATCCATCTCTTTTCGGTTGGCCAGTTAGTGAAAGCGCCGCCGCTCTCAGCAGAACAAACACACCACGAAGACTCGAAAACGTATCCGCCATTGCTGGACCTAAGTTCTGGTTCAAAGAGCTCGCGATTTTGGATTTGAATATCTTCAAACGATTGATTATAGCAATGAAAGTACGATATACGAAGCCAGAGATCATCGAGAGCTGTCTAATTGCATATGCCAGGAAGCATAATCTATTGAATTCGCGTGTTAATCGCAACAAGTCGTCGTCTTCATCTTCTTCATCAAATTCATCTGAAATTGATCAAAGAGAGCTATTAGAAACTATAATAGCTTACCTCCTATGCAGAAGAGCTCAAATTCACCAACATCTACGAAATTTCTTTGCGGATTATTAAGAACAGCGTACATTCTCAACGCATCAGATATTTGCCGGTCAATGCTAGAGAAGAAAATCGGATCACAATTAGAGCAAGCAACTCTAGATGATCTACTTATTCCGAGCTATTCGTATTTAACTGAAACGCTGTATGATGTCGATTTCGTGGATAGAGTTCTGGAATATTTTCTGGAAGGATTAGACGGCGGTGAAAATGATGAAGGCGGAGATGATGGCGGCGGCGGCGGAAGATTACCTGCTCTTACGTCGGTCGGGAAATTAATGGACGATTTTCTGTCGGAAATTGCTTCCGATGCCAGTTTAACGCCGGAGAGATTCTACCAGCTATCGGTTTCGTTGCCGGAGCACGCTAGACTCTTCGACGACGGCCTCTACAGAGCCATCGACATTTTTCTCAAGGTAAAATCAAGTCCCCGTCTCAAGAAACAAACAAAAATTAATTTAATTTAAAAAAAAAAACGATAGTCCCCTATAAAATAAAATAAAAATGTTATTGCATCACAATCAATTTATTTATGAACTATTATAATAAACTTTGATAACTTAAAATTCGAATTTATATTTCTCAAAAAAAAAAAAAAAAAACGGTTTTTAAAAAAAAAAAAATCAAAAAAAAAATTTTGAATTTATATCGAGTTATTTTTGTACTATTTTGTTGTGGGACACTATCACTCCTTTACCTTTTACCGTACTTTATTGGACAAGTAACGACATGCTACAAAAAACCTGTCAGTAATAAAAATGGATACTGTATGATGATGTGGCGGTGGGTACAAATTGGTTTAATGTCAGATAATTGTTACATCATACTATTACGATTGCTGTTGTGTAAATTTTTCATTTGGTCGATTCTACAGTAGGGATTCTCAAGAGTAATCGCTATACATGGCGAGATCCTGACCACACGATTTATGAGAGGTGGAATACACAATCTTCCGTGTGTGGAAATTGTGTGGTCAGGATGTTCACGCGTAGCGATTCACTGAATAAATCACTGGATAAATTTTCCATTTTTCATGCCCGTAACATTATTTTTACTGGACTATAAATCATTGTTGCATATAGAGCTGTTCATTATAAACTATAACTATAAGTGAATCGTCAATTTTAACCGATTATGTATCACCGGTTTAACGGTTCATCAATGGTACACGAACTTTTCAACCATTAGTAAGTAGATGTCCATATGATAAAAGTCGTACACGAACCGTCCGGCCAACGATACATGAACCGAGTAAATTGTGGCGTAATCTGTTGAGCATCCAGTTGAACTAGCTAGTGTTTTTTAAATCATGAACTAGCAGTTCCAAACTAGATTCGCCGGTTAGCTAGTGAACCGCAAGAGACGGATCCGAAAATTATTCTAGTGATGACACCAAAATCTAAATTAGCTCATGAACTAGCAGCCCAAACTAGATTCTCCGGTTGGTGAACCGCAATGGCGGATTCGAGAATTCGTTTTAGTGGTGTCATCCAAGTTTAAAACTATATATTTTTATCTCGAACATTTTACCATGTGGTTATGGAGCCAAAACTTTATTTTCTATCAACAAACGACATTTTTAACAACTCACGATCCACCATAGAACATATAGATCCGCCCGGGTGAACCCTAAGTACCTCTACTTTGAACGTTAACTCATGGGAAAATTTATCCCAGGACTTCCATTAGAGAATCATGTCACGCGGCGATCCTGACCACACAATTTCCACACACGAGGCAGACTGTGTATTCCACCTCGAGAAATCACATGGTCAGATCCTCTGCAGCGTAAGCGCTTCCTCTTAGGAAATCCTCTCAAAGAGTAACGCACTGCTAACTCATGAGAGAATAAGATTCGGTGGTTCATGAACCATGATGGGTACGTACCTCTGGGGTTGAACATGAGTTTTAGTGCACCTTGCATTCCTGTCATTCCTGGTCGTCTTCCTGCCACATAATAAAGTTATAAACATTTAATTAAGAACATGCAAAATCCACCACATATATAAATATGTGGAATTTTTTTTTTTTTTTTTTGGGCTCATAAATATGTGTTGTGGAAGCAGATTTTGTTCAGATATTTGACGGAACCCGAAATTTTTGGTCGGTGGATTATTGACTATATTTATGTGATTGGATGTGTTGGATTAACACAATTAATCGTGTCAGGTAAAAATTATGTAAGGTTTTTTTTTTCATATACCTAAAATAAAAATCGGATTCCGTCCTCCTCCCACATGTTCAATCTCTTTTTAGCATATTGTATGGGAATCTTTTAGTCTACGTGCTTGGATAAAACAAATACTCCATCCATCTTTAAAAAAAAAGTCATTTTAGATGTTTTTATAAAGATTAAAAAAATTGTTGAATGTCATTAATTTGAAGGAAAAAAAAAGTCTAAAATATCTTTTTCACTATCATTAATAAAATGATTATAAAGTATTGAAAAATAGTTGGATTTTTTTGGGTAAGATAAAGAAAAATACAAATGCTTCATTATAATGTAGAATTACTTATATTCTGGAACAAACAAAAAGATTTAGAGTGACTTAAATTGTGGGACGGGGGCAAACAAAAAGATTTAGAATGATTTATATTCCGGAACGGAAGGAGGAGTGTATAACTCGTTATTTAGAATGATTTATAATATATGTCATTTGATAAAACTTTCTTATAATTGTTGTATTTTAAAATTTCACCTATTAATGGGGTTCTTCAGTTTAAGTGTGCAGTGGCCCCTTGTTTATAGGTTCGTGTAAAGCATCCGGTTTTTTTCTTTTCTATTTTTAAATTTTTTTTTTTGCTCTTTTATTTATTTATTATTATTATTATTATTATTTGAGTGGTTGCTCTTTTAATTTTATAAAACAAAACTATTTACTCGAAACTCAAATTTTAATAGCGTTGTTTTTTTTTTGGAATACTTGCAGGTTCATCCATGGATATCAGAAGGTGACAAAGAGAAGATTTGCAGCATTTTAGACTGCCAAAAACTAACACTAGAGGCATGCACCCACGCCGCCCAAAACGACCGGCTTCCGCTAAGAACGGTGGTTCAAGTTCTATTTTTCGAGCAATTACAGCTCCGACATGCCATCACCGAAACCATATCCCCATCTAAGACGCCTCAGTTTTGCAACCGCCTGGACGAAGGCGGGAAAACCGACATCGGAAGTCCCTCTATGAGGACGAGGGACAAGGCATGGGAAAATCGGGTGCTACGACGGAGCATGGACGGCATGAGGACAAGAATGCATGAACTAGAACACGAGTGTTCTACTATGAAGAAAGTTATTGAGAAGATTGACAAAGTTGGTGTCCAAGATGAGGTAAAATGTTGGAGTAGTAAACTTGGGTGCAAGTATAATATTCAAGTGTGTGATTCTCAACAACCCGCCACCACCGCCGCCGTTGTTGAGTACAAAAAAGGGCGGAGCCGCCACCACCGCCACCACTTTACCCCGTAAGATTTGAAAGTGTATTGCCAGAGCGATTTTCGATAATGCCAAAGCAACATTTTAAATTTTATACTATATTATCTTGGCATTATCATGAATTTGCCTTGGCACTACCAACACCTTGAAGGCAATAGTGAGGAATATAGATGAATGAATAAGCAATTAATCCTAAGAATGAATTACTAGAAATGTGTAAAAAATGGGGATTATTTATCGTGGTTTCTTTTCTTGTATTATCCTATTTCATTGAAATTGAAAAATTGGTTAAATTAAATAAAGGAAAGAAGTGCAATGAAATCTCTTTGAGTCTTTAATCGAAAAATAACTTCACGGCGGGTGACTATTGGGATAAAATCTAAATACACATAAGTCTCACGTTATATCAATATGCAAAAACTTTATGTGAAAAAAATAATGAAAATATTCCCTTTAGGTTTCAACTACACGGCGTTGGCGGTCAAAACTACTACAACAACAATCTCAACGTACTGCAACATCTATAGAAAACTGATCAATGTTGCAAAATAAAACCATAAATACTACTTAAAAAATAGCTATAAATCCCTTACAAATACTAACATCTCAACCAAAAGACAAAGTTAAACATAATCCTTGGTTTTTCTTGGGCGGCTATTATATTAAGAGAACAAGCCAGTGGCTTGAGTCATAATAAAAGTTAAAGGTGCATACAACATAGTACAACAAAGTCTTTAGACGGTCATAACATAAACAATAACAATTTTGAAAGCAGATAAAGTTAAGGGTATAACAGTCTAATTATGTGATACATGTGTATGGCTAAGATGATTGATGCATGTCATTGTATTAGTGGTTAAACTAGATTGTGTTATCTTCTCTATCGTACAAAAGGCATATTCTCTGCCTTAACAGAAAGTCAGAGAAATCAATTGTCATCTTCTTCATGAATGCTGAGCTCCATCTATGGAGGTTTCCATTGTTCTGTCTAAATTCTAACTTGGTATCAGAGCTCTAGACAAACGTCATGAGTACTGGGACCTCAACACCTCCGGCGTCAGCCCCACCAAACTCTGAAGAGAACCATGAAAGCACTGGACCGGAAGCCACCACTTTGGTGACAGCAAATGCTAACACTACTCAGAATCCGGTGAATGTCGGCTCATTGTTACCACAAAGAAATCTTGGTGCTTTCACTCAGGTGTCAAATGGCTTTTGGGTCGATTCCCTAACCAGGTTTCATGTTTTCTACCTCAAACATGCATGCAGCTCCTCCCCTTTCTCAGATTTCAGGTACGGTTATACCACCTTCCATACCTGTTATAACATCGTTTCTCCGGTCACCATCTCCGACTGCACTGAGTCACACTGGATCTCATTTTCAAGGACATTTGAGTCAATCTTGCACAGTGAAACTCACCAGAGATAATTACTTGTTGTGGAAATATACTATTCTGCCTATAGTTAGAGGTCACAAGCTGGATGGTTTTTTGTTTGGCACCACACCTAGACCTCTAAGCACACATTTGTTCACTGGTGTTTCAAATCCTTCTACTGATGAGTAGGATATGGTAGATCAATTATTGATGGGATGGCTTCTAAGCTCTATGAGAACAAGCCCTTGTAGAAGTTATGGGTTGTAGCACATCCCATGAAATCTGGACCACTTTAGAGACTCTATTTTATGATCCAATCGAAGCAAGAATGTTAGAATTTAAGAGTGCTCTTACCAGATCTGAGATAGGTAGTAAAGCCATGGGTGATTACTTGGCTCAAATGAAGTCTTACTGATGTGATTTGGGTTGCGGTGGCTATCCAGTAGGTCCAAATCGGAATCGATACTTGGCACTCTGGAGGAGTCCGGATAAAGACTATGAAGGCGTGATTATGAACATCACATCTAGGATTGGATCACTTACTTGGCCTGAAGTTCAATCTCAGTTGTTGACTCATGAACGTCTGTTGGTAAGGTTTAATCCTACAGTTAATCTTAATCATGGATCTAATCCTCACTCACCGCGCTAGCTTATGGTTACGGGGTTCATCCACTGGAAAACCTCAGAACAGAAACAACAACAACAATTCTTCTCAAGGCTATAATAATAGAGGCAGAGGGGGTTCCAGAGGTGGAAGAAATAGAGGTGGTAGAACACTACAAAAAAACAGCAGTTTTGCGACGGAGTTTTTGCGACGGACCTTATTTCCGTCGCAAATTTACGTTTGCGACGGATGATTTAATGTTTGCGACGGGACACTTGGCGGGACCGAATTTTCCACTTGGCGGGCAATTTTGCGACGGACTTTTTATTATTTTGCGACGGACTATTCAATAAAATTTTATAAAATTATTTTATTATTCAATTTAGATAAAATTTATGACGAAATTAAATTCCGTCGCAAAATGCCTTTTTGCGACGGCATTTGTATTATTTTGCGACGGAATATTTAATACATTTTTATTAATTATTTTATTATTCTGAATTTACATGTTTGCGACGGAATTAGGTTTATTTTGCGACGGACATTAAATTCCGTCGCAAAACGGCGGATATCAGTCGCATAATCCCCTTTTCTTCCTCATTTCTCTTCTTCTCTCCCCTCTTCTCTCCCCGCCGCCCCCCCCCCTGCTGAACCTGTTTCCGGCGCCACCTCCTTCCACCACCGCCGCAGCCACTCACAAGGTAACCTCTTCCCTCCCCCTCCCACCCCCTCTCCCCCACACCCGATTCCAATGCATAATGAATTATATATATTTAATGATATAATTGTTGATGTTTAGACTTCTAATGATATTGTTGATTTCAATTTCTTTGTTGGATGAGTACTGAAATTTCATTGATTATTGTTTTTGCAAATGAGATGATGATGTGTGTATTACTTGAACAACCGTATCAGAATGAGGAACAAATTTGTGTAATGATGAAGTTGACTAATTAGCAGTATATGTTCTTTTATTTTGTTGAATATTGATTTTGGGTTTCAGGGATTTTCACTAAATATATCTTAGTAATGGTCCTCGGGTTGCTAAGCCACCTGTCATATGCATATGTCAGAAGGAGGTGATTTCTTCTGCGAACGATATGAAGAGACTACTTTGATTATTGTACAAAGCTACTAGGATTAACTTCAACGTACACTACAACAAAGTAGGCTTTTGACGACACTTTATTTCCGGCGTTTTGATAATTGCCGTAAATTTACCGGCATTAGTAGTTAATTGCCATAAAAATATGACATTCTTACGACAAATTATTTTATGCCAGAAACTTATGACAATTAACCGGCAATTATTTTTTATGTCACTAATGTGTGGCATTCTTTGAGGCACTTTTATGTTATGCCGGAAAAAGTACGTTACTTTTCCTGTATTCTTAAATATGTTGAATTTTTTCCGGCTATGCCATAGCATTATGAATATAAGCCGTCATATGTATGACATTTTTTAGATTACGAATTAACGCGAGACGAAAAAACAAAATATTTGTGATGTTTTTGTATGATTCTGCAAAATATTAGACGTTTTTCTAATAGATTCTATATTTGTTATGAAGTTTAAGATGCTTTTATAGAAAATAATACCTATGCCTTCATATAAAAGAGTTTTTTTTCCGGTCCCTAACGGGATTCGAACATATAAAAGAGTTTTAATTAGACACAAACAAGACACACGTAGGTGTATACAACGGTAATCTTTTTCGTAAAGACACCGAAGAATACTATAATATCCACATAATTTTGTTTAATTAACTTTGTCCCAAATTTATATATAAAATTCAAGTTAAACCAGTAGATTCCTGTATAAAAAAAAAGGTTTACGCGGTAACCATTCCCACCAATATTTCCCTAAAAAATGTTTAAAAGAAGGATATATTTTCTTCGTTAAAAATTATATTTTCACGAAAATTCCATTTTTTCCATAAAAAAATTAATTCCAACCATTTATGTTTCCGCCCTAAAAATTGGTCAAATCCATAGAAAAAAAAGAAAAAAGAAAAAAACAAATCGCATAGACTATTTCTGTCCCTCCTCTTACGCTCCTCCCCCTTCATCGTTGTTTGGAGTTGTCACTCGGCACTAATCGCTGATCTAAAAAGGTCGAGAATGGCGCTGCACTTGTATCACGGTGAGTTCTTTTGACCTAAATTGATTTTACCTTTGATTAATCTGGTTCTTAGGGAGGAATTGCATTAGGGTTATGCCATTTGAATTATTTAATCCATGCCAAAAATTGTGAAGATTAATCAACTGTAATCGAGTTCTTTTTGACTTGATAGAATATATAGCGTTGCATTTTTAGTTTATTTATTTTGGAATTGTTAAAGATGGAA
The DNA here is from genome assembly GCA_026214975.1 of Gentiana macrophylla. Taxonomy (NCBI): domain Eukaryota; kingdom Viridiplantae; phylum Streptophyta; class Magnoliopsida; order Gentianales; family Gentianaceae; genus Gentiana; species Gentiana macrophylla. Next base: position 19,126,925 of record CM047817.1, on the reverse strand, counting down.
GCTTTTAGATGAAGAATGAATTGTTGATTATTAATCCTTTGTCATCAGTGAGAAATCATCTCCCCATTGAAGATTCTGGTTTGAGAGCAATAATGATGAAGAGATATGGGATCGAGGAATTCCAATTCAATAAACCATGGTTGTGAAAGTGGACAGGTGACTCTATTATTTTCTTTCTTTTGTTATGTTGTATGGAAATTTCATTTCTCCTTTTGAAATAGAAGAAAAAAGAAATATACCAAATATTACCCTGTAATAAAAATGAAACTATTCCAGACGTTTAAAAGAGAAAAAAACAGACATTGCATTGTCAAAAGGTACTTGTTGAATCGAGCCAAAGAAATAGTTGCCTTTTTTCAATGTTTTGCAAGCCAAAAAGAACCATTGGTTTGAGAGTATATTTGAAATGGAAGATAAATCAGAGAATTGATGTAAGAATCATGACAGACTAAATCAAATGACATGCTTAGGAAAGTTGGATTATTTATTGTACTTTTTCCGTCTTTTCGAAACTTCAAAGGATGACTATGGTAGAAAGCTTTCAAATTGATTTCTTTTATTTAAATTTTAGTCTTGGTTGTTAAGTGCCTCAATTTAATATTTTCGTTTTCATTGATTGTAGTTGTGCGTTTTCTTATAGGAAGGGTTAACACAAAAGAAAAAGTGTTACAAGGTGTTTATGGTTCAATTTGCCTTCTCAAATTGTCACTGCATCTTTGGTTTGGCCCACTATACAAAGTAGTATCATGTTGCTTTGTTTAATAATGTGAATATCCACCTTATATGAACTTACGGTTCATTTCCTCTTGACTAGCAAATACTTGACTCCATAACATTTGTGTCTTTGATTGTTTAATTTAGATACATTTTAACCGGGTGTTTTGGTGCATTTAGTGTTTATTCTCTACTTCTTTCATGCAAACTTCGATGTGACAAAACTTATTGCAGTTTGAATAAGACAAATACAATGAAGCCCATGTTTCCATCTACAGATTTCATCATTGGCCTTACAACTTTTAAGGAGCCTCTGGAACTCTTTTGGTATCATGCTAAGTACTATCTTGAATGTGATGTTCTCTTTGTTTAATAGAGGTAATTTTTGTTGATTAATAGTGAAATATTGATTTCAAGGGGATCTTATTTATTGATTGCAAATAACACATGCATTTAATCTAGGTTTTGTGATTCGGATGTTTATGTTTTTAGTCTTGGTTTTTTTTATTTGTTAGGATTATAGTTTGGTATTTGTCAAGAAGTAAGTTTCGCTTCACTAATGCAAATTTCTCTCTATGCTTTGGGTTTTGAATCTTGTTTTCTAGGTTGACAATCATTTACTTTGCTTATTGAGAGATCTCGGTTGGAATACAAAGTCGAAGCTTTTCTTTTCCTAAAATGATATATGCTTCCTAGCTCCTACTTGAAGCTCCCGCTCTCTTCTACACGTATTTTTATGGATGTACTCTCTTGCGCTTAAAATTCGGGTAGAGGTCTCTTTGGGAGCTTGTTGGTTTGAACTTCTTTGGTGTTTCAAACTTTTTTGTGTTGTGAATTTTGTCACTTTCATCCAAAGTTAGTGTTTTTATGTTGGTTTTGTTTTCTAACATTAACTCGAGTTATGTTGTTTGCTCTCGCTCGCTTTTTTGATAGCATGTTGTTGAACAAAATTTTGTAACTCACGTTTTTTATCAGCACCTTGCTGATACATATAATAATATAATATTTTGTTACCTTCTAAAAAATCTTTGCATACAAGTATTTTACACAATTCATATATTATTAAACGTAAAAGTGGTCAATAATTTAGTAAAGCTAAGAGAATATCACCATAAATCTGGTTATTAAATTTATGACTAACAAATTATATAACCAAAGATGTCTGTTTGCAAGAGAAACAAACGACAGTAAACTACCACAAATTGTCAGTAAATTATTTTCGTCAAAATCATTGTGTGTCGTAAAAACAGCCACAAAGAAACACTGATACATTAAAAATGTGCCAGTAAAATGCCATAAATAAAAAAACAACACTTTATATAAGTGTCATATTAGTGCCACAAAAGCTTCCCGACAGAACAAAAAAATGCCACCAACATTGCCGACGCCAGTATTGACGACACATAAATGACCGCCGTTTTATGTGTCGGGATTGCTTTTCCCGGCGCCTAATTTCTATCTCCCGGCATTTATTTTGTGCCGTCAAAAGCCAAAAATGTTGTAGTGGTATACGAAGTCATCCCTTAGCGGTTGAACATATTAATTAAGCCATAAAATGTCAATACGATTTGTGATTATGGTGGCCCAGGGTTTGGAAATTATGATGTGTTTGTTTCGATGAAATGATTATATTTTAGAGATCGTGCCTTGTTTAGAGAACCAGGGTCTAAGAAATGGCGAGACCCTTTGTGGTCAGTCCTTGAATCCTTTTGCATTTTTATTTGATGATTTGCATATTTTGTTTTTTTTTTTTTTTCTGTTTTATGAGAAGGGTATTTGTCCATTTACAAGTCATGTGTTTTAGAGGGCACGGTATGATATGAAACAGCTAGTTATGTATATTGGAACAACATAAAAATTAACAGTTTATTATATTATTGGACCTGATTTTTAAAGCAATATGGATTGTGACCATGTTGGTTTTTGGGTTACTAGTTAATAATCTATTCGATCTAACCTAACCGGATGTTTTGCTCTTAATCATAACCCTTGTAAAATTTAAGTCATTGAACACTAAATAAATGCAATTGGTGCTTGGTGATGGGTGGTTTGGGGTTTTGATTGTTTTGAGTTAGATTTTGGATGAAAGTTCATTTTTTTGATGAAATTTTGACCTATGTTTATCTCACTTTCTTACTATCAAAACGAACTCAAAATCAGTTGGTCTAAGAAGATAAAATGCTCATAATATTCTGAGTTATAATCCCTTAAATTTTCAGCTCGTTTGGGCTTCAACCCGACATTCAAAAACACCACACAGCCTAATTAGCTCCCAGCCGGACAGTTTTGACTAAGCAGTTTGTGACCAACATTTAACTATTATACAGGCCTCAAACCAGAATGGTTTCTCAATGAAAAATGTACCCCTATATGCAATATATAACACATCAAAAATTCAGCTCATTCCAAGTAGTATAGGGTACTCAAAAGTTCGACACAAAACCACATCAAAAAGCTGTAAAACAGATTTTCAATATCTGATGCGTTTTTGTTTGACATGGTGTGTGATGTGTGATGGATGAAAATGAGATCTGAAATATGCGTTTTGTAGCTTGCATTCTGAGCTTTCCAACCATATAAAGAAAACGCAATTTGGTGCAATTGTGTTTTCGAGGAGGTGCTGTCCGTTTGGATACTGTTTACGAATGATTGATGTATTTTACTTGTTGTTTTAAGTTAATAATGTCTAGAGGCTTACATGCTTTGAGGTGGAACAACAATGTAGTCAATCATAAGACTACGGGATTTATGATCATCATTTTGGTATCATTTTATCTTAGCTTAGTTTCACCTTTGGAATCTCAAGTGCATCTACTTTATCTTAGCTTAGTTTCACCTTTAGATTCCTGCCACCTTTCTTTGATTGACATATGATACTCGGTGTGCGGCTATACTTACCTAACTTATTTTTTTGCAGGTCCACTTACTTTGCTGCACTTTTTACAGTTCAAGAAGGTGTTGTAGTTACTCGGCTTAGCAAACAAAGAAATTGCTTGAGGTCAGTGTAGTTAGAGGTGCTACTGCAAATCTCAATAGTTAGGGGATCTATTGCAAACCCCGTAGTTACGAGATCTACAGAAAATCTCGCTTTCCTTGCACATATTATTAATTAGTATAAACGCCTTTTTATTATAATTGCATTTAGATTAGTATAAACGTCATTTTCTGTGTCAAATAGATGTCAGGTAGTGTATCATATGTAGTATATATTTATAGATATATATGTGTTGTAATTATAAGTTAGGAAAATGCTTACTTATGTGTATTAGTTAGATAAGTTAGGAAAATGCTTAAGTATGTGCAAAGCCGGATGTTGGTTGAATTGGTTGAATTGGTTTGTTGAATGCTTAAGTATGTGCAAAGCCGGATGTTGGTTGAAAATGCTTAGTTTAGAAACAGGATGGTGCAAAGCCGGATGTTGGTTGAATTGGTTTGTTGAATTTGGATTGAAATGATGATAAGTATGTGGTTGAATTGGTTTGTTGAAAAGGGTGTTGTTCCTACCCGTTTGGAAAATGGTACTGGGGGGTACTTTGTTATCCGGCAAAGCCTCCGAATTATTTTGACGTCGAACCTTTGACCATGAATTAAAAATTTAGGTTAAAGTGTTGTTAGTTTCATAGTAAGTTGAGTAAAACCTGAGTTTGCAAAAGTGTTGAGACAACCTTCAAAGACTATTGTTAGTCTCATTTTTTGTATGATATGATGTGTAGGATTGAAAATGAAGAGAATAGAACGTACTTGGATGTACGAGAGGTTGGATGCTAACAAGAAATTTAACCCGGTATTTGTGAATGGTGTGGAGGAATTCATAAAACATGCAAAGCAGTTAGATTCGTTTCGGGCAAATAATGGAATGATGAAGTGTCCATGTAGTAAGTGTAAGAACACTAAATTTTCGATCGAACATGACGTTAGATTACATTTAACTAAATATGGGTTTTGCGCAAACTACTATGATTGGGTGTGTCATGGTGAAGAGTTTCCCATTCCGATGAACGTTCAAAGAAAGACGGAATGTGAACCCTTATCGTGACATGGTTAATGATGCATTACGTGATAGGATTGATCACGTAAGAGAAGAATTGCTTAACCAAGAGGAGAACAATGAGACACCAAACCCTGAAGTTGCATCGTTTTTTGAAATGCTGAAAAACGCAGAGGAACCTGTATGTGATGGAAGTAGTGTCTCCGTACTGCAAGCGGCTTCTAGGTTGCTCACTTTGAAATGTGATCACAACCTCTCTCACAAATGCGTTGACGGGGTTACCGGTTTGATAGGAGATATTCTTCCGAAGAATAACTTAATGACCTCGAACTTCTATCAAACCAAAAAGTTGTTAAAGGCATTAGAGCTACCCCATGAGAAAATACACGTGTGTCCCGCGGGGTGTATGTTATTTTGGGAGGAGGACGCGAATCGGACAAGTGTCGGAAGTGTGACCATGATCGATATAAACCAAACGAACGCAAGAGGTCAACGTGTGCCTAACAAAGTGATGACTTATTTCCGATTGGACCTAGACTCCAAAGGTTGTACGCCACACGAAACATATAGGCAAGGAAATGAGGTGGCACACGGAAAACCCTAGGACAAGCGGTATAATGGCCCACCCAAGTGACGCTGAAGCTTGGAAGCATTTTGACCAAATGCACCCCGAGAGTTTGCTAAGGAGCCTAGAAATGTGCGGTTAGGACTTTGCACGACGGTTTTGCACCTTTTGGTAATTTTGGGAAGAACTACTCTTCTTTGGCGATCATGGTTACACCATACAATCTTCCGCCTGGTTGTGCATGAAAAGACAGGTTTATATTCTTATCGATTGCTTGTACCGGGCGAAAAATCCGAAAGGAAACCTCGATGTTTATTTGCAACCATTGATTAAGGAGTTGAAGCAAATGTGGGAAAGCAGGGTTGTTTACTTACGATGTATCCACAAAATAGAATTTTCATATGAATTTTGCACTAATGTGGACTATCAATGATTTTCTGCGTATGGCATGTTATCCGGGTGGAATACGGCCGGTGTGAAAGCTTGTCCCTATTGTGGTGGTGGAAACAAGTCATTACGGCTCAAACATAGTGGTAAATGCACTTGGTTTGATTGTCATCGGCGCTTTCTCCTGAAGACCATATTTTTCGCCCACCGATAAAGGTTTTTGAAGTCCAAACAAGTATGAACACGCGACTCCACCCCGTAGATTGAGTGGTGAGGAGGTATGGGAATTTGTACAACACCTACCAAGCATCATTGATGGCTCGGTTCGGACTTGAAACGGCTTAAAAACTTCAAGAATGGTTGGTGGAAAAGAAGCATTTTTTGGGATCTTCCGTATTGGAAAACATTCTTTTCCGACATTGCCTGGATGTGATGCATATTGAGAAAAATTTCTTTGAAAAACTGATTGACACGGTTATGGGCGTTAAAGGCAAAGCGCTTGTGGTCCAAAATCGCTAAAGATTTGAAAGAGCTTTGCGAAAAGCGCGCCCGATTGTACACTTGTTCTTGACAAGCGAAAAGAAAAGTGTTGTGTGAATGGGTCACCAAGTTGAAATTCCACGACGGTTATGCTTGGACACTGAGTAGGTGCGTAGATCATGATCAATACATTCTACGTGGTTTGAAAAGCCATGATTGTCACGCTTTTATGGAACGTTTGTTGCCGTTGCCGCTTCGAGAATTGATTCGAAAAATGAGTGGAATGCATTGACCGAGATAAGTCAATTCTTTGAGACTTGTGTGTCTTGCTACCCTAAAAATAGAAGACGTGATTCGTTTAGAGAATAACATTCTTTGAGATTATTTGCAAGTTAGAGAAGATTTTGCCTCAGCGTTTTTAACTCGATGGAGCATTTACCGATACACTTGCCGTATGAGGTCGAGTTGGTGGTCCGTGCAATATCGATGGATGTATCCATTCGAAAGGTTTTGAATCACTTAAAACAAAAGATTGGTAACAAAGCTTTCGTAGAGGATCAATATGCAATGCGTATTTGTTGGAAGAGATTTCAAACTTCGTTCTATGTATTACGATGATCATATTGAAACAAAAGCAAAGAATCTTCTTTGTTGGTGAGACTTCGCATCGACAATCGTTTGATTTACCTGAGTTATTCCGTGATCATAATGGTACAACAATGGGAAGTGCAAGACGAGGTTCTTGGATAATAAAGAATATGACTTTGTGCACAAGTACGTATTGTCTAATCACTGAAATCATGAAACCGTATGAATCGTAAGTACCTCATTACTACATATATACAATGCTTAACAGATTTTTACGAACAAATATACATTAATCGACAAAATGATTCATTCTTAGATTGTTCGAGCAATTTATTCGTGTTCAATGAAATCAATTGACCTCGACAGATATTTGGAATAAACATGAAAATGAATTTACCAAATGGTTTGCACAACAAGCATCATTGTTGAATGATGATTTGCTAAAAGCTTTGGCAAGTGGTCCTTCTCGTCAAGTCAAAACTTGGAAACGTTATTCGATTAACGGCTACAACTTTCGGACATTCAACCGGGCAACTGATATTGGTAAATCTTCATCAACAACGGAGTTTGTGTCAATTCCACGGAAGGTGCCGACTATTATGGCACTTTAAATGAAATCATTGAGTTGGTGTATTATGGAGCTTCGACTTGTCTACAAAGCCGTATTGTTCAAATGTGATTGGTTTGATAATTCTGAACGGGGCATGAATGTGCATAAAGATTATAAGATAGTTGAAGTTCATCGTGGTAGGAAATATGGCGCTTATGATCCATTTGTTCTGGCTTATCAAGTCGAGCAAGTCTACTATGCTCCATATCCAAGTTTGAAAAAAGACAAAGATCAATGGTCGGTTGTTTTCAAAACAAAGGCAAGATCGACTATCGATGCTCCCGTCGAGGAAACCGTTTTCCAAGAACAAGTGATCAATGATGTTTCCGATTATCTCGATCCTCTTAACATTGTCCACCAAGATCTTGATGTCGATGTTGACTCCGATGTTGGGGATAATGACTTGGATGATGATGAGATGGCGGATTTCATTCAACAAGAAGATGGAGAGGAAGAAGAATCGGTTGATGATCTGAATCTTGATGAAGAGGAGGAAGAACTCTTCCATTCTAGTAGTGATAGTGAATAATAATGTATTAAATATTTTATTTTGTCATCATTGCTGAATAATAATGTATTAAACATTGTAATTTATTATTAATTAGTATAATTGCATTTAGATTAGTATAAACGTCATTTTCTGTGTCAAATAGATGTCAGGTAGAGGTAGAGGTAGAGGTAGACGCGGTAGGGGTAGTTCCCCTCCCCGGGCGTCTTCCTCACACCTGAACTCACGGTTTGGATGATGAGATACACCGGATGTCCGAGGAGGATTTGGGTGTCATTGTCAATGGTGACCTTGGATTGCCGTTTTTGGATCCCGAGGAGATGGTAAGTTAATACATATCTTGCTTTAATTTGTTTGTATTTTTATTTATATTTTGATTAACCAAATATATTAACAACTTATTGTTTTCAATATGACAGGTTTACCGACAACTATGTCAAGAAAATGGCCAAGACCGCCATAATCGGTGGCTTGACACTTTTGCCACCACGTGGCATAATGCCACCAGGAAGCGGCGGGAAAGGTGGTGGCACGCATTTAGAGGTACGCTCGTTCATATAAATATAACTATGTATAAATATAACTATAATTATAACTATACATATAACATATATATAACTATGTTGCGAGCTCAAAATCGACTTCGAGTTACGGCACGAGCGCTGGTTAGGAAGCTTTTGAGCGGTATGCTATCAACGAGGTCCGTGATTATATGTATCGGGCTCAAACAAACCCCGTGCTCGGTTTTGGATGACCCCGGATATTCTCCGTCAGTTCGAGGAGTGGATTGGGAGTCCCGTAAGCAATTATTCAATATTTAATTAATAATACTTGTGTTTTATATATATATGTATGTACTAACTTGTTTATCTTATGTCGGAATAGGCATTCAAGGAAACATCTGCGAAAAAAGAAGATAAACCGAGCTTACGGATCCGGTGAGGAAGGAAGATCCACAGGACACATGCTATGGGCGGACGCAGCGTTATCGATTTCGCTCGGGCCATGGAGGACAATAGAAAGTGCCCCTATCAATCGGAGATCTGGTGACTAGTTCGAAGAAGAAGAAGTCGGGCAACTTCGTCTCGAGGAAGTTTGAGAAAATCTTGGTACGTTATGTATTCTAAATATTATATATACATTATATATATATCATGTAATTATTGTTACTAACAAATTTATATCATACTTTACAGACGCGTCTTCACCTCGAAGAAGGCGAAAGCCCGGAGACGCAACTGACACCCACTGTCGACAGTCGCGTCTTTATTACTGGCTTGGTGGTTACGACAAGAAGGGAGAGTTTTTGGCATGGGGTCACCGCCTCCATGTACTACGACAGAACTCATCTTCGCTCGACACTCATCCGCCGAGACATACTCTCGGGCATACTCACCCGTCTCTCACCTAGGAGATGGCGAGAGAAAGACAGTTAATCTGGCTCACAGGCGAGGTTGGAGGAGCTAGAGAGAGACAGCGTCGGGAAGGCAGACTACTAGCGCGAGATGGAGGAGTGGATTACCCAGGCGATTAGCGAAGATCCTCCGGAGGGATGCAACCCGGTACGAGGCAGCACAGAGATGACCGATCTGATCACGGACCTGGAGGAAGTGACATGGGTTTAGGTAGTACACTGGGTCTGACTGGGTGACATATTGCTTTATACATTTTTATTTATTTTGGCTTATCGTATCCCCTTTGACATATCGTTTTATCCCTTTGACATATCCCTTTTTTACATATCGTTTTATTTATTTTGGTATCGTATCCCTTTTATATTGTTGTTGTTGATAGCCGGTAGCAATTGTAATGCTACCGGGAAAATATATGGCTGTTTTTTTGCGGTGGTGGTTTGGCGGTCGCGCAAAAATGACCATATTTTTCGCTTAATTTTAACTTTTATGACGGAAATATTCCGTCGCAAAAATGTTTTTTGACGGAAAAGTGTATTTGCGACGGATATGTAAGGATCTAAAAATAAAAAAAAATTATTTAATAAAAAACTTTGCGACGGAATATACAATTTTGCGACGGATTATAATTTTTTTGCGACGGTTTATAAAATTTTTAAGCGACGGATTATAAATTTTTTTGCGACGGATTATATATTTTTGCGACGGTTTATACAATTGTTTGCGACGGATTTTACATTGTTTTGCGACGGAAACTATGTTTTTTTAAAAAAATAAAATACGTTATTATCCGTCGCAACATTCGTCGCAAATAATTTGCGACGGATAAACCGTCGCAAAATCTCGGTTTTGCGACAAAAAAATGCGACAAATAAAAACCATCGCAAATTAGGATTTGCGACGGAATAAGCCTATTTTGCGACGATAACCTTCCGTCGCAAAAAGCCCAGTTTTTTGTAGTGGAAGTGGTGGCAGGTCTGGTCCAAGGATGACATGTCAGTTGTGTGGTAAAAATGGACACACAGTTGTTGACTGTTGGCACAGATTTGAGCATGATTTTCAGGGACCAACTGCCAACACCAATAACAGTGGAGGAAAGCAAAACACAACATTCATTGCCACTCCAAGCACTGTCTCAGATCTCTCTTGGTACTTGGATAGTGGAGCAACAAATCATGTCACTGCTGTTATTGGGAACATGAGCATCAACTCCAACTATAATGGTAATGACACACTGACAGTAGGCAATGGTGAGAAACTACCAGTAGCTCACATTGGCCATTCTTTCCTTCACACACCACAAGGCACCCTACACCTACACAACATTCTTCATGTTCCACTGATCACAAGAAATCTTCTTAGTATTTCACAGCTCATTTCTGATAATCTTGTATATGTAGAATTTGATGGTTTGTTTTGTTTTGTCAAGGACAAACTTACGAGACAATGCTTCTCGTGGTCAACTTCATGATGGCCTTTACAAGATCCATCAACTGAAAGCTGCTAAACAGAACTCCCCTCACTCCAAAAATGGTTCTGCCTGTTTTTCTGTTTCAAAAAACTCAGTATCCTGTAATAAATCTGAATTTAGCCCTGATGTGTGGCATAGAAGACTTGGTCACCCCTCTAATCATGTTTTAACTACTATTTTGAAGTGTTGCAATGTCAAAACTGTTGGTGATTTATCCTTTTGTGAGTCTTTTCAATTTGGTAAATCACATAATTTGTTTCCTCCCTCGTCGACTTTCATGCCACTTTGCTTCTTTTGATCTTATTCACACCGATTTGTAGGGTCCTGCACCCATAAAATCTTTAGAAGGTTACTGATTATTATGTGCATTTCATTGATGATCACACCAGGCACATTTGGATTTACCCAAATGAAATCCAAGTCTGAGACCTTTAGTGCCTTTCAAAGTTCAAGGCTCTAGTTGAAACTCGTTCTCTGTCAAAATCAAGTGTCTTCAGTCTGATTGGGGATGGGAGTATAGGTCCTTTCAGGAGTATCTTACAACAGAAGGCATTATCTTTAGGCATCCTTGTCCTATGATCATGCTCAACATGGTAGAGCAGAAAGAAAGCACAGACACATTGTAGAGACTGGCCTTACCCTCCTTACTCAAGCTAGCATGCCCCTAAGGTTCTAGTGGCATAGTTTTCAAGCCTCAGTTCACCTCATTAATACCCTGCCCACTCCAGTACTTAAGAACAAATCCCCTATGTAGTGTCTTTTTCACACTCAACCTCATTATAAGTCTTTTAGGGTGTTTGGTTGTGTTGTGTATCCTAACCTTAGACCTTTCCATACCACCAAGTTCCAGTTTCACACAAAAAGATGTGTTAACCTAGGTCCAAGTTCTTTTCACAAAGGGTTTAAATGCCTTGATGACACAGGCAGGATTTATATCTCAAACAATGTCATTTTTTATGAAACTCACTTCCCTTTTTCTCAAGGATTCACACAAGGCCCTTCCACACAAGTTTTCACTGACGACTCTTCCTTTTCCATTGTTCCAACACCCTCATCTACACAGCCAGAGGGGGATAAAGGCATCCTGAGTAGATTCACTGGTGAAGGCATTGTTGTAAGTCCTACAAATCAGGTAACTCATCTTTCTAATGCTCCCTTGTTTGATGATGTAATTTGTGAAAACAGCCCTATACCCACTAGTCCTACTGGTTCACCACAAAATCCTACCGGTTCACCACAAAATTCATCACATAGCACACCCCAAACACCACAACCTAACACTCTGTCACCATAGCACTCCACTTCTACTTACAGAAATCACATAGTTGATCCACCACAAAGTGCTTCACCAATCTCTGTCACTCAAACTTTAAATTCTGAAAACCCTCAAACCTCACAACCTGTTCAAACCAAGCACCACCATATGCAAACTAGGTCCAAAAGTGGGATATTCAAACCTAAAGCTTATTATGTGGCTATTTATAATGCTCACTCTTTTCCTACTGAACCAACAAGTGTGTCACAAGCATTGCAGTCAGAGGACTGGAAGGATGCAATGTCAGCAGAATACAAAGCCCTTATGCATAACAAGACTTAGGAATTGGTCAGGCTGCCCCCAGGTAAGAGTACAATTGGGAATAGATGGATATTCAAACTGAAACTGAGACCAGAAGGAACTGTCCTGAAGCATAAGGCAAGACTAGTAGCCAAATATAGCCAGAATAATGGCATAGATTTCATAGAAACCTTCAGCCCTGTGGAAAAGTCAACAACAATTAGAATAATTCTAACTCTGGTAGTATATATGGGTTGGCCAGTGAATCAGATAGATATAAATAATGAATTTTTAAATGGTCCTTTACATGAACCAATTTACATGGAGCAGCCTGAAGGATTTGTGGATAAGGCTAGACCTGGCTATGTGTGCAAGCTGCACAAGGCCTTAAATGGGCTAAAACAGGCACCTAGGGCATGGTTTGATGCCTTTAAGTCACAGATGGTCAGCTGGGGTTTTACACAGTCTGTGTCAGATAATTCTCTGTTTATGTTGCATATGGATGATAAAGTCATGTTTGTCTTGGTGTATGTGGATGATATACTGCTCACAGGCAACTCCTTCCCTTTGATTCAAAAGTTTATCAAGCAACTGGACTCAAAGTTCTCTCTTAAGGATCTAGGTCCTGTTTCACACTTTCTGGGAATGCAAGTTGCAAGAGATTAGTTAGGATTATACTTAACTCAATCTTATTATGCATCACAACTTCTCAAGAGATTGAATATGGAACATCTTAAACCTTGTCCCACACCAATGGTGGCTGGAAAGCAGTTGAGTCCTAATCAAGGGGAACCCTTGTCTAATCTTCGTATATACAGAAGTGCCATAGGATCACTTCATGCCAGACAATAACCAGGCTTGATATTGCATATACAGTGAATACCTTGAGTCAATTCATGCAAGAACCATGTACAGAACATTGGCAGGCATTAAAAAGGTTACTTAGGTTCATTCAGGGCACACTGAAGCAGGGGTTACACTTCATACCTAGTGATGATCTGTCTCTTCATGGCTTCACTGATGCAAATTGGGCTGCTGATCCACATGACAGAAAATCAACAGGTGGTTATTGTGTCTATCTGGGTAAATCCCTCCTCACTTGGAGTTCCATGAAACAGCAGGTTGTGGCTAGATCCAGTTGTGAATTTGAATATAGAGCACTGTCTAACTTGGGAGCCGAGATCCAATGGATAATTCAGATTCTGAAGGAGATGAGATTCAAGTTGCATGTTGTTCCAGTGCTTTGGTGTGACAACACAAGAGCTACTACCTTGGCTCAAAATCCTGTGTATCATGCTAGAACAAAACACATTGAGGTAGATGTACACTATATTAGAAATCTGATCCTAGACAAAAAGCTCAAGGTTTGCTACATTCCATCTTCAGCTCAAGTTGCAGATATCTTTACCAAGTCCTTACCTATATCTACTTTCTGCAGCTTCAAGAACAAACTAAATGTAGTTGATCCACATGTTAGTTTGAGAGGGGGAGATAAAGTTAAGGGTATAACAATCTAATTATGTGATACATGTGTATGGCTAAGATGATTGACACATGTCATTGTATTAGTGGTTAAACTAGATTGTGTTATCTTCTCTATTGTATAAAAGGCATATTCTCTGCCTTAACAGAAAGTCAGCGAAATCAATTGTCATCTTCTTCTTGAATGCTTGAGCTCCATCTATGGAGTTTTCCATTGTTCTGTCTAAATTCTAACTAAAGCTAGCTATAGTGAAATTTCCTAATCTCGGAAAAATCAAAAGAAGAATAGCAGCCAAACAAAAACATATCATAAGCTTGCTCGTATCCCTACATACTTTTAAACCAAAAATGAATGAGTGAGCAATGACTAGTTTTTCATTAAGGAGTAGAAAAAAAGAGAGGATCATTTAGGTCAAATGCCGGGAATGATATGACCTAAATTCACTGATCTAGCTACATAAAATAATTTAAAGAAACCATGCTTATCAATGCATAACATCTGCAGGTTCATGTTGAACTACTTAAATCGATATAGTTCTCATATCTTCAAATCAATAAATGACCCACTCAGCCACAAAGATGTACAATATTGATGGTGCGGATAATATAAATAATTCTAAATGTTTTAGGCGTATTAATAGTGTTTTAATTAATATATCACGTCAATAAATTTCATCATAAGCTTTTTAAAAAAAAGTTAATTTCATCATTAACTTATAATACATAAAGTTTCCCTCCATAATCTCAACCATCTTTCATATAGTTCTTTGTATAGTGAGAATTATGGTTACGGGTGATAATCTTTCAAAAAAATCCGTGAAATATATTAAATTAATGCATGCATTTAAATTTTAAACACAAAAATCTTGATTAATAAATGAATGTCACCTACATTCAATTAATGAAAACAAAACAAAATTGTTTTTCGACCATTATATCTAAGTGCAAATTAGTTATAAGGCCGTCGTTAGAGAATTAATGATCATTTAGGACACTCCGAAATCTTATTTAGTTATAAGGACATTCTAATTTTAAGAAGGAAACTTATTTAGTTATAAGGACATTCTAATTTCAAGTGGATAAAAAAGAAAAAGGAAGGAAGAAAAAAAAAAAAAAAAAAAAAATGAAGCGCTAGCGGAAAAAAAAAACGCTGGGAACAAAAAAAAAAAAAAAAAAAAAAAGATGAACCGCTGGAGCTGATGTTTGTTTGTTTGTTTTTTTTTTTTAAGATCAGATGACTTTGATGTCTGAAGCGATGGCATTGATGATTTTAGCGATGACATTGATGTCAAGCGGTGGCATTGATGACTTATCGCGATGGCGTTGATGTCACGATACAAGAACATTGATGACTTATGCGGTGACATTGATGTTTGATGCATGGACATTGATGTCGATGTAGGGACATTGATGTCCGATCGTTGATATTGATGAATGATGCAGAGGGACATTAAGCTAAACAAGATCGTCAAATGATTCAAGATCGTGTTAAAGAATTGAGGATTCCACAATGAATCCAATTATCGAGAGGGCACAAACAACGTGTGGCCATTACAAGAGTCATAGTGAAGAGTCTTTGTAGTTTCACCAAACTTGTAATTCTATCCATATTAAAAGCTCCACATTTGGAGAAATGCAAAACAAGAGCAGAGTCGATGATGCAATTGTTAGGTTTTATGCGATGACATTGACGACTTATGCGCATGATATTGACGACTTATGCAGGTGACATTGATGTACGATGCGGGGACATTGATGACTTTTGCGGTGACATTGATGTCTGCAAGCGGTGACATTGATGGTTGTATTTACAATTAGATAATTGATGCAATGATATTGATGTCACCGCAAATACAACAATACACACATTTGATAACTTTGTAAAGTAACTCTATTTCTTTGTTATCTTTAAATATTTGATTGATGTTGGTTTATTTGATTAGTGTTGGTTTAAATTTTCGATATTTTTACAACCAAAGGTATGCATAAATTGTTACAATAACACGTCACTGCATAAATCGTTACAATAACACGTCAGTGCATAATTTGATACAATAAGACATCACTGCATAGATCGCTACAATAAGAAGTCACTGCATAAATCGCTACAATGAGACGTCATTGCATAAATCGCTACAATGAGATGTCACTGATCAAGGTTGTCAATGGATCGCGGCGGTCAATACATCATGGTAGCCAATGAATCGCGGCGGTGATTGCATCGGGGTGGTTAATGGATCCCGGTGGCCAATGCATCCGGGTAGGTGGTCAATGCATGACGGTGATCAATACTTCACGTCGATTTTTATGAAGAAAAAAATTGATTTTATGAAATTTATTCGGAAAAATATCAAATTTAATTTTAAAATAAAGAAGACGAAAAAATATGAATTTTAGTGAAAAAATTATGATGATCCGAGTTTTAGATCCAAATATATGACCTTTAGAAATATGGTGAATTATAAATAAAAAAACAAAAAAAAAGAAAAAAAAAAAAGAAAAAAACCCACGCACAGTAATTTTTTGTTTTTTGTTTTGTTATGTTTTTATTTTTTTTATTTATTACTTTGAAAGCTTTTTTTTTTTTTTCCTTCTTCCTCTTTATCCACTTGAAATTAGAATGTCCTTATAACTAAATAAGATTTCGGAGTGTCCTATTACCCCTAATAAGTTGAAAATCAGTCATTTTAAATAATTGGCCCTATATCTAATTATCTTACACTTGTTTGTGAAGAGGCCATGTTACTACATCGCGAGGGGGTGTCACTGCATGACTGATTTACCCCGATTCAATGAGTCACCCCGATCACGGTGACCACCCCGATCTGAGAGACAACTGCGATGTAAGAACCACCCCGATCGCGAGAGACAACGCGATCGCGATGACCACCCCGATGCAAAGACACCGCGATGAGTGACACCCCCGATGCAGAGACGCCGCGATGTAGAGACACCTCGGTGTGGAGACACCGCGATGCACTAACAACCGTGATCGCGATGACACCGTGAAGCATTGACCACCCCGATGCATTGACACGCGATGCGGTGATCATCGCGTGCGATGACCACCCCAATGCATTCACCACGCGATTCATTCACCACCACGATTCATTGACTACCGTGATCACAGTGACCACGCGATGCATTGACCACCTCCGATCCATTTGTTAGGAAATCTATGCGGGAACGCAGCGGAATTCAAAAATTTATTTCCTATCGACCCAAGATCGACTTCGTTTAAGCAATAAACAAATAAGTAGTAGAGCGGTGGTTACCTTGGTTGATCTATAAGATCGGCGCTGCGACGACCGTCTAAGGAGAGTAGTTCTGCATAGAGCCGCCCAGTGTTCGGCCTCTGCCGCTTAGTCCACACGAACACCCGCGGAATCCCATCATGGATTGCTATTGGAAAACTCCGGTTGCTAGACCGGCCTTTTTCCCCTCTCTCCAACTCTCTATAGGATGCTCTCTATTTTACAAAAGAACTATTAGCTCTTGGAATTATGACGACCAAAAGAGCTTGACACCCACCTCCTATTTATAATGGATGTGGCGCCCCAGATAGAGTAGAAAGGAAGAAAACATTTTCCCAATAAAATAAGAAAAATATAATAGATTGATTTATCTCATTTATTATAATATCTTATATTAAATAAATCTAGTATATTGTCAATATCTTATATTGAATATTTCTAAGATATTGTCAATATCTAATATTGACTATCTTTATTTTATTACCATAAATCAATTTACATACGTGTGTATATATCACATATATATAACACATATAAATCTATTAATATCCAAATATTCAAACATGTCAACTTGGCATTCACGTGTGACATGCACACAAATTTCAAACGCATATATTTTAGATACATATATATCAATATCTTATATTAATATTTAGTATACTATTAATTAAATTCAGACAATCCAAGTGTATCTTATACACAATAATATATCGCCCCTTTAGCCATTAATTGTCTTTGGAATATTCTTTAATTAATATAATTAATATCTTGTATTTTATTTATTCATAATAAATAAATACCACCATATTAATTTACCACTATAACCTTTATAGTCTCGAGATAAACTTTCCTTATTTGGTTATCATCTATAACCACATTTTAATCCGCTAGATGTTCATATGTGTGTGACCCGATAGGCTTCGAATATGTTGGCCGTAGACACAAAAGTGCAAATTACTTAAAATGCCTTTCATGCCTAACGATCACGGGATAGCGTCTAAGAACACACTTTGTGACCCCATATCGGAAGAGTCAAATGCAATGACTACTACCTTTCATGTGAAATAGTTACCGTGTAACTTACAATCCTATCATTTGTAATAATATCCATACGATCGTATCTCGAAGTGTCGATACATTAACGATCGTATCTTATAATCTGGATATCATGCTCTCTCGGCAACTCATTTACTCCCACTTTGTAAAGATTCACGAGAGCTAGACATTCCTTATAAGAAGGCCATTTCGGATATTCGATCCCAATCATAGTATACGATTCCCGGACGACCAATCATGTATACTCCGCGATGCTTCAAGATCACACCCAATCACTACCGTATGATCGCCCGTGGCTGTGGAAACCTCAATAGTGTCAAAGCATGACAATCCACACCGTGATGCCATGAAGACTCCGGTCTGAAGGATAATTACACAACCGCCACATAGTGTGACACTTAATGTAAGTGGGTCAGTCTAACGTACGCATTCTCTAATACACATCCACGTGTAGTCCAAGTGTCTCTACACTTCGATAGACAAGATCTATCCATGCCCTTAAAGACATAAGACATCTAATACGTGCTAGTCTGTTTATACTATCAATGCCATGTTTAATAGTACATCAGCCTAGAGACATTTAAGTATCAAACTTATTAAAGTGATTAGAGATCTCATCAACCATGATCGCCTATCATGGTTTCTCTATCATAGTTTAATACTAAGGACGTTATCATATAACAATTCATAATTGGTTCTTTAAAAGAACAAATATATGACAACAGAAAAGCCATTTAATATATGTATAAACATAAAAGAAATAGTAGAAATGATCCGACCCGGTCGGATCCGGTCCAACCCGATTGAGTTTAGGACACTATTCCAACACCATTGACCACCACGATGCAGTGACCACCCCCGATGTGGAGACACCGCGATCTTTGAGACGCCGTGATGCGAGACAACTACGATGTATTCGCCACCGCGATGCATTGACCACCCCGATCCATTGACCACCACGATGCGGTGACCACCCCGATCAGCGAGAGACACTACAATGTATTCACCACCGCGATGTAGTGACCCCTCCGATCAGATGACCATCGCGATGCATTGACTACTACGATGCTTTCACCACCCCGATCTATTGACCACCGTGATGCAATGGCCACCCGATCACGGTGATCACCCCGATCACGAGAGACACCGCGATGAAGTGATACCGCGATGCACTAACAACCGCGATGCATTGACCACCCTCGATGCATCGCGGTGTCTCTTTAGCGTCCAGGGAAAAAAAACACATTTTTAAGTGCCCAGAAAAAAAAATCTTTTTGGCTTCCAGGAAAAAAAAAAGAAATTAAGGATAGTTTTGTCTAGTTATTAATTTTATGTCCTTATAAACAAATAAGATTCCTTAGTGTCCTAAGTGCCTATTAAGTACTCAAACTAGTCCTTATAAACAAATACCCAATTAAAGATGTCTCCAAATTTGTTCTCTCGGTAATAATGAACAATATCTCTCCATCAGTCACTATTTAAGGTGTCCGTTTTTTTGGAAGTGTACTTATTAACTCTGCATCCGGTCCAAAATATTAGTCATCGTAGTTTTTTTACTTTGGTCTCATAATATAAGTCATTCACAATACCAAGAGAGCATTAATGAACATTTTTCCTTATCTTACCCCTAATTTATATCAATCCAACCACTTTTATTTACTCCACAATTATTGCATTTATGATAGTCAAGGGGTGTATTAGAAATTTTATCCATACATTTAGCTACTTTCTTAATTAATGTGAAAATTCTATGATGACTTATATTTTTGACCGGAGGTAGTATGTTTTATCTTGTGATCATTAGTTTGTGTCTTAGTGATTCATTTTGCAAAGACTACCAGTAATTAAATATCGAAAATTTTATTACGGTCCAAAATCATCCAAACATATAGATATGACATGGCGGACCAGAACGAATAAAATTTAGGAATGACGACATAGATGATAGATCCCCTATTTGTGGAAAAAATTATGTCAAATTTACAATGTTGCCCTCATTTTTATGCACGATGGACTAATCTTTGACACTGGTGTGGTTGGACCAAGATAAAATTACTGAATAAATATTTCCAAATTTGTTCTCTCAGTGAACAATGAATAATGTTTATTTTTTGAGGGACTTATACCAAGTGAATAGTGAGATTTGTTATTCCATACCCTCTCTCACATAGTAGGATGAATTAAACACATATCACTCTTTCATTTGGTATAACTCTGTAAGGAAATCTACACGGGAACGCAGCGGAATTCAAAAATTTATTTCCTTTTTACCCAAGATTGACTTCGTTTAAGCAACAAACATATTAAGTTAGTAGACGGTGGTTACCTTGCTTGATCTAAGAGATCGACGCTTTGAGCGTCCAAGGAGAGTAGTGGTGCACTGAGCCGCCTGCGTTCGGCCTCTACCGCTATTCCACACGAACAACCTGCCGGAATGCACCATGGATTGCTACTAGAAAAACTCGGTTGCTAGACCGACAATTTCTCTCTCTTTCTTAAAACCCTTTTCTTGGAAGCTCTCTTATTTTCACAATGACTATTAGTGTAACGCCCCAATTTTCATGAAATAAAACGAGAAGGGTATAGTTGTCTAAAATAACATTTCAGTTAATAATTTATTTATATATATTTTTAATAGTGATCAATTACGCAATAAAAACACAATTTATTATTGATATCACTTTATTATTATAGAATAGATTTGTAAAAGTTGGTGTATATCTAAGCTCATTAATTTTTGTTTAGAAGAAAAGATCTTTGTTTATTTTATTATTATTAATTTGTTTATCTTAAACCAATCCCCACGAGTTGGCGCTGCCCCCTCGACCCCTGCGAAGGGACGCTGCCCCCTCGACCCACCGCGACCCACCTGACTGTTTCGTTGCGATAACATTAATTCGTACGACAACTCGTATGCAAACGATAACCAAAATATTTATTTATGAAAAAATATCTAACAATAAGTATGTTTTTAAAAAAAAAACAATTTCAACTAAAATGCCCAATTCGGGGACTTGGTCTTAAACCCAATAAAAGCGAGAGCTGGCCCTGGCCCCAGGAGATTGGGTGTTGGAAGGACGGACTTCACTATAAAAATTACTACTTGTAGATATAAGGTGGTGAAATGAGAGTCATAAGGTAGAGACAATCGTATCATCTATATCGATGTCTAGTAAGAGAATTTGATGAATTGACGGATCTCGAATGAGCTTGCTCGACTTGAACATGATACATAAATTTTAAACAAGTACTACCTATGTCCCAAAATGTAAGTCCTTTTAGGCTTTTTCACACATATTAAGAAAGATAGTTAAGTTTGTTATTTGTCATTAATTTTGATTAAAAAGACTAAAATGACCTTTCATTAGTATTAATGCAAAATAGTAAAAAGTGGTTGAGTATATAATAAATGAGGGGTAGAAGGAGAAAGATGTAATAAATATTTTATTGGTTTTGTAAATGGAGTTACATTTTGGGACAAAACTAAAAAGCTAAAATGATTTACATTTTGGGACGGATGTAGTATATTGCATAAATACTCAAACAAGATTTCTAGAATATATATATATATATATATATATATATATATATATATATATATATATATATATATATATATATATATATACAACAATTATTTTTAACACTCAAGCATGCATACATACTCATACCAAATGTTTTTTCTACTACTCGTTTTTGTGTTATTGTTTTCTTTGTTTTTCTTCTATAAATAAAATCAGGTAATGGTTCGAAAAAGATGTGATGAGTACGAAAACGATGTCATGGACCTGGATTTAGAACATTCTATGCAAATTATGTTAATTACAATTGTAATATTTTATTTTTTGTAATTTTTATAAGGGAGTATTTATTCGCACCACAACTGATCTGCCGCTGCACCACTCTGAAACTTAAACAAGTTGTTGAAGAAAACGAGTCAAATTCAAACATTCTGAAACTTAGATCGAATGCTCACAAACATTATCGAGCATTGCCTATGACAAAAAAAAATATCAAACTACATTTGCTAGCTTTGAAGGCTCAAATGCAAATTTTTGCTGAATCAAAACACAAATAAGATGGATTGAGCCTTCAGACTTTAAATACATAATCACTTCTTTGCCTCTATATCATCTATTAGATTAAAAATGGTATTTTTAAGTTAAGAAAGCTTCAAGTTTGACAATATTGTTTTTTTTTTATTTTTTATTTTGAGATGAAAGTGTGGTGTATTGGTAGATTTGAAAATTTTGAAATAATAGATGTGGGGTAAGCGGTAGATGTCATTTTTTTTAATTAGAATGTGATGTAGTGATAGATTTGGTGTGGTGCGAATAAAGAATCCCTTTTTATAATTGAAACACTCCACCTTAAATTCTCACCATACAAAAAATTTACTCGTAAATGAGCGACTTTTTTCAATTGTTTGATACAATAACAAGATAATGACTTTGAATCACTAGGTTACCTGAAAACATTTTCACTCATTCCGTGAGACCAAAAAAAAAAAAAAAAAAGAAGACCCGTTGTGATTACGGTTTAACCGTTAATAAAGGTATAATGATACATGCTTTTGCAAAAATAGTAATATCCCCAAAAAAAATCTCCCTTAATGGGTCCGCCCATCATCCAATGACGTGCCGTTTTGAGATGAACCGCCATGTGCCACCGTCCGCCACGTCATACACCCGCCTGCTTACAGCCACTTATCTTTCGAATCATTTTCAGCCAATTCAATCGCCTATCCAAATTTGATCTCCCCTCTTTTAAATTCTTGAAAGATAATAATAATTCATCGTACTGTACTAGTTGTTATTATTGGAGTGTGATAGAGAGAGAGATAGAGTGAGATTAACGAGATGGTGAGAAGTTCAGGTGAATATTTAGCCATGAAAACCGACGTCGGAGATCAGGTGACGGCGGAAACGATCAGTTCCGATATCAATGACTTGAAGGTTGCAGCCAAGAATCTTATTAAGCATGCTACCAAGCTTGGGGGTTTGGGTTTTGGTACTTCTTTTCTCAAATGGGTCGCTTCTTTTGCTGCAATGTAAGCGCTATCTTATATTTACTTTACTATTTATCAATTACCGATTTATTAATGCAAGATTTCAGATTTTCTCCCACCATGTGCATTTTTTGTTTGTATATTTCAGTTATATATAAGCAGTATAATTTAGTTCAGAGATCAAAATGGAGAATCTGAATTGATTGTTTTGTGTTTGATTATATGTCACAAAGACTAGATCATATGTTGTTCAGCTATTACATGAATATGATTGTGTTTTATTGTCAAATCGTAAGCTTAAAATCGTTCAAAATGTCATTTGAATTCCTTCTTTGTAGTTTTTAGTTTGTACCTAAGAATGAGAAATTGAATCTGTACTGTGAAATATGGTTTAATATGGATCTCAGCAGATCTCTTTGTTAGAATTGGGGAAATTGTATGGCTTCTTGCTGACTGGATCTCTTTACATATGGATGTACACTTTAGGCCCCCTGAGGAGAAAGTGCTTTAGTTATGCAGGGGTGAAAAGAAAAAAAAAAGATGATATTTTCACTTTGATATGTCAACTGGGATGATGGTGATTGATAAGTTGGTCAACTATGTATTTGGGAATCTGGGATCCAGTTTCTCGCATAAATGAAAGCCTAACCTTGATTTTGATCCAGTGTAGCAAGTTTTGGTTAGATATCAGCTGATTATTATCACATTTGTTGAAGGTTGCTATCAGTTATGCTATTGTGTTTGCTAGTTAGATATGTGGTTGGTCTTTCATAAGATAAGCAACTCGTAGAAGAAGAGTAAATTGCCATAAATTCCATCAAGCAGATTGATTTGTTAGCAGCCCGGTTTATTTCTCACAAGCATCTTGGTGAAAAATTAGTTGTAAACCTTTTCTTCATCTTAATCAGAGTAACATACTATCTTTAGAGCAAGTACGTAAAGTTGGTACAAGTGCAGTAGATCCCTTTACGGAACTAGAAACTAATGCCAAAGGCTGTCCATTGCTGAATTTACGTTGATCTTGAAGGTGTTCATACTGATATTATAATTATGCAGCATTTTCTTTCGGGTACTTTGAAACTTCATCAAATTCAGTTCATTGATCTATCATTGCAAACAACCATACCATTGAATGTTTTTCCATTTATAGATTATAGATAGTGGTGTGTATTTTTAGTGATCATTCAATTATTTGCATCACATAACTTCTGAATTTTGAGTATCGATAAATGGATTTCTCAGTCAAAGGTTATTTGCTTTGATGAAATTTATTTCTTGGTCATTCAGAATCATTTAGTGTTTTACTTTATTCGATCACTGTTTTATTAACAATTTTATTGTTGACACAGCTATTTGTTGATCTTGGATCGAACAAACTGGAAAACAAACATTTTGACATCACTGTTAATCCCATATATATTCTTCAGTTTTCCTGGAATTCTATTCAACTTGTTCAGGTGATTACAATGCCAAATTTGTTTCTCTTCCCTTCTCCGTGGTGCCATATTATTCTTAACCAAACATTTTCAATTGTGATACAGGGGAGAGGTCGGAAAATGGATTGCTATTGTTGCAGTTGTACTCAAACTTTTCTTCCCAAGACATTTCCCAGGTTTTGGCACTTGTATTCAGTATTCATGCATTGCATTCACATCAGAATCTCTTAATTTTGGTATTGTACATATTATAATGGAGATTCTGATGCAGTTGACCCTATATAATCTTGACACACACACACACACATATTTCACTAGTGAGACCCGTAACGAGTTATTAGAAGATCCATACAACGCAATACGTGTCAAATACCAATATTTATCTTTGTATAAAACACAGACTGGTTGGAGCTGCCAGGGTCCTTGATCTTACTGTTGGTGGTTTCACCGAGCTTCATTGCTCACACTTTAAGAGACAGTTGGCCTGGAACTATCATCTGCCTTATCATTGGTTGCTACCTTCTACAAGAACATATCCGTGCCTCGGGTGGTTTCCGCAACTCTTTTACAAAAAGTAATGGGATATCAAACTCTGTCGGAATCGTCCTCTTGTTGGTGTACCCTGTTTGGTCTTTGGTTCTAACCTTCCTCTGATGATGTTCTTCACCTGCCCTATATTGCATTCGCGTCACTTGTGTTTGATATTGTGTGTTATTACGTGTTTGCTCGAGGGTAGTCTCGATCATAGAGAGGGTGGTTGTTTTTGCCAAGACCAGTGATGACGTTACATGTGTCACCGTGTCACCGTGTCACTGGTTTGGTACGATTCTGAGCTTTTTATGAGAGACTTTTCTTGTTATGCTTTGCTCATGTATTTGTTGTCATTCAATTGATCCCTCCCTTGTGCTGTTTCTTTGATTAAGCATATTACTACTATTTCAAACTTTGGCATTTGTAAGGATATAGTGTACGATGTCCTTGGATCATGTAATAAATGGAGTCATTTCATTGTTCAAAAAGCTACTCAATTTACATTGGAGTTGGGGCTGTTCAATTTTAACGATAAAAGTCTAAAATACCATTTGACTGCTATTATTGCAATAGTTATAAGCAGTGAGAAAAGAGTTTCCAATTTGGTCATCATCAAATCATACACCCATTTTATAGTGTGGTTTCCATGCTTAGACATGTGCCACACAAGTTTATCCTCTGTTACAGTCTTGCACAATTGATTTTCAAGATTCTTTGAACATCAACTTGCACAATTGGATTTTCAAGATCTTAGCAAAAAAACATGAAACTAATACGATTTTGGCTCAAGCGGAAGCCGAGGCCTTTGAATTTTTCGCGATGTGTTGTCGTATTCTCGCAAGCCAACAATATTCCGCACCAAACTAGGTGGCAACCACCTTCGATGGGTCATCTTGTCAATTTTAATGTTGACGCTGCTTTTAATGAATCGAAGCTACTACTGAGGGATCGTTTATGAATAATGAAGAGATGATCTTGAGAAGTTTTTTCACGGTTACAAGGGGGATTGATGTTATTACTGGCGAGGTGTTGATTGTATATCATGCTCTTGTTTTAGCTATTACATGGCGTTTTTCAATGTGGTGATTGAAGGTGATTCGATGTCTACATATCTAATTTTGACCACACATCATGAAGACATCACTGAGTTGGGAGCCATTATTGATGGCGATTCAGTGTTAATTTCCCTTTTGTTAAGCGATGTGGAAATATCTCAGCTCACTTTTTAGTTAATGAATATCTTTAGCTAGTTGATTGTGTGGAATGAAGTTCTATTCTATCAACTCATGTATCTCTTGCTTTTGAAGGCGATTGTACGTGAAATATATTTCTCCCTAAAAAAATGTGTAATGTTCTGGAGGGAATCCCTCAAAAGGTCATTAACAGTAGTACATGAGGCTTGGAGTTTCCCTCGGCCACCTCCGGGGGACTCTCATTTAGTGGCATAGTCGGTGGCACCAGGTGAAGGGGTAGTGAAGTGTGTTAGGAAATCAACTAATTTACGCAATGAATTTAAAAATTGATTTCGGATCCAGGGATCGACTTTGTTTAAACAACAAAGATAAAAGTAGTAGACGAAAGAATATACTTTGGATGATCTAAAATCGAAAATTTAATCGCTCACGGAAGTGTAGTAGTGCGCAAGCCGCCCAAGTGTTCGGCTCTATCAATATCCACACGAGCCCCCGCCGAATCTCGCATTGGATTGCTACAAGAAAAAAACTCGGTTGCTTCAGACCGACATTTTCCTCTCTCAAACTCTCTCTAGAAGCCTTTTAATTTTCTAGTAAATTGTAACTCTTCTAATTGTGATGATACAAAAAGATCTATTCACCCACCTCTTATATAGAGGTAAGTGGTGCCCCAATGTCTCCCATTCCCAATGGGAAAAGTTTCTGCGTGGAGTGGGGAGAAATAAAACATTTTACTAAGTAAAATATGGAATTTAGATATTCTGATTTATTTCATTTAATTTAATATATTATATTAAACAATCTCTTAATTAAATAGCAAAATCCATGTGTATCTAATACACAAAGACATGCGGCCCATATTGACATAAATTGGCATCCGGGAATTTTCTAATTAATTAACATAATTAATATCTTGTATTTAATTTATTCATAATAAATAAATACCATCATATTAATTTATAATTGTAACACTTTATGGTCGAGATAAAAAGTTTTCTTATTTGGTTATCACTATAACCGCATTTTAATCTGGCAAGATGTTCTTATGAATATGACCCGATAGGTTTCCGAATATGTTGGCCGTAGGCATAAAGCGTATTTACTAAACACCCTTCACACCTAACGATCATGAATAGCGTCTAGCAAAACATCATGACTCCTAATCATCGGAAGAGTCAAATGCGATGACTACTATCTTTCATGTGAAACAGTTACCGTGTAAAAAGAATCCTATTGTTGTTATAATATGCATACGGTCGTATCTCGAAAGTCAATACATTAACCATCATATCTTATAATCTGGATATCATGCTCCCTTGAAGTAACTCAATTACTCCCACTTTGCAAAGATTCACGAGAGCTAGACATTTCTTTTAAGAAGACCCTTTCGGATATTTACTGCTACCACTTATGTACGCGATTTCCGAACGAGCAACATGCATCCCACGCATGCTTCAATATCATACCCAAGCACTACCGCATGATCGCCCCGTGACTAGGTTAAACCTCAATATATAGTGTCAAAGCATGACAATCCACACCATGATGCCGTGAAGACTCCGGTCTCAGGATAATTATACAACTGCCACATACTGCGACACTTAATGTAAGTGTGTCAGTCTAACGTACGCATTCTAATACACGTACATGTATAGTCCAAGCATCTCTACACTTCGATGGACGAGATCAATCCCTACCTTCAATAAGATAGAAGACATCCAATATGTGTTAGTTTAACCGTACTATCAATGTCCTATTTAATAGTACATATGACTAGAGACATTTAAGTATCAAACATATTAAAGTGATTAAAGATCTCATCAACCATAATCACTCTCATGGTTTCTCTATCACGGTTTGATACTAAGGACGTTACTATATATACAATAATAAATTGGTTCATTAAATAAAAGAATATATAATAACAAAAGTGTTTTTATTACTCAAAATAAAGTTATTACATGAACTAAATAGATTGTAAATAACCCGACCGGTCGGATCCGGTCCGACCGATTGGGTTTAGGACACTATTTCAACAAAGTGCAATGTCGATGCCTTAGTAGTCACGGCATCCGCCTCGGAGCAGTGGTGGATTTTTGTGATTATCGGTGCCATTCTTGCGGCATACTCCTTTACCTTGATCTAATAATCGATGTAGCCACACTTGAGATGAGAGCAATTTTGATGGCCATGGTGGAAGGGCGCCTGGGCATGCAAATGATAAATGATCGCTTGACTTGCGTGTGCGATGTTTGCTTCATGTGGAAGAGGAACTCTCTCCGTTGGTCGACAACGGAAGTCCCTCTATGAGGACGAGGGACAAGGCATGGGAGAATCGTGTGCTACGACGGAGCATGGACGGCATGAGGACAACAATGCATGAACTCGAACACTTGTGTTCTACGATGAAGAAAGTTATTGAGAAGATTGACAAGGTGGGTGTCCAAGATGAGGTAAAAAGTAGTAAACTTCGGTGCAATTATAATATTCAAGTGTGTGATTCGCAACAACCCACCACCACTGCGGTTGTTGAGTACAAAAAAGGGCGGAGCCACCACCACCACCGCCACCACTTTACCCCGTAAGATTTGAAAGTGTATTGCTAGAGCGATTTTCGATAATGCCAAAGCAACATTTTAAATTTTATACTATATTGTCTTGGCATTATCATGAATTTGCCTTGGCATTACCAACACCTTGAAGGGAATAATGAGGAACTATGACGCACCGACACTTCAATCTGGTCGCCATGCGCCATGTCCGACACAAGACACGACACGACACGACACGTGTCGGCTGATTAAATTAATATTATTTAAAATTTAAATATCCAACACACTGTCGACACTCCCCGACACTCCTGAACCCAATTTTTCAATTTTTTTCTTTATTTAAGTTTTCTTCAATGGAAACGTTAAAATACACGATTTTCATTTCTATAATAATTAAATAAATAATACGCCGTATCAAGTTTATATGTTTTTGTTGATAAACAATCATTTTTACAATTTACAATATTTTGAAGGTCAATCACAATTTCTTTTGGCACCGTATAAAGGTCGAATATCTATTTTAAATATTCATAGAGTTTATGTAATACCTATCTTATTTTGTCTTGTTTTTTCAGATGCTTACGAATGTTTTTTTGATAAATTGAATTTTATATATATATATATATATATATATATATATATATATATATATATATATATATATATATATATATATATATATATATATAACGTGTTGGCGGCGTGTCATGTCCTTAAATTTTGGAATTAGTCATACCGCCTGCCTCTGTGGTCGTAATCGGTAATCGGTGTGATGTGTCCGTGTCCGTATCTCATGCAACATAGGTGAGGAATATTGATGAATGAATAAGTAATTTAATCCTAAGAATGAATTACCAGAAATGTGTAAAAGTGGGGATTATTTATCGTGGTTTCTTTTCTTGTATTATCCTATTTCATTGAAATTGAAAAATTGTTTAAATTAAATAAAGGAAAGATTTGCAATGTTATCTACCCAGTAGTCTTTAATCGGAAAATAACTATATGGCGGGTGACTATTGGGATAAGTCCAAATACACGTAAGTCTCACGTCATATTAATATGCAAAAACTTTATATGGAAACAATAATGAAAATATACCCTTTACGCTTCAACTACACATCGTTGGTGGTCAAAACTACTGCAACAACAGTCTCAACGTACTGCAACATCTATAGAAGATTCGATCAGTGATGCAAAATGAAACCATAAATACTATAATAATAATAAAAATAGCTATAAATCCCTTAGAAATACTAACATCTCAAGCAAAACACAAAGTTAGGACTAAGAGTTGGATGAAAGTGCTAGCAGGGTAAGGTGACATCTTGTGAAGTTCGGTTGGGAAACCATTTGATAAAATAAAAAAAATAATAATAATAAAAAACAGTCTCTTTTATCTTGTGCATATTCCGAGAGTCGAATAAAATCTTCTAACAAAGAAAGACTCAAATCAAAGAGAAGCTTACAAATTGTAAATACATCATTAAATAATGAGTCATTGAAGGCGATTTTGAAGCAAATTGCAAGAACCAAAGTGATGTAAGGGTAGAAGTGACTAATTTGGAAGAATGGTGTCATGGAGGAGAAGGTGAGAATTCTTGCTATCTTGCCCGATTCTTTTGATTATCCTTTATTCCTTTTTAGGTTAGCCACTACCCTAGCCTGAACGTTATGTCGATTTGTCAACTACCTCGACTGGTTCCTTGATTCCGAGTGCCTCATTAGTGGAGATTGATCTCATTCCTAAGCTTAGGGTTACATGTTTTGAGTAAGGCTTGCATGATTTCATGATCGTTAGTTGATAACAAGCTTGACGAATATTCACTCACACACTCCACTACTTTTTTAGATCGTGAAGAACATGTCCTTGTGATTTTAATAGGTTGCATCGCCTAATTGGATCCTCAATTATTGATGTTGCATGATCGTATTTTTGTGTCTCTAGATAACCTTATCGCTCTAGTTGCTCGATGACGAGCAAACGCTAAGTGGGGAGTGGTTTATGTAGGTCAACCTGGTGATACAATCCCAGATGATTTACCCCATTTTCTAATGCAATTAGCTCTATTTTGACATCAACTTGAGCAATTTGAATGATGATTGGAACCATATTTTGTGTACATAGAATTTTCAGAAAAACCATGTTTCTAGCTATATTATATTAGTATTAGCCGATTTTGTTATCAGAATTACGTGTGGTATCTTTGTGTCTATTTTTCAAAGACGATATCACGGTTGGGAGCGTGATTTTGACCTTAGGATGGCTATTGATCTTTTGTGATGATTTTGAAGCCATGGTGAAGATTTCACCCACGAGGATTATCGAGACACATTGGAAGGGTTAAATCCAAGCCAAGTGGAAGAATGAATTATGATTATATGATTTCGTATACAAATGGTTCGAGCCATGTCACATTGACTGAGTCAAGAAGTTCTTGACGACTTGCGCTGGCTATCTTCTCGTAATGTCATGGGAATGACTTCCTACTTCAACTTTTCCATCCTCCAGGCACCACCCCACCCCAAGGCTCTTATAGCCAAATTCTAGTAGAAATTAGCACTTGAACTTGATTGTAACAATTAAGGATCCTAGTTTAGCTTTGATTTCTTGTTTGAAGTTTAAAGCTTTTCAGGTTGGATGAAGAACACCAACTCGAATTTCATCATTTGAATTGGTAATCTTTAATCTTTATTGTCATTCAATTGTTCTTATGTTTATGAATGTTAATCTTGAGATGTTAATGTTTGTAGGCATGTGTGGCTAGGTTTATCTAGCCAAGATTATGTTGTAGTATTAGTTTATCCTCTTGTGATTGATTGGGAATGATCCTTTGTGTTGCTAGCTTTGATTGTTGTGAAGCTTTTCTTACTTGTATTATATTGATTGCTTGCACTAGAGTAATTGCCTAGTGTTAGCATTTATACGTTTAACGGATACCGAATGGAGATGTTAGACGTGGGAGAGAGGTGTAGAGAAACTGTAAGGTAAAATCGACCTCTTCGAGGCATTCGATTTATTATCCGGGGATTCCTGGCTTTGCCATTGCATTCACGTGCGTAGCATACCGAATCATTAGGTTTAGATCGCCTAGACCAAGAAGGAGGTAGAGAGCAATTCCATTCACTCGTATGAGGGGGATTTGCTTGCTTAGGAATGCACCGTTTCACAATCTCGAACACGAAAGGTAGGAAGGTAGGAAGTCATTCTCATGACATTACGAGAGGATAGCTAGGCTGCACATTATCTTGGTTAGTTTCTTTTATTAGTTTATCATCTTTGTTATTTCAAGTATTTTATTTATGCAATTGATTAATCTTTCACCAAATTATGACCTAGATCGAATTAATACGAACCTTTTAGTGTATAACCTCATAATATAGTTCCCCGTGGATTCGACCTTGATTCACCATACTAGACTATAGTTGACCCGGTACACTGTCGGTTAGATTGGACACCTCGGTTTGGCCCATCAATTATCCTATTTCATTGAAATTGAAATTTTTTTAAATTAAATAAAGGAAATATTTGCAATGTTATCTGCCCAGAGTCTTTAATCGGAAAATAACAATATGGCGGGTGACTATTGGGATAAGTCCAATTACACACATCGTTGGTGGTCAAAACTACTACAACAACAGTCTCAACGTACTGCAACATCTATAGAAGATTCGACCGGTGTTGCAAAATGAAACCATAAATACTATAATAATAATAAAAATAGCTATAAATCCCTTAGAAATACTAACATCTCAACCAAAACACAAAGTTAAACATAATCCTTGGTTTTTTTTGGACGGCTATTATATTAAGAAAACAAGCTAGTGGCTTGAGTCATAGGAAAATTACAGGTGCATACAATAGAGTACAACAAAGTCTTTAGATGGCCATAACATGAACAATAACAATCTTGAAAGCTATAGTGAAATTTCCTAAACGTAGAAAAATCAAAAGAAGAATAGTAGCCAAAGTCTTTAGGACACGATCCTTTTACTGTTGTAGGAGTAATGGAGTATGTCTATTATACATGCCATTGTTATAATCTTAAGGGCAATTTTTCCTCTCTTTTTTCCATAATTGCACAATCCACTCCATGCACATAACATCATCAACGACACGACGTCTAGCTAAATAGGCTCATACAGTCATCAACTATGAGGTATATAATTATAGTTGGGCGTTTAAGAGGCTCTAATGAAGCATAACATTCGTGTTGTTAGCCTTCTTTTGCAGGTTTTTCATAAGTTTAGCGGAACGGGTCTCAAATCAACTCTATTACAATCCTAATCCACAGTGGTGACACTGACACCTTGTATTGTCAAGAAGCATTACAAACAAAAAGATGGTGTAATTAAAGGTTTTCAAAATACGAAAACATGTAGAAAAACATTATTTATACTTTGTTCTCTCACCGATCAATGTTTCTAGATCCGTCACAATGAGCAGAGGTCCTCTGCTGTGTGAAAACATACAGCAGGCTGCTGTGTGTGGATGATTGGGGGCAAAAATGAGAATTCACACAGCAGAAATAAAAATAAAAAAAATAAAAAACCATCAATTACATGGTCACAGCATCATGTACATCAAGTGAACACAGCAGGGGATCCCACTCGCACTATCAATCATTAACCTTAATATTTATGGTGCCCGTTTTATTAAGTGTATTTTTTTTTAATCGAAACCTTTTGTATTAATTTAAAAATAAGGTTTGTATACGCCAGATCTCTTGCTTTCTCCCTGTGAAGACTTCGCACTAAATGCCTGTCTTCACATGATTCTTATCTTACAGACTCAACCATTGATTTTTTTTTCCATTTTACAGAATCTTTATAAAGAATCAATTGCATCAGAATCTCTATTGTCAATATTAATATATCAATATATTTTAGTTTCATCACTTATTTTCACTGGAGTAACTGATTGCCATTTATTTTTGTGAACATATTAAAAAAACATATATGTATTCCTGATATTTGGGGCCAAATCAAATAACGCGACATATATAAAACATAATAATAATTATAATAAGAAAAGAAGAAAAAAAATAAGAGAGAATGAGGGAAAAATCCTTTTTTAATTACAAAATGAATAAATAGGACACACTCCTTTTTTTAGTTGCAAAAAGGACAAACATTTTCAGACGACAAAACTAACCCTTTTAAAAGGACGACGTATAAACATTTGATTCATTTACAAAAATGAACAAACATTTTGTTTACGTTTGTTTTGCTTTTTTTTTTCAAACAACCGTAACTTTTGATTTACAACTCCGATCATCGAAATTTTTCACCAAAATTCATGTTTTTTTTTTGCTCTTCAATTTGAGCCCAAATACGATACCCTTCCGACGTATATTTTGAAAGCCGAAAAAATTTGTATTAACTGAGCGCGTTTTTCTTATAAACGATCAGTAACTTTTGATTTAGAACATCGATCATCAAATTGTTTCACCAAAGTTCATATCTTTTTTATCTTCATTTTGAGACCGTGTTTGATACCTTTTCACGGGCGTATTTGAAAGCCGAATTTAATCACAAAGATTTACACCAACACGATGACGATGATGTGACGTCGACGTCAGATGATGTCGATGTCGATCGTGAGTATCGATGACGACGATATCGGTAGTATCGATGACGCGATTATCAGTAGTTAATCACTTGAATTAAGACTAAAAGTACATCGACTAAAAGGTAATACATAAGAACAATACAACAAACTATGATTTAAACAATAAAGTACATCGACTAAAAGGTAATACATAAAGATCAATACAAGTCAAACGACCAACTATCACCAAATTATAAGAAGGATATTCAAGTTCAAAGAACTAAATTATCATGTCCGAATTCACAAGGTGTTGAATTACAAGTTCGAGAAGCTTATGAACTAGCCTATCTATTACATGATGATACAATGTAGATCAAAAACCTCAAAGACGCCAAGACACTCGGTAAGCTTCCATGAACTAGGCCTATCTATTGCATTAAGGCACACAGATCAATGAAGATCGATGATCGCAGATGATCAATATCACCGTGACGATATCGCATGATCGATGATCGCGCAATATCGTGATCGTAGTATTAGTATCGCATCAGCAGATGATCGATCGTGCCCGGCTCGACTCTCCTATCGGTTTTTGTTGCAAGGTTTATGTCCTCAAGTCCTTGATATGAATCGAATGTCTTCTTACAGCTTCAAACACTCATATTTACTTCTTTCGTGAGCATGTTTCGATACTACTTTTTCTTTAGGATCATTTCTTTTAGGCCTCTTCTTGTTCTTGGCTTCATAAACAAATTGCATTCTTGAACAATCTTCAAAAGAAGTATTCGATTTGCCTTTTCAACACACTAACACTATCACAATGAGTGAGCTTGCTAATAATGCTTGATGCTTATGACATAAACAACTTTTTGATTAGCCTTAAATTTAGTCTTGGCCTCTTGTACTAGTTTCACACCGTAAAATATCTTTACCAATGAAGACAACTTTTTTTCAACTAATTAACTGATCCAAACGATGAATGTTCGAGTTCAAATGACGACATGCTTCACTTAAGTGGTAATTGTAGCTAAAACCATTAGAATCCAAAAACACATAAAAGTCAAAACAAAGCAACAAAAATGTTTTCTTGACTCTATATGCTTTATGATATCATATACTAAAAACTTCTTATACATACACAAATAACAATCCTACAACCAAAATAGAGAGTTTGAAGATGTTCAAAAGTCCTGAAGCTTTGGAATTAATCTTAAACTTAAAAAGAACTCTTTGATCCATTAAAAACAGATAAATAAATGAAGTCCATGCACTTTATTTGAGGTAAAAGGCAAAATTAAAGTAGTAGATCACTTTACAACTACATCGATCCACAAAAGTTGAATCATCATCCAATAATCATTGGCTAGTGGGCACTTTCATCAAATTCATCTCAAAGCTAACCACAAATTACACACCAAATTCCAAAATCCAATTCTCATAAGCACATCGAGCTAATTCACCGCAATTTCGGCTAAAATAGTCTCGCTTTTATCAATCAATCTCAAATCTAACCACAAAATCATATTTATCAAACCTGAACGGTGGTAGATTGAGGACTCCGATTATCGTCGGCAGCGATCCCCGACGGTGCAACATTTACAGTATCAACAGTAATGCTTCTTCTTCCGCCACTCTTAATGTGGCAACGTCTTGACCGTCTCAGGTTCCAATGCAGAGTGCCTTGAATCTGCAGAAAGAAAGCCTTCATTAACCAAATCTTGAAAGAGGTGGAGAAGGAGGAGGAGGGACGGGAGGAAATGAGAGTTTGGTGGAGAAAATTTTTCATTTTTGGGGAAGAAAACAGAATGGGAAAAATTTGGGGTATTTTAGTCCGAACGGAAAATTATTGTCCTTATTGCAACTAATAAATTGAATGAGGATTAATGCTTTATTAAGGAGGAAAAATAGGACTTTTACCTAATTTTTCCAAAAAATAATGACACCCATATATCCTCAATAAATCATGGAACAAAAATATCCAATAAATACTTTCTAAAAAGAAATATCCAATAAATACAAAAGCAAAGCTGAATAGGAAAGTGAAAGAAAAAAAAATACAGATGCTATAGTCATGCGGTAGATATACAGCCTAACGTCACAGATTCTGAATTGTCTAGATCCATATACATATTCTAATGCAATCTTATTTTTGAAAAATCTGAGTAATTAAATCTGTAAAGTACAGATTTAAGAACATTTACAGATTCTACTGCGAGTGCTCTTATACCAAAAGATATTGATGAAACATGGCCATGTCTCCTTAAAACCTATGGCTGTCAAACCCAGTGTGGGAAAATCCATACAATAGGAAAGAGTGCAGCACCCCATGTTTCCAAAAGTATTAAGCTCCCCCAAAAAATGAAAAATACAATAGAACGCTAGGAGAAAAATCTTTATAAGCGAAGAATATGGGAGTCCTGAATCGATTTCTTGAAAGTCATCCAAATCACCGCTTGAAAGGCTTTGCAAAGGAGTAAGCGTGAGTAATAGCTATCGAGACGACTTGCGCCTCCCAAGATGTATCCAGTCCACATGCAAAAAAAAGCAGTAAATAACACCAAAAGAGTGTGAAAATAAAAGAGTGGTAAAATAAAGCTTAACACCTGAATTGCACCCTTCATAGTGGGGATGAAGGGTGCTTCCAGTTTTCTTCGCCAAGGAAGCCATAGTCCAATAAGCTGCATGTGATGTTGAGCAAAACTTATAGCAGCATGCTGATGAGGCTTCAAAAAAATGCCGTGTGCAGCAATTTGGTGGTACCCAGCTTCAAGGATATGCGAATTTGCATACCAACCTCGTATGGGGTGACTCATAAAAATCAAAGACCCATTCAAGAAATAATCAAAGTGTACTTATTATACTTATTTTGCGTCCTTTAGTTTATGTCTTAGTGATTCATTTCACAAAGACTGCTTATACAATTTTTTACCAAGAGAGATCAATATAAAGTAACCAACACCACACCCAAGCTCGAAAATAAGACTTTCACAGCAACACTTGCTTTTTTTTATCATTGAATCATACAGCAGTGATTGAGTGAGTTATACTAAGTGGTGTGGTGAGTTTTGTTCTTGTTATACCCATAGTATCGTATGCAAAATAAAATAAATAACTAGACAGAAGAAGAACAATTTGTTTATTAAACTGAATGGATATTACAACTACAATAAAGAAAACGAAATGAAAACAAAACAGAAAAGATATTCTTAAGAACTGAGGCGAGATGAACTCTGTCCTTAAGACAAATTTGCTCCGGCTTGTACCCATGGATAATGCAATTGTCTCCTAGGATTACTCAGTTTACCTGTTCAAAGAGAGGTACGTCAACTCTGAACAAACTTCGAACTCTGACAGCACTTCAGAAAACTCTTCGACTATTTGTTATACAGAAAGAATGAATTTGTGTTGTGTTTCTGTGTCTCATTTCCATTGCAATAGAGGATCCTTTTATAGGGGGGACTACCCTGAAGTGTATTGAAGGAGGCATCAGTCGAAGGAGCTCCACTAAGGCTTTAACTCCATCAGTTTCCACTAACAGCCTTTAACTCCATCAGGTTGAAGTAATGATGCAACTCCACTAACTTCTGTAGTTATGTATCAGTTGCAGATGAAAGGACTCAGCTGAGTCGAGCCTGAATTGAATCGAACCTCTCAACTTGGATCGAATTTGTATTACTACTTAGCTCGAATTACTTATCAGAATATAGTTAATTTATTTGACAAAATCCAATTTAACTTTGTCCAAAAAATTAATACTTGCCTCCGGCTCACGAAGGCCCAATTCCCCAAGCCCAAGCTCAAGGTCAACGGTCTCGGGCGGGCAATTTTAGCAGAACATCGTCTAACTAAAACCATTCTGAACTCTCTCTCTTTCCTTGAAGCTTATACCATTAACTAAACTCCTCCCACTTAAATATTGAGAATTTGTTAGCACAATTCCCAATGTGGGATTAGGAAGTTAAACTTTTCAACTTCCAACTTTTCAATACTTCAACTAACCAACTTCAAGCCTTAATTT
Source organism: Gentiana macrophylla (assembly GCA_026214975.1). Classification (NCBI taxonomy): domain Eukaryota; kingdom Viridiplantae; phylum Streptophyta; class Magnoliopsida; order Gentianales; family Gentianaceae; genus Gentiana; species Gentiana macrophylla. The sequence continues at coordinate 19,088,569 of CM047817.1, read as the reverse complement.
CTCATTCACCCGATATCCGAATTGAATGATTCAAAGACCTGTCTTCATCTACGTCACATGTAGATTTCAAAGTCATTATAAAATCTTGATAAACTATACAAGAGCTTAATCAAAACTGGCTCATAAAGTGGTTGTAAACAATGATTAAAAAATCATTTTTCTCTTTTTCCCTCAATTTCTCCAACAATCCCTCACATGAATGGAAATTAATGCAAATGCAAACCCTGAAGAGATTTCTGACAGAAAAATATTGTATTAGGAGAGAGCTTCGGCTTTTGAACTCCGCTTTAGTAAATACTATCGGATCTCCTCGGCTATTCAGTGAACTATGTCTTGAACTGTTCAGCCTTTATTTTAAAACCAGACAATAGCATTCACATAATATTTCCCTTAGCACCGTATTTGGTTCTCATGATTGTGTTCATTTTGGCCATGAATCACCTTGGTTTCAGAAAGTGCGTTAGAGAATTCTTGCCTCTGAATTCTCACAGAAGCGGCCCCACTTCACACTTACATAGGTGATCTCCTATGAAGAGTATTCTGACATACCCCACTTGAAATAGGAATCATTAAAAATTTTCACTTAACCTTCACTGACAGATAACACTTTTATTCACAGAATGGGTAAGTGTTCGCTGAACCTTCGTAACATAGTTGTCCCTTTGAACCTTGATCTTTGGATCTCCAGTCAACATGGTTGGGTTACCATTACAAAGTTTATGTCGTTATAGGCTTAAGTCCCATTCCGTGGGTCAATTTTGACATTTGATCTCTAGGTAAACCTTTTGTAAGCGGATCCGTAAGATTCTACTTCGATCTAACAAAATCGATGGAAATCACTCCATTAGAGATCAGTTGTTTAATAGTATTGTGTCTACGACGTATATGTCGAGACTTACCTTTATACATACTGTTTTGTGCTCGACTTATAGCCGACTGACCATCACTATGTATGCTTACTGGAGCAATAGGTTTAGTCCAGCATGGAATGTCCTCTAGGAAATTACAAAGCCATTATGCTTCTTCTCCTGACTTATCTAATGCAATGAACTTAGGTTCCATTGTAAAACGAGCTATGCATGTTTGCTTTGTGGATTTCCATGACATTACAACACCACCAATAGTGAATACATATCCACTTGTGGCTTTCGAATCTTTGGAGTCAGATATCCAATTTGCATCACAGTATCCTTCTAATACTGTTGGATATCTTGTATAACATAATCCCAAATTCGTTGTAAATTTTAAGTACCTTAGTACCCTATTCAGAGCTTTCCAATGATCCTCATTTGGATTACTTGTAAACCTGCTTAGTTTATTCATGGCACATGCTACGTCTGGTCTAGTACAGTTGGTTATGTACATCAGACAACCTATGATTTGTGAATATTTTAATTGAGACACGGGTTCACCTTTGTTCTTGACTAAGTGCAAACTTAAGTCAATTGGAGTTTTCACAAGACTTTCATGAGAGACATTAAATCTTTTTAGAACAGACTCAATATAATGAGACTGTGACAATGCAAGCCCATCAAACATTCTAGAGATTTTAATCCCCAAAATTACATCTGCAACCCCCATATCCTTCATATCGAAATTCCGTGTCAACATCTTTGTAGTATTCATGATTATGTCACGAGTACTTCCCATGATCAACATGTCATCAACATAAAGACATACTATCACATAAGAATTAGAAGTGTTCTTGATGTAGGCACATTTGTCACACTCGTTAATTTTAAACCCATTTGAAAACATTGTTTGATCAAATTTTTGGTGCCACTGTTTTGGCGCTTGTTTTAGCCCATACAATGATTTAACGAGTCGACACACCTTGTGTTCTTGACCTGGAACTACAAACCCCTCAGGTTGTTTCATGTATATTTCTTCCTCCAATTCACCATTTAAGAAAGCAGGTATAACATTCATTTGATGGATTTCAAGGTTATAGATTGCAGCAATTGCAATAAGAACCCTTATCGAAGTGATTCTAGTTACCGGTGAATTTGTATCGAAAAAATCAAGTCCCTCTTTTTGTTGATAACCTTTGGCTACCAATCTGGCCTTATATTTATCAATAGATCCATCAGCTTTAAGCTTTTTCTTAAAAATCCACTTACAACCAAGTGCTTTATGCCCTGGTGGAATATTAACCAATTCCTAAGTGTGATTTTGCATAATGGAGTCTATTTCACTTTTTATTGCTTCTTTCCAGTAAGGCGCTTCTAGATTTGACATAGCCTCAGCATATGTTCTTGGATCGTTTTCTACCATATATGTGAGAAAATCCGGACCAAATGACGTTGAAGTCCTAGCCCGTTTACTTTTACGAGGTTCAATTTCCTCATTTTCTGGAGTGGTATCCTCTGTGGATTCATTCGTCTGCTTATTTGGACTTGTGTTTCATTGTTTCTGTCTTTGTTAGAAAAAACATCCTCGAAAAACACAGCATTTCTTGACTCAATGACGGTATTCACATGTACATCAAGGATGTCAGATTTATGCACTAGAAATGTATATGTAATACTGTTATTTGCATAACCGATAAATATGCAATCTATCGTTTTAGGCCCAATCTTTATTTGTTTAGGTTTAGGCACTTCTACCTTTGCTAAACACCCCCACACTTTCAAGTATTTGTAGCTTGGCCTATGGCCTTTCCACAACTCATATGGGGTCTTATCCATCTTCTTGGATGGAATTCTATTAAGAATGACATTTGCTGAGAAGATGGCCTCCTTACAAGTTCTGAGGTAAACCCGAACTTATCAACATAGCATTCATCATCTCTTTTAAAGTGCAGTTATTGCGTTAAGCAATAACACTTCATTGAGGTGTATACGGAGCAGTAGTTTGATGAATAATGCCAGATTGTGTATACGGAGCAGTAGTTTGATGAATAATGCCAGATTCATTAAACGGTGCATCATACTCACCACCTCTATCACTACGAACCTTTTGATTCGTTTGCTAAGTAGATATTCGACTTCATTCTTATAGTTTTTAAAAGCCTCAATTGTCTCATCTTTGCTACTTAGCAAATAAACATAACAGTATCTTGTACAATCATCGATACATGTTACAAAGTATTTTTTACCGCCTCTCGATTGCACATTTTTTAAATCACACAAATCTGTATGAATTAAATCTAACGGTTCTGTGTTTCTTTCCACTGAAGGAAATGGTGCCGTAGTCATTTTAGCTTCGACACATATTTGGCATTTTTAAATTTGATTAAACTTTATATTAGGTAATAAATCTAAATTCATCATTCTACGAATTGATTTATTATTAACATGTAATCGATTATGCCATAAACAAGAAGACTCAAGCAAGTAAGCAGAAGTAGATGCAATTTTATTAGCCTCATCGGGCACAACAGTCTTAGGCATAATAGCCATTACATTCAACTTAAACATACCCTCGGTGAGATAGCCTCTACCGACAAACACTTAATTTTTTGTCAGAATGACCTTATCAGGACCAAATATCATCTTGAAACCAGCCTTGCTCAACATAGCACCAGAATCTAGATTCCTACGAATGTGATGTATTATTTTTATATGATTAAAAATACGTTATATTATTATGTTTTATTAACGAATTCTATATAAAATATATGAAATTATGATATAAATAGTATGAAATGTTAATCTTTATAGTTTAGAGTAGTTAGTAGTAAAAATAGTAAAAAGTTGTAATTTTGTACCGATTTTAGTAAATCGGAGTGTCGTGTCAGATTTACGTGGGTATTTGTGATGTTTTATTGCAGATTTATAAACCGAGACCCCGAGAATCGACATATTGAAGTATAATCATACCTCTGGAATGATTTAGAGAGTGCCACGAGCTTAAATGGTCAATTGAATAGCTTAAGTGGATAAGTGGCCAACCAATCTGGTTAAGTAAAAATCGAGAAATGTCTTCAACAAACGAATGGCTCATCAAAATGACATTATCTGAAAGAGTGTTCTTCACGAAAGTTGTAGATTTTACCGAAAGCTTTCCGATGCAATTTAAATTATGAAGATCGGAGGTCTACAACTTAAACAGTGATCAAGTGGCTAATCGATTTGGGTTAAGAAAAATCCCGTAAAAGCTTCGGAGGAACACGAGGTTATCAAGAAGGCGTTATCTGGAAAAGAGTCCTTCATGAAAGTTGTAGAGTTTCTCGAGACCTTAATTTTGGCATTTCGTTTGCAATTTTTGGAGGGTCAGAACTCGAGATATGAATTTTAGAAGTTTAATAATTATATATATAAATATATATAATCACCGCACATGCTGGAGTGATCAAGTTAGTGGGGGTAATCATTATACCGGACCGATCCGGCTTAATCTCGGACCGGTCCGGCCTTGAAACCTTTGCCTATATAAAGGAGATGATCAGAGAGCATTCGGAGTGTACCAAATATATATATACATCTCATATATATATTCTCTCCTCTTCTTTTCTTTTCTTTTTTATGTTGTAGTTTGTAAATAAGGCCTTACGCCGTAATAATGTAGTTTAAGTATCGTTGTAATGCTCGGGAAAATCTCGGAAGTCGGTTTTGCTAAAGAAGTTGTAATGTCCGAAAATACGATTTACGAATCAACCCGTATTCGGGTAACTTTTCTTAAGTATTTATGTTTGTTTTTTTATTTTTCGTTGTTATAATGTTTTTAGGCTAAATATAATACCGCCAAAACTATGTAATCGGTTTTATTTCGATCTTTCGTTAAAGAAATGTTGTTAAGTTAAAATGACTAAAATTGAGTTAATTGAATCTTTTTCTATTTTAATCGTATTCGTATTGACATATTTAATTGATCTCGAGGAATTCATAATCTAATTATGAATTGACGCCTCAATCGTGATATGAGATAAAAATAGAAAACCGGAGGGTAAAATTGGCCGTGTGAATAACGTGATAACGGAATCCGATTTCCTACCCGGGGTAAATTTGTTTTGGGAGAAATGAATTTTATTATAATTTGTACTCGAGATCGTAATAATGTTAAATCATCGCTTAATTGAAACTTAAACCGAAAGTTGAATCGTCCGGCTTTGACAACCGGAGCCTTTAAAATAAAATTGACCGCTTGACGAACGGAATGACTCCTTTTATCTAAGGGTAGATTTGTACTCGGGACCTGCTCGTAAAAACCGTAAATAGATTGTGGACCTTGGATCGATGCAATGGACATATGACAATTTCATACGCTCATGTGAGGAGGAATTGTTTACCTCGTGAGTGCACCGTTTCATTTACTCAATTGGACCTAAAATAAAAGGAGAGATCGAACGCATTTCACTTAATCGAAAAGATCGTATAAACCAATTATATAAGTTTTGGCCAGCTTCTAAAATTATCTGCTTAATATATTGGTACCTATATATTTATATATATATATATATACTTTGCAATTTATGTACATCTATATATATTTATATATATATATATATATATATATATTATATTAGAATAACTTTTAAATTACGTATTTATTTTATGTTGACTAGAATAAGTAGTGATCTGTGTTATAAAATTGCGGTTCGGATCGAGTTAATAATGACTTTTTTGGTGTTTAACCACACGTAAAAGAAATTACCAAGTTCCTGTGGATACGATACTCTGACTCACCATACTAGCACCACAATTTGACCCGGTACACTGCCGGTTAGAATCGTTTAACTCGGGAATTGTCTGTCAGATTTCTGGCACCATTCTCAGGGATAGGTTAGGCGGGGTCAGCTTTTTGGCGCCGTTGCCGCGGAACGTCGCTAATTTCTTTTTATGTGTCTATGGTTATGAAGAGAGTTTGAGAATGTGATAAACACAAGAGTAAACTTCAACTTATTTTATTCATTGAGTAAAAAGATGTATAAATAGATACAATTGAGATAGAGAGACTAGCTAGCTAGCTTGGGCGGCCACTTGAGTATGTAGATGTGGGCGGCAAGCATGCAAAAGTAAAAAGTAAAAGTTATGTCTATGACATAAAGTAAACTAGAGTTTGACATATTAATTGTTTATATGACTCACAATTAATATGTCTTTTATAATTAATTTTACAATTAAATAAGGTGTACAAAATATTATGCACGAGATCCTAAGACTCAAAGAATCTGAGCACCTGCCGAGCACCTGTCTTTGAAGGCTCAAGCAGATCGAGTAGATCGAGTAATATTTCCACACCCCCTCAAATCTGGCTGTATATGTTGATGCAACCAAGTTTGCTACTTAGTCTCACGAACATAAGAGGTGGAATAGCCTTGGTAAGAATATCGAAGATTCTCGATCTGTTGAGGAACATACTGGAGTTGAATAATCTTGGCATCAATCTTCTCCTTCGTAAAGTGTCTGTCAATGTCCACATGCTTGGTTTTATCATGATGGATCGGATCTTCTCGCCATGCATAAGGTCAATTATTATCACAACAGAGTGTGATAGGTTGTCAAGAGGTCATTGAAGTTCGCAGTACTCTTTTGAGCCAAAGAGCTTCACAAATGCCTAAGACAAGTGCCCTGAGTTCACTTTTCAAGATCGCTTCTGAACACGAGGTTGTTTCTTGCTCCTCCAAGTAACAAGATTGCCCCATACATAGAACAAGAGTCTGTGGTCGACCTTCATCTATGTGGCATCCAAACCAATCAAGATCGTAGACCTTGATGGATCTATCACAGACTTGGTGTGAAGTGTAACCCTTGGCAGGAGTGGACTTCAAATACCTCAAGATTCTATTTATCGCACCCCAATGTTGCTCAAGAGGACAATGCATGAACCGACTAACCAGATCGACACCATATGCAATATCGTCTCTTGTATGGGAGAGGTAGATGAGTTTCCTACAAGCCTTTGATATTGTTCTTTCCTCGACAAAGCAGTGTCACCATGTAGCAGGTATGACCGGGGTCTACAGGGGATATAGCAGTTTGCACCCCAAAGATGCCGCTTCCTTCAAAGAGATCCAGACATATTTCCTTTGGGAGACAGAATGCCTTTGTTTGTTTCTTGCTACTTCCATGCCAAGAAAATATTTGAGAAAACCAAGGTCTTTCACCTGAAACACCTTTGCCACAGAGTCTTCAAATGTTGGATTGCGGTAGAGTCATCTCCAAAGAAGGATGATATCATCCACATAGACAATAATAATAGACCTCTTCTCGTTGGTTGTCTTGATGAACATAGTGTGATCTGTAATTGCATTGGTGATATCCAGCAGCTTTGACCACGCTTGTTAATTTTCCAAACCATGCCCTTGGTGATTGCTTGAGCCATATAGAGATTTCCTCGCTTTGCACACCTTGCCTTGAGTATGAGGATTGATAAAACCAGAGGTACATTCATATAAACCTCTCTCGGAGAGGTCCCCATTTAGAAAAGCATTTTTGATGTCCAATTGGTGAAGAGGCCACCAAGTTGGACAAATAAAGAGATCGAAACCCCTGACGGTGTTGAGTTTTGCCACTCGTGCAAAAGTTTCCTTATAGTCAATGCCATAAGTTTGAGTGAATCCCTCGGCTACCAACCTGGCTTTGTATTTGTCAATAGTGCCATCGGATTGTACTTTATAGTGAATAACCATCTGCAATCGATCGCCTTCTTGCCCCGGGAGAGGTGTCAAATCCCAAGTATGATTATCCGTAGTCTTTGTCATCTCTGTTTTAACAAAGCAGCCTTCCATTTATCATTTTGAAGGGCCTCCTGAATATTTTTAGGAATAGAGTGAGAGTCCAGGTCCTGTGAAAACATGGCAAAGGCAGGAGATAACTTATCATAAGATAAATAAGAATGAATAGAGTGATCAGTGCATGATCTCTTTCCCTTCCTAAGAGCAATAGGCCTATCATCAATGTCAGCAGGCTGCTGAGGATCTGTAGATTGCTGAGTGTCAGTAGGCTCAGGATCAGCAGGCTCTGGGTCAGTAGACTCTTGTTCAGGAGGTTGCTGAGGAGTATTAGGCTGTAGAGAGTCAGTAGGGTACTGAAGTTCAGTCTGCTGAGGATCAGTAGGTTGCTGAGGGTTAAGAGTTTGCTGAGGGAAGGGGTTTAGGTCAATTTCAATCAGGTTTCCATCGATGGATCGCCTCAAGTGGACTTGTTTGTAGTAGGGAGTCCTTTCAAAAAATTTTACATCCATAGAATTGTAAAATCTTTTTTCAGAAGGAGAGTAGCACTTATACCCTTTTCTGTCCTTTGCATATCCTAGGAATATGCACTTGTGAGCTTTGGGATCAAGTTTGCTTCTGTGTTGGGCATGGATATAGACAAACACAAGACAACCAAAGATTTTTGGAGGTAACGGGAAATAAGATGGGCGAGGGAGTGTGTGTCCAGTAGGGTTTTGATAGGGGTTTTGAAGCCTAGTACCTGTTTGGGAAGTCTGTTGATTAAGTATGTGGAAGTCAAGATGGCTTCACCCCACATATATTTTGGAACATTTGTGGTAAACATAATAGACCTAGCCATTTCAAGCGGATGCCTGTTCTTTCTCTCAAAGAACCCCATTTTGGCCGAGGGGTTTCAACACAACTACTGATATGGACAATCCTTTTATCCATCAAGAAATTACCGAGATGAGACTCATAATATTCAAGAGCATTGTCGGTCTTCAAGATTTTGATCTTAGTGTCAAACTGAGTGGAGACCATGTTGTAAAATTCTTGAAAGATGGGTCCAACTTCGACTTATCCTTCATTAAAAATAACCAAGTGGTTCTCGGTGTGGTCATCTATGAAGGTAACAAACCACCTCTTTCTGTTATGCTTACTCTTGAGGGTCCCCATACGTCACTGTGAATTAAGGTGAATGGTGTGGATGGTAAGTAAGGTAATTTTGCATACATGATTTGGTGAGTTTAGCAAACCGACAAATATCACATTGAAGATCATTCAAATTACAACCTTTAAACAATTCAGATCTATGGACTTTAAATAACTAAAGCCGGGATGTCCTAGTCTATAATGCCATAACATGATATTGTCTAGGTTTTGAGTGCAGTGTCTTTGAGGCGATTCGGTCTTGATCTTACATCTTTCAAAGGGTTGACCACAAACAGACTGAGCAAGGTTTAGCAATCCCAATCACCGCCTTTGAGGAATGATCTGGAATGTGCACCGATTTTCATTAAAAACAACAATCCAGGTTCAAATCTTTAGTAAGTTTATTGACGATATGAGATTGCAATCTAATTTTGGAACAAATAGGACATTCTGCAGCATATCTTATTAGTAAGTCACCCGACCAAAACCTTTTGCACTAGAGATAGATCCATCAATGAGCCTTAATATTGTGAATTTGGGGACATGGCTTAAGTTGAGTAATGAGATTTTTATTACCAAATATATGGGATGAGGCCCCAGAGTCAACAATCCAGGTTTCATTACTAATAGATGAGTAGAATTTACCTGTCATTGGCATGTGAGGCTATGTCGGTGAGTGACTACCTCCTTTTGTTGAGTTAGGAAGGCTTTGAATGCAACAAGTGAGCATTCAACCCGTTGTCATCTTCTTCCTCACTTATGTGTCTCCGCTCGACTTTCCTTGGCAAGGTCCTGAGGTCTTGGAGGAGTTAGGCTTGCCATGTAGCTTCCAAAGCAAGTGTCCTTGGTGTGATTAGTGCGTTTGCGGTGGTCACGAAACGACTTCCCGCTTTTATCAAGAGGCTTCCTGTAAGCCTCATTAGCCTCAGCGGGGTTCCCGACGATCGCCAGGTGGCACTTTCGGTAGGGTTGTCGGCGGGGGGTTCAAAGAAAGATCACTTTCCTCCTCGCTTTCCTCATGTTTGACCTCAAAGAAACATGGATTTGAGATTTGGAAGAGGTTTAGTAGCAAGAATTCTACCTCGACATCATCAAGAGTAGGATTCATCCAATAAGGAATTTGAATACTCTCTTTTCTCGATAATGTCTTTAAAGAGTGCAAGATCTTTAACATCATTCCAGGTGAGTTTCCAACATATCTAGGTGTTGCCATGCCTTAGATAGTTGATTAAAGTATTGAGTTGAGCACATATCCCCTTGTCTCAATTTTGAATCTGAGCTTGAGTTCATAGACTTGAGATGTATTGTCCTTTTTGAGTAAAGGTCTCGGCATTGTCCCAGATTTCCTTAGCGAAGTCATACATCATGAAGTTCTCATCGATCTCTTTGTCATAGACCTCGTGAGGATGGTCATGACTTGGTTATTTTCTGTGTCCCATGCTTCAAACTTGGGGTCGGTTTAAAGAGAGCAGTTTGGAACCGCATGGATATCCCATCTTGCCCTGGCCGGAGATATACATTTTCATAGACCTTGACCATAGCAAGTAATTGTTACCATCAAGTTTATGATTTGTAAAGAAGAGTGTTCGATTATCCCATCTGGCTTGAGGCAATTGTGAGTCTCATCAAGAAGATGAAACATCGATAATGTTGACATTTTTCGAAAAGAACCGAGTTTTGCAAATGATTTTTAGAACTCAAGAAGGCTCGATACCATGAAGAGAGTTTGAGAATGTGATAAACACAAGAGTAAACTTCAACTTATTTTATTCATTGAGTAAAAAGATGTATAAATAGATACAATTGAGATAGAGAGACTAGCTAGCTAGCTTGGGCGGCCACTTGAGTATGTAGATGTGGGCGGCAAGCATGCAAAAGTAAAAAGTAAAAGTTATGTCTATGACATAAAGTAAACTAGAGTTTGACATATTAATTGTTTATATGACTCACAATTAATATGTCTTTTATAATTAATTTTACAATTAAATAAGGTGTACAAAATATTATGCACGAGATCCTAAGACTCAGCAATCTGCTGAGCACCCTGCTGAGCACCCTGTGCTGAAGGCTCAGCAGACTGAGTAGACTGAGTAATATTTCCACAGGTTACTACTTGTATTAGCTTAAAATTCTCGAGAATAAGTCAACATCTATGAGTGGACATGATACCAGAATGAGAACGATAGAAGCTTCATTGAGGAATATGGAAGATCATTTGAGTAGGGAAGGTGAACGTAACAACAGTAGACCCCCTGGAGGATTACCAAGCAACACTGAAAGAAACCCAAGAGAGGTAAATGTTGTAGTTACGAGAAGTAGGAAGCTCAGTGGAAGCAATGGAGTAGAAAACTTCGGGAATAATGAAGTAGAAAATGATTTAGATGGAAAGAATGATGAAACTAAAGATGAAATTGAATTCACTGATGAGGAAGAAGAAATTATAGATAATTTCTTGAAAAGGAATAGAAGTTCGGAACCTGAGAATGAAAGTGAAAAATGGGTAAAAATCCCTAGGATTTTGAAAGACCCTATGGATAAAGATTTAAGGAATTTATTCAAGGAACATGTTAGAATAGATGAAACTAGTAATAAGGATGAGAAACAGGAAGAACTGAAAGAATCTGAAGAAGAGATTGATTCAGGGAACAATTTAAAAGAAAAATTCAAGAACTCAAACATGGCGACTAAGTAATACTCAAAGGTTTAAGGAAAAGGAAAAGAGAAATTGACTAGGAGCCAAAGGTTATAGATTTAGAATCTTTACCTTACCCTCCTAAAGATCAAATCAAAAGGCAAAAATCGATAAGAAGTATGCTCGCTTTCCTTGACACTTTTCGTCATATTCATGTTAATATCCCCATTATCGAAGCTCGATTAATATACCGCTATGGAAAGTTTCGAAAGATATACTATCAAATAAGAAAAATTAGAGGACTATGAGAATATATGCCTGAATAAAGAATGTTCTGCAGTTTTGCAGCATAAGTTACCACCTAAACTGAAAGATCCTGGAAGTTTTACGATTCCATGTGAAATTGGAGGATTTCTGTTTAAGAAGGTCTTATGTGATTTAGGAGCTAGTATAAATCTCATGTTTTATGAGGATTATAAAAAGCTAGGCATAGGAAAGCTTACTAAGACTGAAATGACTCTCGCAAATGGCGATAGATCGATTAAGTACCCTAAAGGAATGATTAAGGGCGTATTGGTTAAAGTAGACAAATTCTATTTTCCAAAGAGATTTTGTAGTTATGGAAATGGAAGAAGGATATTCAGCGCCTTTTATTCTAGGTCGCCCATTTCTAGCTACAGAAGAACTTTAATCGATGTTCGTAAAGGAGAATTAGTTTTGAGAGTCAATGAAGATGAAGTTGCTTTCAATATTTTCAAAGCTATGAACCATCCATATACATCACCAGAATCATGTTCTTTTATAGAAGATATTCATTCTGTCTATGATAATCAGTTACCAACTTTTGAAGACAGATTAGAAGAATGCTTAACTCTGTCTATCTATAAAGAAGATGAGGAAGACATTGAAATGAAAGAGATAATCCTTTCTCTAGATAAAGGAAGCTTTACTTTTAAGCCACCATGGCATAAGTATTTGGAGTTAGAACTAGAAGGACCGAGCTTAAATCATCAATAAAGATCCGCCAAGAATCTGAATTGAAACCGTTACCTTTAAATCAAATATGCTTTTCTTGAAACTGATAATCTATTACCGATTATTATTTCATCAACTTTAACTGAGCAACAAGAAGATCAATTACTTAGAATGTTAAGAAAGCATAAGAAAGCTTTTGGATGGACAGTTGCCGATATTCGAGGTATTAGCCCTGAGATTTGTGTTCATAAGATAATTCTGAAAGAAGATGCTAAACCTTGTATTCAACCGCAACGCCGCCTCAACCCGAATTTACAGTTAATCGTTAAGAAAGAGGTGATTAAGCTATTAGAAATGGGGATAATCTTTCCTATATCAGATAGTGAATGGGTAAGTCAAACTCAAGTTGTACCAAAGAAAGGAGGTTTCACAGTGAAAGAGAATGATAAGAATGAATGGATTCCAACAAGGGAAATTACAGGTTATCGAATGTGCATTGATTTTAGAAAACTAAATGATCATACTAAGAAAGATCATCATCCGCTTCCATTCATAGTTCAAATGTTGGAACGTTTAAGTGGTCATAAATATTCTTGCTTTCTTAGATGGTTATTCGGGATATTTACTGATTTTCATTGCAAAGCAGAGATAGGGAAAGACTACTTTCACTTGTCCTTATGGAACTTTTGCGTATAAAAAAGAATGCCGTTTGGTTTATGTAATGCTCTGCTACGCTTTCAAAGATGTATGATGTCTATATTTTCTCGATATGGTTGAGAAATTCTTAGAAATTTTTATGGACGACTTTAGTGTTTACGGAGATTCTTTTGGTAAATGTTTGTCGCACTTAGAAAGAGTGTTACAACGTCATTTGTGAGGATACCAATTTAGTTCTAAACTGGGAAAAATGTCATTTAATGGTATCGAAGGAATTGTTCTAGGTCATAGAATCTCAAATAGGAATTGAAGTTGATAAAGCTAAAGTCGAGGTGATTGAAAAATTGCCACCACCAAAGGTGAATCTAAGGACTCTAAGAGGATTTCTTGGACATGCAGGATTTTATAGAGATTTATTGCAGATTTTTCGAAGATAGCAAAGCCTCTAAGTCATTTGCTTGAAAAAGAAGTACCTTTTAACTTTGATAGTAAATGTATGGAAGCTTTTCAGACCTTGAAAGCGAAGTTGATTACTGCACCAGTGTTGGTAGCACCGTGATCGATTTGCCTTTGAGATTATGTGTGATGCAAGCGATTTAGCCGTCGGAGTCGCTTTTAGGTCAAAGGTATAACAAAATTCTCAAAGCTATTTACTATGCATCCCACACATTAAACACAAACACCTTAATTATGCAACTTGAGAAAAGAATCATGCATCGTAATTTTTGCCTTAGATAAGTTTAGATCATATATTGTTGGTTCTAAGGTAATAATCTACACGCACCATTCACTCTGAAGTATTTACTAAGTAAGAAGGATGCGAAACCACGTCTTCTTAGATGGATTCTCCTACTTCAAGAATTTGATATTGAAATTAAAGATAAAAAAGGAAGTGAGAATGTAGTAGCAGATCATCTAAGTAGAATGGAGACTAAGGAAGAGATAGGGAATGAAATTAAAGATTCATTTCCTGATGAACAACTATTTAGAATAGATACTCCTTCAACCATGCAGTTATTAAAAAATTGAATTCCTTCTAAGGAAATTTCACCTTGGTTTGGAGATATCATTAATTACTTAACCTGTGATTATATTCCGTCTCATTGGACTTGGCAAAGTGAAAAGAAATTCTTTTACGACTTAAAATTTTATTACTTGGGAGGAACCGCACCTTTTCCGTAAATGTTCGGATGGGATAATCGGAAAATGTGTGCCTGATAATGAAATTTTAAGTATTTTATCGCTTTGTCATGATCGTGAGGCGGAGGTCATCATGGAGGATGGAAAATCGCTTTTAAAGTTTTACAATGTGGTTTTTATTGGCCTACACTATATAAAGATGCTTATAAGTATGTTAAATCTTGTGAATCTTGTCAAAAATGGGAAATGTATCTAAAAACATGAAATGCCTATGCAACTTATTTTAGAATGTGTGTTATTTGATGTTTGGGGTATAGATTTCATGGGGCCTTTCCTATATCGTTTGGAAAAGATTTATTCTTGTAATGGTAGATTATGTTTCAAATGGGTAGAAGCTGAAGGTCTTCCTACTAATGATACCAAGGTTGTCATACGATACCTTAAAAAGAACATATTCACTAGATATGGCATTCCGAGGGCAATCATTAGTGATAGAGGTTCACATTTTTGCAATCGACCATTTACTAAGTTAATTGAAAAATATGGTGTAACGCATAAACTAGAACGCCCTATCACCCGCAAACCAAAGGGATGGGTAGAGGTGTCGAATAGAGAGATTAAAAGAATCGTGGAGAAAACAGTTGATTCAAATCGTAAAAATCAAGCGTTTAAATTAGATGATGCATTATGGGCGTCTGAATGCGACTTTTAAAACACCAATTGGTTGTTCTCCTATAAGCTAGTCTTTGGTAAGTCATGTCATCTCCCGGTTGAGTTAGAACACCGAGCCTTCGGGCTATTAGATTTCTAAATTTCGATCCTAAGGTCATCGGTGATCATAGATTGCTTCAATTGACAGAACTAGAAGAATTTCGCCTCGATTCTTATGAAAACGCCCGAATCTACAAGGAACGCACAAAATCTTTCCATGATAAGAAAATCTTTAAGCGTGAGTTCCATGTAGGTGATCGAGTGCTTTTGTACAATTCACGCTTTAAAGTTGTTTCGTGTAAGCTTAAATCGAGATGGACAGTCCATTTAAAGTAACACGGGTTTACAAAACTGAGTCATTGGACTAATCGATGGAAATACAACTTTTATAGCCAATGGCCACAGAGTAAAGTTATTTGTGGAGGAGAATGAATCACACCGAAAGAAGAAATAATGCTACCGATTGATCCCCCGACAAATTGAAAAGCAGAGAAAAAATGAAAAGCGAAAAGCAGAGAAACCGAATCACCAATACCAGGTTCTATCTATCTTTACTTTTCTCGTATTTTTAATTATGTTTAAACTCTTTTAAATCTTTTACCGGATAGACGTAAAAGAACTGGATGTTTTTAGATAGAATAGGAGTTTTTATTTTACTTTTGAAATTAGGCCTTGATAAAGATGTCGCGTTTTCTATGAAGCTTTAGTTTTTGAACAAAACAAGAAATTGTTGAGAGAGATCGATTGAGAGAAGTATGTAATGGAACATCAAGAAGTGCGATAAAAGAAGGGCAAAGTTTCTAATGAGATGCGTAACTGTGGAAAAAGTGAACATGTTGGACGCCGTGGGAAAAACACAACCAAATCCCGGATGAGTGTTTGAATATTGTTAGGAAGGGAACGATTAGGTGGTTATCCGAAAATCCCGATGGAATTCCGAGAGATAATTCGAATGCTTCGTTTTTAGGAGTTAGGTTGATCGAGCGTTATATCAGAACTTTGGAAGATTTAGAGATCGAAGAATCAGGAACCCCTTAAGTTTCGAGTCTTTTATTTTATTTTATTTTATAAAATTTTCACATAACTTCTGAGAATTTTATAAAATTGGATCTTTATGAAATTTGAGGAGTTTTATAAAAGTTTTATAAAAGTTTTTTCAGTTTTAGTTTTAATGTTTTATAAGAGTTGATATAAAATTTATTAAATTCTTATAAGCTTTTTATTAAAGTGTTATAAAGATTTTATTAAATTTTTAGAAATTGTTATAAAATTATAAAATTTCCTTCAAATTTTATTTTTAGTAAGTTTTAAAAATTATTTTTAAGGTTTTAATTAAGTTTTATTAGAATTTTTATAAGTTTTCATAAAAATCATAAAAAGTCAAAAATCGAAAAAGTGGAAAAAGTTGGGCACGGACCGATCCGCCTTAATCCGACCGTCCGGGTCTAAAACATAAAAAAGACGGGGACCTCTTCTTTTCTTCTTCTTCTTCCCTAAATTTTTTTTTACAAATTGCACTTCACACCAAACCCCACCATTACTTAATTTTTTTACTTTTCTTCCACAAAAATTCATATCACACTACACCATTACTTAATTTCTTCTCATTATCATCTCCTCTCTCTTCAACACAAATTGAAAATTTCAAAAGGGTCAAAAACAAGCTCCATTTCATTCCGCGACTTTTGAACTTTTCCGCCTACTTTTCAACGCTTTTCTACATATTAAGGTATAATTTAGTTTATCTAGTTATCGATTTCGTATTTTCATAATTTTTAGATTAATTTCAACTGCTTTTGATTTTTGAGTGTGTTGTGACATTTTTATTTTTTTGTTGTTTTTGTAGTTGTTTTTGTTGTTGATTGGCATTACCAATATCGTAGAATGGCTGAGTCGAGTACTAGAGTCTCTAAAAAGAGAAAATCAAAAATTCCTATATCAACTCCTGTTGTAGGCACGAATTTTATCATCTGAGGAAGAAGCCGTAAGCTTTGAAAAAACCGCATCACCTGAGGCTAAGAAAGCGTATAAGAAAATTTATAGTAAATGTGATGTTTTGGTTGAAAAAGGATTAGACTTGGATGACTTAGGTGATGAAGTTAAGAATATCTTTAAGACGCGTCGTTGGTTAGATTTAGCGAATAGAAGGGAAGGGAGATTAACACGACTATAGTAGTTGAGTTTTATTCGGTTTTATCTACTTTGTCGAAGAATGAATTTTACTCACCGGAAACTTTACGAACCAGAAATATTCCTTTTAACCCTGCCGTCATAAATGCAATTTTAGGAGTTGAGGTTTTTCCTGATGATGAGGATTACAGGTAGTTTATAATTTAGATGATCCTGCTAGCTTTGAGCAGACGTACTCGAGAGCCTGATCGCTTTTGACCCGACCGTTGTGGGTTGAAAATCGGTTTAATTACGGAACTGCTTTTAGAGGTTTAAGGGCAATTAAAAGATTCATTAGCCATAATCTCTATCCTTCTCGTAAACATACCGCTTTTGGAAAGGAAGATGTTTGTATCGCTTGGGCGATGGTAAATGATGTTAGAGTGGATGTTGGAAAGGTCATGTTTAAAAGAATTTTTGAAAGTATTGTCATCGCCAGACCAGGGAGTCATCTATACTTCCCTTGTTTTATCTCTGATTTATGTCATAGGTTGGGAGTACCATTCCTGCCTAATGACAAGTTATCTCTGGCTGATGGAAATCTGATTGGACCTAGTTTGACTACTCTTCCGGATGGTAGTATTAGATCTTTGCTTAGAAGACGTCAAACTCAGCCAGCTCCACCAGTTTTTACATCATCTTCCTCTTTTCCATCTTTTTCTAGTCAGCCTCAACAAACTCCTTTCTCCAACACTATCACTTATGACATGTTTCAATCTTTAGTGACAGATGTTGCACGTGGTCAAGCCAATGTGGCTTTATTTGCTGAGAGTACTAGGCAGTGGTGTGATGATATTCGTAGAGGTTTAAGGAGGAACGAGCAGTTGCTTCGTAATCCTACTTTTGATGATCCTACCTATCCACCTTGTCAGTCTGATCCGTATACCTTACCAGAGTGGGTAACACCTATTTCACCACCGTCGAGCTTTCATCCATCGTCATATCCTTTTGGAAGCCAATCTAGTGGGACAGTGTGTTTTTTCGATGTGTTCGAGAGACCAAAGAATGTCGAGTTGGGGAGGATTCACCGAGTTTGCACATGTCACTACCGGCATGAGTTCGATGGGTCTTGATAGTTCATCCAGACCACGACTACAGCTTCAAATGCATCATCTTCTCGATCGCTTCCGAGTTCGAGTTTTCAAGTTGATCCCGAGGAAGACTACGGTGAAGATTGAATTTAATAATTTTGATTAAACATTTTTATTGCACTTTTTATTCGACATTTGTCATTTAGATATTGGTTGGTTTTCATTTTTCGCTTAGTTTTACAATCGCTTTTATCAAAATTTGGTTTGCATTCTAGATCGCTTTAGTTTTATAAACTATAAAAATCACAAAAATAATTTTGTATCATTATTGAGTCGTTTTCAAAATATAACTAATGTGTCATTTTATCCGTCCGTATCAAGGTGGATGAATTAATTCAACGTTTATCAAAATATCTTCAAGGCAAGTGGAAGCCTTGTTACACCTGTGAAGTAAAAAACAAAACACAAGTTGTCTTTCACCTCTGTCCCTCCGTAAAAAGTAAGATGAGGCCGGACCGATCCGCACATTCTCGGACCGGGCCGTGAAGAAATGTAAGGTTTGAGTCATTTTAGAGTCTGTCTAATGCAGCCACGTATGTATAATTTTACCATCTATTTATAGAAGTAAGGGCTGGAGCAACAAATGCTCATTCTTTCACTGTCTATCTAACTTAAACTGTATTTCTTTCACTTTTTATCAAGTTTTAAAAATGTCGAACCACTTTTCACCGTCGGTTAATTCTTACAAGCCACATACACCGGATCATCCGGAATCTCAAGCTTCTAATGAGAATATCATTTTACACAATCGTTTTGCAAATTCTCCAATCCTATTGGAGAAAGGTTTAAATTTAGATAAGCTTGATCAATGGGGAAAAACTATCATTCGAAGTTTTGGTTGGAAAAAATTTGTCAAGATACCGAGAGGTAGGGTAAATGTCTCGATAGTGCGAGAATTTTATTCTCAAGCTTATGACGACATCTATGATCGATATCACTCGATTGTTCTAGTAAGAGGAGTGGTCGTTCCTCTCTCTCATCATCATATCAATCAAATCTTTGAAATTCCACCGATTCATTTATGCCAAATTTTGAAATGCAATGGGGACTACAAAATCCCTATAATCATTTGAATAAAGTACATGAGTCATTCCAATGTCTCGTTCTCTCGCTTTTGATACAAATCACGACATGTCAACACGAGCTTTACTTCCACATCTAAAGGCGTGGAAGCATTTTATAAATTCTCGAGTTTATCCCACCTGGGATTTTGGAAGTTTAGTGAGAATGAAATGCTTCTACTTTTGCTTTGGCATTCGGTGTATTTGTTGATTGGGGTATATTGATTCAAAGGACAGTGTTGGAGTTTATGATCACGAGAGGTAGTAGGGAAAGCCTATGCCTAATTCATGGATGATATCACGTTTGTGTATTCTTCTGAATGGAGTAGAAGAGCTGGAGACGGATGAAATTTTTCCGTCTAGAGATAGTCGGTTTGGATTGCTACCGGTTGATACACCGGGTTGTTCGTCTACCATCTAGAGAATTGTTAGTAGTTTGTTTAAGTATTAATAAGTTAAATTAAGTTAAGTTTGAAGTTTCTTTAGTTAAGTTTATGTTTTTCTTTTAAGTTTGTATCTTGTTTAATATATATGTCTTAGTTTTTAAGTTGTTTGTTTTTATTTAATGATATAATTAGTATACGCTAAAATAAAATCGTAAAAATAACGTTAATAGATAATTTTAATTTTATTTTCGAACCTACTTTTTTACTACTTATTGAACATCGACGATGCCACTTCGTAAGTGGGGAGTAGAGTTAGGTTAGAAAATTCATTAAAATTTTCAAAAATAGTCAAAAATAATTATATTATATGTCTAATTTAGATTTTAATAAGATTTTAAGTTTATATAATTGAGTAATTAATATTAGATATCGTTTTTATGAAATTATATAAGTATGTTGATATTTATAAGTAAAATTTTAGAATCATTTTCTTTTCAATATGAATTATGAGTTTGGAATTGGACTAAGTTTGTTGATTTTTGGCACCACAAAAATATAACTATAGCCAAATAACCTACCTCAGCTTTGATTAGAGTGATCAATACCTCACTCGAAATTGTCAATTGTGATTAAATAACCAAGCTTTAGCTTATTTTGGTCTACATTTCCTTGAAATACCGCAAGTTTGTACGTACTTATGAAAAGAAATGGAGACATAAAAGCTAAGTTTTGGTATATGCTGAGATTGGAAAGATTAGATAAGTAGTAGTATATTCGATCTTACCTCATGACACTTGCAAGATAGTCGATTTTGGTAATAAGCTCGGATATATTAATATTCTAAATTGAGAACGAAGCACCATATTTACACAGAATTAATCGAATATCAGGTATCTTCCTTATCTGTGATTAACAACTTTAAAATAAAAAGAAATGATCGGTTGTAGCTACCAATGATTGGAGTGAGTAGGGTATTATCACGAAATGTCCTATATCACTATGAGGTAATTAAGCTCCCGATGCCTGATGATAGTAGTCCAGCTAGGGTATTATCTCGAAATGTCCTATTGCTGGGAATGAAGGCACAAGATAAAATGAAAAAGGAAAAGTTGAATCATAAGATCTCAGGAATTATTACAAGTTTAAGGAAACCGGACTTGTAATTTTCGATCGAAAGAGTAGTACTCCGATCAATCTTGATGAAGCAATGCCTGTAAGTTTGATTTTCTACACACACTCACGCTTTTAGTTCTTAATCTTAAAAAAAAAAAAAAAAAAAAGAGATGTTAGTAATCGATCAAAAATATGAAGATGTAGATGCATTTACTTGCTTCTTTCTTTTTTGATTTCCCTTTTTTCCGATTAACCAACATCTTGAACCTAAACTCTATAAGCCATTTTTGTCGACTACCTGACCGAAGTTTCCGATTCCAAAATTTCATAATAGTTGCGATTAAAAATAATTCTGATATTTTATTTATACTTATTAAGTTTTACATGTACAATTTCATCTAAATAATATTTAATGTTTAGTTATTTTAGTTATATACTTTTTTCTGTCTTCTTAAGATTTTAAATTAAGATAGATAATATATTTATTGACAATATAAATTACAAAGATAAATTATAATCTGATTAATTATACTATCTTTTACTTATCAGCTTATTTTTGCTCTATGACGATCAAAAGCTAAGTGGGAGTAATTTGATGTATTATTTTATATGATTAAAAATACGTTATATTATTATGTTTTATTAACGAATTCTATATAAAATATATGAAATTATGATATAAATAGTATGAAATGTTAATCTTTATAGTTTAGAGTAGTTAGTAGTAAAAATAGTAAAAAGTTGTAATTTTGTACCGATTTTAGTAAATTGGAGTGTCGTGTCAGATTTACGTGGGTATTTGTGATGTTTTATTGCAGATTTATAAACCGAGACCCCGAGAATCGACATATTGAAGTATAATCATACCTCTGGAATGATTTAGAGAGTGCCACGAGCTTAAATGGTCAATTGAATAGTTTAAGTGGATAAGTGGCCAACCAATCTGGTTAAGTAAAAATCGAGAAATGTCTTCAACAAACGAATGGCTCATCAAAATGACATTATCTCGAAGAGTGTTCTTCACGAAAGTTGTAGATTTTACCAAAAGCTTTCGATGCAATTTAAATTATGAAGATCGGAGGTCTACAACTTAAACAAAGTGATCAAGTGGCTAATCGATTTGGGTTAAGAAAAATCCCGTAAAAGCTTCGGAGGAACACGAGGTTATCAAGAAGGCGTTATCTGGAAAAGAGTCCTTCATGAAAGTTGTAGAGTTTCTCGAGACCTTAATTTTGGAATTTCGTTTGCAATTTTGGAGGGCCGAACTCGAGATATGAATTTTAGAAGTTTAATAATTATATATATAAATATATATAATCACCGCATATGCTTTGGAGTGATCAAGTTAGTGGGGTAATCATTATACCGGACCGATCCGGCTTAATCTCGGACCGTCCGGCCTTGAAACCTTTGCCTATATAAAGGAGATGATCGAGAGAGCATTCGAGTGTACCAAATATATATATACATCTCATATATATATCTCTCCTCTTCTTTTCTTTTCTTTTTTATTTTGTAGTTTGTAAATAAGGCCTTACGCCGTAATAATGTAGTTTAAGTATCGTTGTAATGCTCGGGAAAATCTCGGAAGTCGGTTTTGCTAAAGAAGTTGTAATGTCCGGAAAATACGATTTCTGAATCAACTGCCGTATTCGGGTAACTTTTCTTAAGTATTTATGTTTGTTTTTTTATTTTTCGTTGTTATAATGTTTTTAGGCTTAATATAATACTGGCCAAAACTATGTAATCGGTTTTATTTCGATCTTTTCGTTAAAGAAATGTTGTTAAGTTAAAATGACTAAAATTGAGTTAATTGAATCTTTTTCTATTTTAATCGTATTCGTATTGACATATTTAATTGATCTGAGGAATTCATAATCTAATTATGAATTGACGCCTCATGTCGAGGATATGAGATAAAAAATAGAAAAACCGGAGGGTAAAATTGGCCGTGTGAATAACGTGATAACGGAATCCGATTTCCTACCCGGGGGTAAATTTGTTTTGGGAGAAATGAATTTTATTATAATTTGTACTCGAGATCGTAATAATGTTAAATCATCGCTTTAATTGAAACTTAAACCGAAAGTTGAATCGTCCGGCTTTGACAACCGGAGCCTTTAAAATAAAATTGACCGTTTGACGAACGGAATGACTCCTTTTATCTAAGGGTAGATTTGTACTCGGGACCTGCTCGTAAAAACCGTAATGATTGTGGACCTTGGGTGATGCAATGGACATATGACAATTTCATACGCCATGTGAGGAGGAATTGTTTACCTCGAAGTGCACCGTTTCATTTACTCAATTGGACCTAAAATAAAAGGAGAGATCGAACGCATTTCACTTAATCGAAAAGATCGTATAAACCAATTATATAAGTTTTGGCTGCTTTCTCTAAAATTATCTGCTTTAATATATTGGTACCTATATATTTATATATATATATATATATACTTTGCAATTTATGTACATCTATATATATTTATATATCTATATAAATTATATTAGAATAACTTTTAAATTACGTATTTATTTTATGTTGACTAGAATAGTAGTGATCTGTGTTATAAAATTGCGGTTTAGATCGAGTTAATAATAGCTCTTTGGTGTTTAACCACACGTAAAAGAAATTACCAAGTTCCTGTGGATACGATACTCGACTCACCATACTAGCACCACAATTTGACCCGGTACACTGCCGGTTAGAATCGTTTAACTCGGGAATTGTCTGTCAGATTTCTGGCACCATTCTCAGGGATAGGTTAGGCGGGGTCACAGGAACATGGAGAACATTGGTCAATGTCAGCTTCTTTCCTGAAGTCATCTTCAGAATCACATTCTCGGTTCCCTGAATGGTTGAATGGGAAGAGTTACCCGTCCACAGTTTGTCACCAGCTCCAGCCTTATAGGTTGAGAACACTCCACGGTCAGCAAAAACATGTCTTGTGGCTCCAGTGTCAACAAACCACTGCCTTGGATTCCCAATAGCATTGCATTCTGTCACCACAGCGTAGAACATGTCATCATCACCATCAGTTTCAGCCATATGTGCCCTTGGATGAAATGGCTTCTTCCCACGGCACTCAGCTGCACGGTGCCCAAATTTGCCACAGTTGCGGCATTCACCATTAAACTTAAGGACGATTCACCAGTTTTCTTGAAAGATTGTCCAGACTTCTTCCTCTTCCGATTTTTGGCCTCAGCAACATGAGCTTTGGCCTGTCCAACCTGCACAGAAAGTTTCTTCTCGGATCCTCTATTATGCTCCTCTATACGGAGTCGGACAATCAGATCATCCATAGACATCTGCTTTCGCTTGTGTTTGAGATAACTTTTATACTCCTTCCATGAAGAAGGTAGTTTCTCAATCACACAGGCTACTTGAAATTTTTTATTAATCACCATACCCTCTTCTAAAAGTTCAGATAATGTTTTGTAATTCATCAACCTGTTTAATTACAGTTTTGTAATCAACCATCTCATATTTCAGAAATTTACCTACAATAAATTTCTTAGCACCTGCATCCTCAGTTTTATATTTTTTTATCTAAGGAACGCCATAGTGCATTAGCATACTCAAACATACAGTAGACATCATACAAAGTATTGTCTAAACCATTAAGAATGTAATTTTTGCACCAAAAATCACTATGCTTCCAACTCTCTTGAGCAAGAAGAGCCATGTGTTCGAGGTTGTCTGGAGACACAACTGGTTGCTCTTCAGTGAGCATCCTGGCTAATCCAAGTGTAGTTAAGTAGAACATCATCTTTTGCTGCCAACGCTTGAAATTCAGCACATTAAATTTTTCTGGCTTTTCACCATGAGATGAACCAGCCAAGCAACAATAGATTGTGTCATAACAGTAGTAGGCACAGTTGCATTTGATAGTGGATTCAGACTTCCACTTGCCGCAGCATCAGCAGTAGTTGTCAATGATGAATCATTAACAATAGTCATTTCTGTTCAAAAACAGAAGATAAACAATTCCGATTCAGATTCGTTTTCACCGAGACCAAAGAAGATGAAGTTCACTGAATATCAAAAATGATATTCAGTTCGATCAGAAAATAATAAAATTGTTCAGATTATGAAATGAATATTTATCGTTATTCGCATACAGATACTTTTCAGAGCATAAGAGAGCTCTGAAAATTTGTCTTAAGATTGTTATACATGTAGTATCGTATGCAAAATAAAATAAATAACCAGACAGAAGAAGAACAATTTGTTTATTAAACTGAGTGGATATTACAACTACAATAAAGAAAACGAAATGAAAACAAAACATAAAGGATATTCTTAAGAACTGAAGCGAGATGAACTCTGTCCTTAAGACAAATTTGCTCCGGCTTGTACCCATGGATAATGCAATTGTCTCCCAGGATTACTCAGTTTACCTGTTCAAAGAGAGGTACTTCAACTATGAACAAACTTCGAACTCTGACATCACTTCAGAAAAATCTTCAACTATTTGTTATACAGAAAGAATGAATTTGTGTTGTGTTTCTGTGTCTCATTTCCATTACATTAGAGGATCCTTTCATTGGGAGGGACTGCCCTGAAGTGTGTTGAAGGAGGCATCAGTTGAAGGAGCTCCACTAAGGCTTTAACTCCATCAGTTTTCACTAACAGCCTTTAACTCCATCAGGTTGAAGTAATGATACAACTCCACTAACTTCAGAGTTATGTATCGATTGCTGATGAAGGGACTCAAATTGAGAAGTTATGTATCGATTCTGATGAAAGGACTCAATTGAGTCGAGCCTGAATCGAATTCGTATTACTACTCAGCTACTTATCAGAATATAGTTAATTTATTTGACAAAATCAAATCTAACTTTGTCCAAAAAATTAATACTTGCCTCATGCCCACGCCCAAGGTCAACGAGCAGGCGGCGCGTGCGTGTGGCAATTTTAACAGAACATCGTCTAACTAAAATAATTTTGAACTCTCTCCCTTTCCTTGGAGCTTATACCATTAACTAAACTCCTCCCACTTAAATATTGAGAATTTGTTTGCACAATTCCCAATGTGGGATTAGGAAGTTAAACTTTTCAACTTCCAACTTTTCAATACTTCAACTAACCAACTTCAAGCCTTAATTTCTCATTCACCCGATATCCGAATTAAATGATTCAAAGACCTGTCTTCATTTACGTCACACGTAGATTTCAAAGTCATCATAAACTCTTGATAAACTATACAAGAGCTTAATCGAAACCGACTCATAAAGTGGTTGTAAACAATAATTAAAAAATCATTTTTTCTTTTCCCCTCAATTTCTCCACCAGTTCTTTCACACCATCTCTCACATAATAAAAATGCGTCGGGATGAATTATATTTATATAACTCTTCAGTCAGTGCCGTATAATAACTCCTTTAATACCCTATGGGGCAATGATATTAAATGTATAATGATACTACCTCCGTCCTATAAAAAGTGTCCACATTTTTCTTGGTACATAGATTAAGAAATCAATTAATGTGTAGTAATTTAAGTGCTAGTGGACATATATACCCCTATCATATAATAAATGCTTCTATTGGAATGTGAAATGAACATACAAACATTAAATGCAAACATAAGGGTATGTGTGGAAAAAATGCATTAAATGTTGTTTTGGTTTTGTAAATGAACACTTTTTATGAGACAACTAATTTTCAAAATATGAACATTTTTTACGGGACGAAGGTAGTACATGCTGCGTCACAATTAGTAACGAATTAAAAAACACTGAAAGTAATATCCGAAAGAAAATATCTCCCCTTAATGGGTCCGCCCATCATCGGGCACAACAGTCTTAGGCATAATAGCCATTACATTCAACTTAAAAATACCCTCGGTGAGATAGCCTCTACCGACAAACACTTCATTTTTTGTCAGAATGGCGTTATCATTGTTGGAAAGGTGTCCTAAACCCAATCGGGTCGGACCGGATCCGACCGGGTCGGGTCATTTACAGTCTATTTAGTTCATGTAATAACTTTATTATGATTAATAAAAGCACTTATGTTATTATATATTGTTTGTCTTCATATTATTTGTTGTATATATATAGTAACGTCCCTAGTATCGATCTGTGATAGAGAAACCATGATAGTGATTATGGTTGATGAGATCTCTAATCACTATAACAAAGTTGGTACTTAAATGTCTCTAGTCTTACATATTATCAAATGGGACATTGATGATATAATCGGACTAGCACGTATTGGATGTCTTCTATCTTTTAGAAGGTAGGGATAGATCTCGTCTATCGAAGTGTAGGGACACTTGGGTATGACGTGGGGCGTGTATTAGAGAATGCGACGTTAGGGACCGACCCACTTACATTAAGTGTCACACTATATGTGGCGGTTGTGTAATTATCCTTTTGACCGAGTCTTCATGGCATCACGGTGTGGATTGTCATGCTTTGACACTATTGAGATTTCTCCTAACCACGGGCGATCATGCGGTAGTGATTGGGTATGATATTGAAGCATCACGGAGTATACATGATTGGTCGTCCGGGAATCGCGTATCCTATGATTGGGATTGAATATCCGAAATGGCCTTCTTATAAGGAATGTCTAGCTCTCGAGAATCTTTGCAAAGTGGGAGTAAATGTGTTATTCGAGAGAGCATGATATCCAGATTATAAGATACGATCGTCAATGTATTGAAACTCGAGATACGATCGTATGGATATTATTATAGCGATAGGATTGTAAGTTACACGATAATCGCTTCACATGAAAGGTAGTAGTCATTGCTTTTGACTCTTCCGATAATTGGGGGTCACGGTGTGTTGCTGACGCTATCCCGTGATCGTTAGGTATAAAGGGCATTTTGGTAAATTGCACTTTGTGTCTACGGCCAACATATTCGAAGCCTATCGGGTCACACACATATGAACATCGAGTCGGATTAAAATGCGGTTATAGTTGATAACCAAATAAGGAAAGTTTATCTCAGACTATAAAGGTTATAGTGGTAAATTAATATGGTGGTATTTATTTATTATGAATAAATAAAATACAAGATATTAATTATATATAAATTATATTAATTAAAGAATATTCCGGAAGTCAATTTATTGACTAAAGGGGCGCCACTTTTGAGTGTATGAGATACACTTGGATTGTGCACTTTAATTAATAAATATTGCCATAATATTAATATAGGATATTAATTGATTTTGGAAAAATAGATTTATGGTAATAAGATAATTATAATCAATATATGATATTGACAAAATATTATAATTAAAGAGATAAATCAATCTAATTGATTTTCCTTATTTTATTGGAAAAGGTTTTCTTCTCCCACACTACATACGTATGGGCGCCACTTGCTCTATAAAAGGAAGTGGGTGTCAAGCTCTTTTATACAACACAATTGCAAGGGTTCATAATTCTTGTGTAAAATAGAGAGCTCTCCATAGTGAGTTTGTGAGGAAGAAAAGGTCCGATCTAGCGACCGGAGTTTTTCCGATAGCAATCCAGGAGAGATTCCGGCGGGGGTTCGTGTGGATTAGCGATAGAGGCCGGACGCGTGGGCGGCTTGCGCGATTGAACTACTCTCCGTTGGCGGTCAAAGCGACGATCTTGTAGATCATCTAAGGTATAACCGTCAAACTACTTAACATGTTTATTGCATTAAACGAAGAACGATCTAGAAGGAAATCAAAATTTTAAATTCATTGCGTTAAACTAGTGATTTCTAACAAAGGGTATCGGAGCGGACTTGAGCTTAAGCAATAAGCATAATTTAAATGCGTAGTATTTAATCGATAGATGCAAGATTTAAATCGCGAAACGTTAAAACAAAAAACAAAAAAATATAGGGTTCATGGGGGTCGGCCGATTGTGGCGCCCCGTCCTCGGCGGCGGCGGGGCGGCGGCGGCGGTGGCCTTCGGTCTGTGTCCGTCGGCTCTCCTCTTCCTTTGGAGAGATCAACCCTTTTCGTTTTGTGATATTTTATTGTGCATAGATATCTCGTTTGTTTAGTTGTGTCGTATAGCCCAACCAATGGTTCAAATAGTTTGGACCATTGGGAAACCATATGGGACATTGGCCTTTCCAAATTTTGATTTGGAATAGGCTGAGCCCTTTCCAAATATTTGATTTGGAATAGGCTGCAAGCTTCAGCCACTTCAAAATTTTGATTTTGGAAAGTGGCTGCCCTAAACTAAAATTATTTGCGCCTTCCAAATATTTGATTTGGAATAAGCTGAGGCCCTTTCCAAATATTTGATTTGGAATAGCTTAGCTTAAACCACTTCCAAAATTTTGATTTTGGAAAGTGGCGAAAACCTGTACTAAAATAATTTGGCCTTTCCAAATATTTGATTTGGAGTAGGCTGAGCCCTTTCCAAATATTTGATTTGGAATAGCTTGAGCCTGCAGCACTTCCAAAATTTTGATTTTGGAAAGTGGGCGAGTTAAAAAATTTAGTTTTGGAAATGAAACAAATAGGAGACTTTATAATTTTAATTTTATTTTGAATAGTTCAAATTTAATTAAAATTGAAATCGATTTAAAATTAAATGTTAATTTTAATTTTGGTTAAATCATATAATTAATTAAAAGTTATTTAATTACTTGATGTGATAAAATAAAGACGCATGAGTAGTAGTAGTTAAAATTAGAATTTAATCTTTTCATAAGATAAAATTGTATGGATTAGATGTGTAGATATAATGTGATTATATGGACCCGATTGATCGCTGACTTTCGACCAAATAGGATAGATGGGAATGTTTTCTTTATGTTGGTTTTGAAAAATTGTCCTGAAGCCGTTATGAAGAACGTGACCTAGTTTACTTTTGCATTTATCCCATTCCTCGAGTCCCCCAGTAAAGCGGCGGGTGTAATTATTTATTATGTAACAAGAATGGAGCAAAAGTTCAAGACCAAGGAGAGATAAAGAACCCATTGGCGTCACAAAGAATAAAGATCCTATTGGCGGTTGCAGATACCCTTAGTTTGTGACCAGCGGTTTAAATCGGTTTGTATTCAAACCGCACTGAGAAAAGTCCATGATCATACCGGTTATTTTATGCGCGGAATGTTGTGTATGTTTTACTTTATATGATATCGTAGTAATATGCACATAGTAGATGAGACCATAATTAAACCAAATTAATTAAGTGAATTAATTTAAAATTATTCCCACATCAAAAATCAAGTCGGAATTGCCTCCCATATTATAACGACGGTGAAGAGCCCTTGTTCGACCCCAACTCACCAAACCAAAGCGGGGTTGACCTACCTCGGGTATATCGTCGTTATTGAGATATGATCGAAAGAGATCTCATGAATATTGGGGTTAAGACTCGACTAAGAATTCTCTCGCCACCACCAAAGCGGGTCGTTTGGATTTTAGAGGCAAGGGTTTGGCTAATTTCATAAGATGAAATATTGTCAAAGAGTTGACTCAGTCAAACAACAAGAATCGTATAAGATACGATCGACAAATCGTTGTCCACTGTTTAATTATTTTCGCCCATCACCAAAGTTGGGGGTCGGGGTAGTTCGATGGGATCTTGCCCACTAAAGGAATTATTTTCTTGAAAGCCAATAGGGAATAGTTGGCTAGTGGGAGTAAAACCTTATAGATTCATTAAGTGCAAATTTAGGGTTTTTATACATGAGCTTTTACTTATTCTATCTTTTATTTATTGTTGTAGAAAATGTCAAACAAATTGAACCTTCGTTTTATCATCGATAACAAGCTTGACGAAACTAATTTTCTCGATTGGGAAAGAAACCTCAAAATCGTTTTGAGGCACGAGAAGATTGGCTATGTCTTGGACGAGGCCCTACCGAGAAAAGCCCACCGAGGGTTCGGCCGCAGATGTTGTCGAGAAGTACAACAAGCAATTGATTCGACAAGATCGATGCTACATGTATCATGCTTGCTTCTATGACACCTGAATCTGAAAACAACATGAGTCCATGGACGCCTACTCTATCATGGTCCACCTGAAGGAGCTTTATGCTTCTCGCCTCTAAATCTTGAGGTGCGAGGTCTCGAAGGCCTGTTTAGTTGTAAGATGGCATCTGGGATCTTTGTGGGGTCACACGTGCTTAAAATGATCGGGTACATAGAGAGGCTTGGGAAGCCGGGCCACAAGTTGGAGCGAGTTGAGTATTGACTTGATTCGCAATCTCTACCGACTCATTCTCAGCTTTGTGATGAACTATCACATGAACAAGATAGATTGCTCCTAGCGGAGTTATTGAACATGTTGAAAATCATGCGAAGGCACTGTAGGAAAGGGAAAGCAAGTGTTCTTTGGTCACTTCAAGCAAGGGCAAGGCAAAAGCCCGAAAAAAGTCCAAGAAGGAAAGGCGCACCTAAGCCAACGCCTAAGATAGCAAAAGACAAATCCAAGGATGCTTGCTTCCATTGCGGTGAGACCGGACATTGGAGGAGAAACTGCAAGGGCTTCTTGAGTACCAAGAAGAAGCATTCTGATGCTTCGACTTCAGGTATATTTATGATTGAGATCAACATTACTTCTTCTAAGTCTAACCACTGGGTATTAGATCTGGTTGTGGTTCTCATATTTGTACAAATATGCAGGCACTAAGAGAACTAGAGATCTGAGGAAAGGAGAGGTGGACTCTGCGTTGGAAATGGAGCAAGTGTTCTTTGCTACCGGCCGTAGGAGTTTATTTTCTTTCATTGCCCGAGTGGGCTAGTACTAGAACTTAATAATCGTTATTTTGTTCCCGCTTCACGAAGAGCATTATTTCTATTTCTGCATTAGATGTTGATGGATTTTCTTTTACGTTTGAGAATAAATGTTGTTCTTTTTCACGTGATGGAATCTTTTATGGTAATCGCATACTTAGCAATGGTCTCTATATATTAGATATGAATGTTGACGTTCTTAATATAAATAACAAGAAAGCCAAAACAAATGACTTGAATGAATCCTACTCATGGCATTGTAGACTTGGCCATATAAATAAGAATCGCATTTCCAAACTCCATAAAGATGGAATGTTGGATCAATTCGATTACGAATCGTTTGATACATGCGAAGCTTGTTTACTTGGCAAGATGACAAAGTCACCTTTCAGTGGCAAAGGGATAAGATCCAATGAATTGCTTGAGCTCATACATACTGATGTGTGTGGCCCAATGTCAATTCAAGCCAAAGGAGGATACTCTTATTTTATCACCTTCACCGATGACCATTCTCGCTATGGTTATATATACTTAATGAAGTTTAAATCAAGCCTTGAAAAGTTCAAGGAATTCGAAGTGAGGTGGAGAAACAACTAGGTAAAGAAATCAAAACACTTCGATCCGATCGAGGCGGAGAATACCTAGATGGAGAGTTTCAAGATTATTTGAAGGAGAATGGGATTCTACTGAATGGACTCCTCCCGGAACGCCACGGATGAATGGCGTGTGCGAGAGGAGGAACCGCACCTTGTTGGACATGGTGCGATCCATGATGAGCTACGCAGCTTCTTCCAAAATCATTTTGGGGTATGCTCTAAAAACCGCATCCTATACAATCGAACCGAGTTCCATCAAAGACGGTTGACTCTACGCCATACGAGGTATGGACTAAGAGAAAACCGAGCCTAGGTCATCTAAAACCTTGGGGTTGTCCGACTTACGTGAAGCGGATGATGCCTCGACAAATTAGAGCCCGGTCTACAAAAATCTATTTGTGGGATATCCTAGAAACCAAAGGGTACCAATTTTACCATCCCGAGGAACAAAAGGTGTTTGTTGCCGGGATCGCCACTTTGGAGAAAGGGTTTATTCTGGATAGGGTCGGTGGGAGTAAAATTGATCTTGAAGAAATTCGAGAACCACTTACGGATAATAGTCGGTTGATGGAAGTAGAGGACTTGCCACACACGGATGTGACACCACCTCTACCGTGGACACACTAGCACCTCGAAGATCCACCAGGAACGCCGTGAACCCGAAAGGTACACTCGCGTGTATCTCATGGAAGATGAGGACCCTAGAACTTATGAGGAAGTGCTATTAAGGCATGACAAAGAGAAATGGCTAGAAGCCATGAATTACGAAATGGAATCCATGAAAGACAACCAAGTTTGGAACATAGTTGATCCGCCAAGGAATAGTTCCCATAGGGTGTAAATGGGTCTTTAAGAGAAAGACCGACATGGATGATAATGTGACCACCTACAAGGCTAGGTTGGTGGCAAAAGGTTATAAGCAAAGACAAGGAGTTGACTATGATGAAACCTTCTCTTTGTTGCCATGTTAAAATCCATTAGAATTTTGCTTGCTATTGCAAAGATACCATGATTACGAAATCGCGGATGGATGTGAAAACAACTTTCCTTAACGGGAACTCGTCTGAGGAAGTGTATATGACACGACTGAGGTTTCACAACCAATGACGCCAGGATGGTGTGTAAACCGCAAAGATCCATTTATGGATTAAAGCAAGCTTCTCGAGTTGGAATCTTCGCTTTGATGAGATAATCAAACAGTTTGATTTCATCAAGAACGAAGATGAGCCTGTGTTTACAAGAAGGTTAGTGGGAGTGCCATTGTGTTCTTAGTGCTTTATGTGGATGACATATTTGCTTTATAGGGAATGATGTGCCTATGTTACAATCAGTCAAAGCTTGGTTATCCAAGAACTTCTCAATGAAGGACTTGGGTGAGGCGGCTTTATATTCTCGGGAATAAAGATCTATAGAATAGATCTAAAAGGTTGCTTGGTCTCATCACAATCCACCTACATAGACAAGATCTTGAAGAGATTCAACATGGAGCGATCAAGAAAGGATTGCTTTGCCCATGTCACATGGGGTCTACACTCACAAAGGGAATGAGTCCTAAGACAGAGGAGGAAAGGGCACAAATGAGTAAAGTCCCTTATGCTTGGCAATCGGGTCCATCATGTATGCCATGTTATGCACAAGACCGGACGCCTCGCACCCTCTTAGTATGACTAGTAGGTACCCGGTCAATCCAGGTGATGGTCACTGGATTGTTTGTCAAGAATATCCTTAAGTACTTGAGACGTACTAGGGATATGTTCCTGGTTTTCGAACGATGATTTAGTATTACGAGGTTACACGGATGCCGCTTCTAAACCGACAAGGGATTTTAAGTCGCAATCTGGATTTGTTTTCACGCTTAACGGCGGAGCAAATGGTGGAAGAGTTCCAAGCGAGGAGACTCACTCATGACTCTACAACGGAAGCCGAATACATAGCAGCCTCGGAGGCGGCAAAAGAAGCGATTTGGATGAAGAAGTTCATTCTCGAACTTGGTGTGGTTCCTCCATTGAAGGTCCAAAGGCCTCATCAGATGTGATAATAATGGAGCGATATCTCGATCAAAGGAACCAAGGTCTCATCGAAAGTCCAAACATGTGCTACGGCGCTATCACTTGATTGTAGAGATAGTAGATAGAGGAGATGTAAAGATAGAAAGTCCACACGGATGATAACATAGCCGATCCGTTAACTAAGGCATTGTCTCAAGCTAAGCATGAGAAACATGTTCACTAGCAGGGGGCTTAGGCATATGGGTGATTGGCTTTAGGCCAAGTGGGAGATTGTTGGAAAGGTGTCCTAAACCCAATCGGGTCGGACCGGATCCGACCGGGTCGGGTCATTTGATCTATTTAGTTCATGTAATAACTTTATTATGATTAATAAAAGCACTTATGTTATTATATATTGTTTGTCTTCATATTATTTGTTGTATATATATAGTAACGTCCCTAGTATCGATCATGATAGAGAAACCATGATAGTGATTATGGTTGATGAGATCTCTAATCACTATAACAAAGTTGGTACTTAAATGTCTCTAGTCTTACATATTATCAAATGGGACATTGATGATATAATCGGACTAACACGTATTGGATGTCTTCTATCTTTTAGAAGGTAGGATAGATCTCGCTCTATCGAAGTGTAGGGACACTTGACCGCACGTGGACGTGTATTAGAGAATGCGACGTTAGGTGACGACCCCACTTACATTAAGTGTCACACTATGTGGCGGTTGTGTAATTATCCTTTTGACCGAGTCTTCATGGCATCACGGTGTGGATTGTCATGCTTTGACACTATTGAGATTTCTCCTAACCACGGGCGATCATCACGGTAGTGATTGGGTATGATATTGAAGCATCACGGAGTATACATGATTGGTCGTCCGGGAATCGCGTATCCTATGATTGGGATTGAATATCCGAAATGGCCTTCTTATAAGGAATGTCTAGCTCTCGAGAATCTTTGCAAAGTGGGAGTAAATGTGTTATTCGAGAGAGCATGATATCCAGATTATAAGATACGATCGTCAATGTATTGACACTCGAGATACGATCGTATGGATATTATTATAGCGATAGGATTGTAAGTTACACGGTAAATCGCTTCACATGAAAGGTAGTAGTCATTGCTTTTGACTCTTCCGATAATTGGGGTCACGGTGTGTTGCTGACGCTATCCCGTGATCGTTAGTATAAAGGGCATTTTGGTAAATTGCACTTTGTGTCTACGGCCAACATATTCGAAGCCTATCGGGTCACACACATATGAACATCGAGTCGGATTAAAATGCGGTTATAGTTGATAACCAAATAAGGAAAGTTTATCTCTGCACTATAAAGGTTATAGTGGTAAATTAATATGGTGGTATTTATTTATTATGAATAAATAAAATACAAGATATTAATTATATATAAATTATATTAATTAAAGAATATTCCGGAAGTCAATTTATTGACTAAAGGGCGCCACTTTTGAGTGTATGAGATATACACTTGGATTGTGCACTTTAATTAATAAATATTGCCATAATATTAATATAGGATATTAATTGATTTTGGAAAAATAGATTTATGGTAATAAGATAATTATAATCAATATATGATATTGACAAAATATTATAATTAAAGAGATAAATCAATCTAATTGATTTTCCTTATTTTATTGGAAAAGGTTTTCTTCTCCTCCACACTACATATGGGGCGCCACTTGCTCTATAAAAGGAAGTGGGTGTCAAGCTCTTTTGTACAACACACAATTGCAAGGGTTCATAATTCTTGTGTAAAATAGAGAGCTCTCCATAGTGAGTTTGTGAGGAAGAAAAGGTCCGATCTAGCGACCGGAGTTTTTCCGATAGCAATCCAAGGAGGATTCCGGCGGGGTTCGTGTGGATTAGCGATAGAGGCCGGACGCGTGGGCGCGGCTTGCGCGTTGAACTACTCTCCGTTGGCGGTCAAAGCGGCGATCTTGTAGATCATCTAAGGTATAACCGTCAAACTACTTAACATGTTTATTGCATTAAACGAAGAACGATCTAGAAAAGGAAATCAAAATTTTAAATTCCGCTGCGTTAAACTAGTGATTTCCTAACAATCATGACCAAATATCATCTTGAAACCAGCCTTGCTCAACATAGCACCAGAAACTAGATTCCTACGAATGTCAGGAACATGGAGAACATTGGTCAATGTCAGCTTCTTTCCTGAAGTCATCTTCAGAATCACATTCCCGGTTCCCTGAATGGTTGAATGGGAAGAGTTACCCATCCACAGTTTGTCACCAGCTCCAGCCTTATAGATTGAGAACACTCCACGGTCAACACAAACATGTCTTGTGGCTCCAGTGTCCACTGCCTTGGATTCCCAATAGCATTGCATTTTGTCACCACAGCGTAGAACATGTCATCATCACCATCAGTTTCAGCCACATGTGCCCTAGGCTAAAATGGCTTCTTCCCACGGCACTCAGCTGCACGATGCCCAAATTCGCCACAGTTGCGGTATTCACCATTAAACTTACATGGAGTTTGTGGTTTCTTGGACGATTCACCAGTTTTCTTGGAAGATTGTCCAGACTTCTTCCTCTTCCGATTTTTGACCTCAGCAATATGAGCTTTGGCCTGTCCAACCTGCACAGAAAGTTTCTTCTCGGATCCTCTATTGTCCTCCTCTATACAGAGTCGGACAATCAGATCATCCATAGACATCTGCTTTCGCTTGTGTTTGAGATAACTTTTATACTCCTTCCATGAAGAAGGTAGTTTCTCAATCACACAGGCTACTTGAAAATTTTCATTAATCACCATACCCTCTTCTAAAAGTTCAGATATAATGATTTGTAATTCCTCAACCTGTTTAATTACGGTTTTGTATTCAACCATCTCATATTTCTGAAATTTACCTACAATAAATTTCTTAGCACCTGCATCCTCTGTTTTATATTTTTTATCTAAGGCAAGCCATAGTGCTTTAGCAGACTCAAACATACAACAGACACCATACAAAGTATTGTCTAAACCGTTCAGAATGTAATTTTTGCACCAAAAATCACTATGCTTCCAACTCTCTTGAGCAAGCAGAGCCCTGTGTTCGAGGTTGTCTGGAGACACAACTAGTTGCTCTTCAGTGAGCATCCTGGCTAATCCAAGTGTAGTCAAGTAGAACAACATCTTTTGCTGCCAACGCTTGAAATTCAGCATATTAAATTTTTTTTGGGTTTTCACCATGAGATGAACCAGCCACAGCAACAGTAGATTGTGTCATAACAGTGGTAGGCACAATTGCATTTGATAGTGGATTCAGACTTCCACTTGCCGCAGCATCATCAGTAGGTGTCAATGACGCATCATTAACAATAGTCATTTATGTTCAAAAACAGAAGATAAACAATTCAGATTTAGATTCGTGTTCAACGAGACCAAAGAAGATGAAGTTCACTGAATATCAAAAATGATACTCAGTTCGATCAGAAAATAATAACATTGTTCAGAATATGAACTGAATATTTATCGTTATTCACAGATGAGATACATTTCCCGTAGCATAAGAAAGCTCTGAAAATTTGTCTTAAGATTGTTATACCTGTAGTATCGTATGTAAAATAAAATAAATAACCAGACAGAAGAAGAACAATTTGTTTATTAAACTGAGTGGATATTACAACTACAATAAAGAAAACGAAATAAAAGCAAAACAGAAAGGATATTCTTAAGAACTGAGGCGAGATGAACTCTGTCGTCAAGACAAATTTGCTCCAGCTTGTACCCACGGATAATGTAACTGTGTCCCATAATTACTCAGTTAACCTGTTCAAAGAGAGGTACTTCAACTATGAACAAACTTCGAACTCTGATAGCACTTCAGAAAACTCTTCAACTATTTGTTATACAGTAAGAATGAATTTGTGCTTTGTGTTTACGTGTCTCATTTCCATTACATTAGAGGATCCTTTTATAGGAGGAGGACCGCTCAAGTGTATTGAAGGAGGCATCGATTGAAGGAGCTCCACTAAGGCTTTAACTCCACTGGCCTTCCACTAACAACCTTTAACTCCATCAGGTTGAAGTAATGATGCAACTCCACTAACTTCTGTAGTTATGTATCAGTTGCAGATGAAAGGACTCAGCTGAGAAGTTATGTATCAGTTGCAGATGAAAGGACTCAGCTGAGTCGAGCCTGAATCGAATTCGTATTACTACTCAGCTACTTATCGTAATATAGTTAATTTATTTGACAAAATCCAATCTAACTTTGTCCAAAAATTAATACTTGCCTCACGCCCACGCCCAAGGTCAACGGCAAAGTGCGCGCAAGCAGTGACACAATTTTAACGAAATATCGTCTAACTAATACCATTCTCAACTCTCTCCTTTTCTTGGAGCTTATACCATTAACTAAACTCCTCTCACTTAAATATTGAGAAATTTTAGCACAATTCCCAATGTGGGATTAGGAAGTTAAACTTTTCAACTTCCAACTTTTCAATACTTCAACTAACCAACTTGCCCTTTAATTTCTCGCTCACCGTGGATATATGAATTGAATGATTCAAAGATACGCCTTCATCTACGCCACACCTGGGATTTCAAAAGTCATCATAAACTCTTGATAAACTATACAAGATGCTAATCAAAACCGCCATAAAGTGATTATAATGATGATTAAAAATCATTTTCTCTTTTTCCCTCAATTTCTCCAACAGTTCTTCCACACCATCTCTCACATAATAAAAATGCGTCGGGATGAATTAAACACATTTTATTCTTCCATTTGATATAACTCTTCAATCAGTGCCGTATAATAACTCCTTTAATACCCTATGGAGCAATGATATTAAATGTATAATGATACATGCTTTGTCACAATTAGTAACGAATGACAAAATACTGAAAGTAATATTCGAAAGAAAATATCTCCCCTTAATGGGTCCGTCCATCAACCAATGACGTGCCGTTTGCCACCGTCCACCACGTCATACACCAGCCAGCTCAAGTCAAAACTACCATCCCTTCAAAAAAAAAAAAAAAAAAAAAAAAAAAACATAAACTACCACAAAACACCGCCACTTATCTTTCAAATCGCAAATCATTTCATTGTCAGCCAATTCAATCGTCTATCCAAATTTGATCTCCCCTCTTTTAAATTCTTGAAAGATAATCATCGTACTGTACTAGTTGTTGTTATTGGAGAGTGAGTGATAAAGAGAGAGATAGAGTGAGATTGACGAGATGGTGAGAAATTCTGGTGAATATTTAGCTATGAAAACCGACGTCGGGGATCAGGTGACGGCAGAGACGATCAGTTCCGATTTTAATGACTTGAAGGTAGCTTCCAAGAATCTTATCAAGCATGCTACCAAGCTTGGGGGTTTGGGTTTTGGTACTACTTTTCTCAGATGGGTCGCTTCTTTTGCTGCAATGTAAGCGCTTCTTTTAAACCACTTCATTTTCTATGTTTTCTTTACTGTACAATTTTGTAATGAAAAAAACTTTCAGTTTTCTCCCACCCTTTGCATTTTTTGTTTGTATATTTCAGTTATATGTAAGCAGAATAATTTAGTTCAGAGATCAAAATGGAGAATCTGAATTGATTGTTTTGTGTTCGATTATATGTCACAAAGACTAGATCATATATGTTGTTCAGCTATTACCGTATTACGTGAATATGATTGTGTTTTATTGTCAAATTGTAAGCTTGAATTCGTTCAAAATGTCATTTGAATTCCTTGTTTGTAGTTTGTACCTAAGAATGAGAAATTGAATCTTTACTGTGAAATATAGTTTAATATAGATCTCAGCAGATCTTTTTGTTAGAATTGGGAAGATTGTATGACTTGTTGCTGACTGAACCTCTATATATAGAAGTTTATTTCAAATTTTCGTTTGGGTTAATTTCTTGTTTTAGTTTATTTGATAACTGTTTTATTAACAATTTTATTGTTGACACAGCTATTTGTTGATATTGGATCGAACAAACTGGAAAACAAACATTTTCACATCACTGTTAATCCCATATATATTCTTCAGTTTACCCGGTATTCTGTTCAACTTGTTCAGGTGATTACAAAACCCTGTTCCTTTTTTCACCCTTCTACGTGGTGCCATATTATTCTTAACCCAACATTTTCAATTGTGATACAGGGGAGAGATCGGAAAATGGATTGCTATTGTTGCAGTTGTACTCAAACTTTTCTTCCCAAGACATTTCCCAGGTTTTGGCACTTGTATTCAGTATTCATGCATTCCGTTCACATCAGAATCTCTTTAAGTGACTTTTTTACGGTCTCAAACAACTCTTTTCTCTATTTTACTGAGAATTTTATCCAGGGTCAATCAGCATCCCTATCTCCATTATAATCTATACAACATTAAAATATAACTCCTTATTATAATCTCCATAACGAGAATAATGGTGTTAAATTTTGGTATTGTAGCACGTATTATAATAGAGATTCGATCTGATTGACCCTATGTAATCTCCAAACACATATACGGTAGTAAATATTTCAGTAGTGAGACCCTTAACGAGTTATTATAGAAGATCCATACAACGCTATACGTGTCCAATACCAATATTTACTTTGTATAAAATATTAGTCGTATATTTAATATTAAATATTGTGAATATTTGCATTTATCATCGAGTAATTATAGGAATGTATCTAAATTTTATTTATAAACTTTGTTCATACTATAGCGCTTACTATACTTTTCTATATATTGTGTAATATTGAACAATTGTGAATATCAATCAAAATCATAATTCTAATTTAATTACAGAATGGTATCGAGCAATTCGATCAATTTTTTTCTTAAAACCTACTTTTTCTTGCCGCCGCGGTCTCCTCTTCTCCGTAAATTCACTGAAATTATGGTCGCCACCTCCGTCATCACCTTCAATACAACGCCTAAGCCACCATTAAGCTTGATGCCAAAGAACTACTACGTCTGGCACATGCAAATCGAGTCCTTCTCGTGGAAACGGCCTCTTTGGATATGTAGATGCTACCCGGCTATACCACCGCCACCATCACCGCCAACGGTCACACCTCTCCCAATCCGTAATTTGTCACGATACTCGACAGGACAATTTAATCAGAAATTTGCTGATTGCATCACTCACTCCTGAAACCGCCACTTTGCTTTACGGCACAAAAACGGCTGCCCAAGCATGGAAAACTCTAACGGATGTGTACGCCACTCCGTCTAGGGCCAGAATTCGCAACCTCAAGGACGCCATGAAGGATCATCAACGTGGTTCCGTCTCTGTTCATCAATTCCTCTACACAATGAAGCACAAACGCGATGAACTCGCATTACTCGGGTCGAAAATGGATCATGACGATTTTGTTCACCTTGTTCTCACCAATATCGGCCCTGAATATTCAGATATTGCCCGCGCAATTGCTGTTCGTGACACCGTCATCTCATTTGAGGAGCTTCATGAGAAGCTCCTAAATTTCCAGCCTTATTCCGCACCGGCGGCGCTCGCTTTGTCCGCTATACTCACGCGCGTCTGCACCGCCATCTCACCCTTCCCGGATAAAGACCCCACCAAGCGCAATGGAAAAATACAGCTCGCAAAGAATGGAGGAATACAGTTCCGCTCTCTTCCAATCAAGCAGGCAACCGCTACATTGGAGAAAATTCCGCCGGAAATTACGGGCTACTGGGGTGGAGTACTTATAGTCAACAACAAAGACCTTGGCGTGGACCTACCACTAATTGGAACAAATAATTCAACCAATAATTATGGCACAAATAATTCGAATTGACGTCCGTTTTTGGGTAAGTGCCAATTATGCTATGTTCAAGGTCATTTTGCTCAGAATTGTCCTACTTTTGGTGGTCAACTCAGTCATTTTTTGGTCCCCCGGGTCAACGATCACCACGGCCTCAGGCTCATGTTGCGGCCCATTAATCGACTCGGTCGGCCGCTTTGATTCGGATGCTCCCAATTGGCTCCTGGATAGTGGAGCATCACATCATATGACTTCGGACTTGCAGAATTTGTCCCTACATGAACCGTACACTGGCACTGATGACCTTCTGGTTGGTGATGGTAAGGGTCTCTCTATTACTCATACTGGCAATTCTTCAATTCCCATTAATTCTGTTAAATCTATTCCATTACGTAATGTCCTCTGTGTCCCCAACATATCCCGTAACTTACTCTCTATCTCACAATTGTGCAAAGCCAATAATTTATCTGTCGAGTTCTTACCATCTGAATTTGTTGTGAAGGACATTCAAACGGCCCTGCCCATCCTCCGTGGACCAGTTAAAAATGGATTGTACGAGTGGCCAAATCCTCCCATTGTCGCCTTTGCTTCTAATAAAGCCTCCTCTCAAGACTGGCATCATCGGTTGGGTCATCCGGCTCATCCTATTTTATCGTCTATTTTAAGAACTTATGCTTTACAGTCTAGTAATAAGTCTTTTACAAATTGCTCTGCTTGCTTAGAAAGTAAAAGTCATAAACTGCCATTTGGCGAATCTTCTTTGAGTTCATCTCGTCCTCTCGAGATCATTTTTAGTGATGTGTGGACATCACCGGTTATTTCCGATGATGGTTTCAAATATTTTATAATTTTTGTTGATCATTTAACGCGTTATATTTGGTTTTATCCACTCACACGAAAATCTGATATTCATCCTACATTTATCCGTTTTCGTTCCATTGTTGAAAAATTCTTTGAACAAGCTATAAAAATAATTTATTCTGATAACGGTGGTGAATTTATATCACTACGCGAATACTTTGCAACCAACGGTATTTCCTTTTTTACCACTCCGCCTTACACCCCTGAACACAATGGAATTTCTAAACGCTGCAATATGCATATTGTTGAAACTGGCTTAACCCTATTGGCTCATGCTTCCGCTCCCACCTCGTATTGGCCGTATGCCTTCCACTCTCTTGATACCTAATAAATCGTATGCCCCACCCACTCTCAAAATGCATACCCCTATGAATCTATTTTTCAAACCCTCCCCAATTACACTAAACTTCAGATTTTGGTTGTCTATGTTATCCATGGTTGTGTCCCTACACCAACCACAAGCTTCAACCTCGCTCCCGCCGTGTGTTTTTCTCGGCTATGCTCTCAATCAAGATGCATATTATCACTACGATCTTGTACAGTCCCCGTATGTATATCTCGCGTCATGTCAAGTTTGTCGAGACAGCTTTTCCTTTCACTCCACCCCTACCCCTCGGTTCTGCGACCTTCCTCCCCACCTCGTGTCTCTATCTCGGACTGGGTACCTCCTCTCCTCTTATTCATCCTCCTGTCCCTCATCCACCTCCCACTCCACCTCATTCACCGTCACCTCCCCCCACTCCACCTCCTCCACCTCCCCCGCCACCCCTCCACCACCAACTCCCCACCGCCACCCTCCACCTCCCTTCCCTATCCACTCATCCCATGTGTACTCGCCTCGTGACCATATTCATCGACCTATTCAAAAACTTAACCTTCACACCCACCTCCCTACTCCCCTTGACATTGAACCTACCAACATAACCCAAGCTCTCAAAAATCCGAATTGGATAAT
Organism: Gentiana macrophylla; assembly: GCA_026214975.1. NCBI lineage: Eukaryota > Viridiplantae > Streptophyta > Magnoliopsida > Gentianales > Gentianaceae > Gentiana > Gentiana macrophylla. The sequence goes on along the minus strand of CM047817.1, from coordinate 19,045,041 downwards.
CGCCATGCGGAAGAATATGACGCTCTCATTCGTAATGAGACATGGTCTCTGGTTCCTTCCCGTCCTAATCAGAATGTCATCAGTTTTAAGTGGATTTTTCGTCTCAAGCGTCACCCAGATGGCACTATTGATCGTCACAAGGCTCGGCTTGTGGCTAAGGGGTTCACTCAACGCCCAGGCATTGACTACTATGAGACGTTTAGCCCGGTGGTCAAACCCACTACAATCCGTGTTGTTCTTACTCTAGCTTTATCTCAGGGGTGGTCTTTGCGTCAGCTAGATATCAACAATGCGTTTTTACAGGGTCATCTGTCTGAGGATGTTTACTTAGCTCAGCCACCGGGGTTCATCAAAGACAGCTTCTTCCCGACCATGTGTGTAAGTTAGAAAAGGCTATTTATGGGTTAAAGCAGGCTCCTGTGGCCTGGTATGAGGAGCTCGAGGGTTTCTCCTTTCTAGCAACTTCAGGAATGCTCTCACGATTCATCTCTTTTCATCTACAATACCGTAATACTATCATTTATCTTTTGGTATATGTGGATGACATTATTATTACAGGGAATGATACTAAGGCTCTTGAGACGTTCATCTTGTTGTTGGGTCGTCGCTTTGCTCTCAAGGATCTTGGTGCACTCTCTTATTTCTTAGGCATTGAGATTATACACAATGATCACAGGTGTATTTTATCTCAGAAGCGATATGCCACTGAGCTTCTTGCTCGCTTTCACATGGATCAGGCTAATTCGGTCACCACTCCGCTGCCAGCTGATTTATCTGGTCTTACTGCTCAGTCTGGTTCTCCGCTTGATGATGCATCTGAGTATCGTATGGTTATTGGCAGCTTGCAGTATCTTCTGTTTACCCGTCCGGATCTTGCCTTTTCCGTTAATAAACTTTCCCAGTTCATGCATGCCCCTACTGATCTTCACTGGTATTATGCTAAGCGCATGCTACGTTATTTGGCTGGGACAGTTGAGTTAGGCCTGTAGCTATACCGTGACTCTCCTCTCCTCTTCTTCTTCATGCCTTTTCCGACGCCGATGGGGGGGTGGCTCTCACGATGATTATGCTTCCACTGGGGCTTATGTTGTCTACCTTGGCTGAAATGCCATCTCTTGGAACTCCAAGAAGCAGTCTACTATTGCCAAGTCTTCTACTGAGGCTGAGTATCGCTCTGTTGCCTCCATCACTGCGGAGCTCATGTGGGTTTCTTTTTTGTTACGTGATCTTGGTTGTTCTCCACCTCGAGCTCCGGTTGTCTACTGTGACAATTTGGGCACTACGCAGTTCTGTCACAACCCTGTTTTTCACTCACGGATGAAACACGTTGCCATTGATTACCACTTCATACGCGATAAGGTGCAACGGGGTTCTTTACGGGTTGCCCATGTTAGTGCTCAGGATCAACTTGCTGATTGTCTCACCAAGTCTCTCCCTCGCTTGCCTTTTGTTCGTCAGCGCAACAAGTTGGGCCTCGTCCCTCGTCCACCTTGAGGGGTGGTATTAGTCGTATATTTAATATTAGATATTGTGAATATTTGCATTTACTGTCAGAGTAATTATAGGAATGTATCTAGCCTTAGTTATAGCTTTGTTCATACTATATAGCGATTCTTATACTTTTCTATATATTGTGTAATACTGAACAATTGTGAATATCAATCAAAATCATAATTCTAATTTAATTCTGTTATAAAACACAGACTGGTTGGAGCTGCCAGGGTCCTTGATCTTACTGTTGGTGGTTTCACCCAGCTTCATTGCTCACACTTTAAGAGACGGCTGGCCTGGAACTGTCATCTGCCTTATGATTGGTTGCTATCTTCTTCAAGAACATATCCGTGCCTCGGGAGGTTTCCGCAAATCTTTTACAAAAAGTAATGGGATATCAAACACTGTCGGAATCGTCCTCTTGTTGGTGTACCCTGTTTGGTCTTTGGTTCTAGCCTTCCTCTGATGATGTTCTTCACTCGCTTTATATCGGATTCGCGTCACTTGTGTTTGATACTGTGTTATTGCGTGTTTGCTCGAGGGGAGTCTCGATCATAGAGACCAGGGTGGTCGTATTTGCCTTGACCAGTGATGACGTTGTTACACGTGTCACCGTGTCACTGGTTTGGTACGATTAGGAGCTTTTTTATGAGAGAGACTTTTCTTGTTTTGCTTTGCTTATGTATTCGTTGTCATTTAATTGATCCCTCCTCCCTTGTGCTGTTTCTTTGATTAAGCATTACTACTATTTCAAACTTTGGCATTTGTAAAGATAAAGTGTATTTTGTCCTTGGATCATGTAATAAATGGAGAGCCATTTCATTGTTCAAAAGAAAAACTCATTCATGTGGTTTTTTTTTTCCCTTCGTGGAAACGAAAGGCTTTTACACCTACACCATTTTTCTCTTAATGGGGTTCGAACCCTGGTATCAGGGCATCTTATACTCAAATTCATGTTGCTAAAATGAAAATAATATACAACATGTAACCCAATAGCTTGCTTGATTTAAATGGTAAATGATTTGAAAAAACACACTATTAATAGCGTCACAATTGGTCTATCTGGGCATCACAGTTAACTAATGCTTAAAATCTGATGAACTATAAGTATAACAAAAATTACTATTTTAAATTTTTTTTTCGTTTTGATGTATTTTTCTCATGTTCAGATCAACAATATCTTATAAAAAATAGTATAAATTGGTGGGTTCTATTGGCACACCACTTTTTACTATTGACATCCATTATTTGATTATTTTTTCGGATGAAAAAAATCATCAGTACTTATTAGTGTTCGTTGTTGAACACCACCGACGTTAATGTTCAACAACGAATACTGATGAAAAAGTCGATGGGTAGCGTTTACAAGTTGTGACACTTTTATAAAGGGAACACTGATGTTGGTATTCAACAACGAACACCAGTGGCACCGACGTTCCCTATATTAAAAATCATCGTGATGCCAAAGTAATTTTTTGTGGTGCCATAAATAATATGATGTCAGTAATAAAAAGTTGTATGCTAATACTACCCCTAAAAATATACAGAGAAATGTAGATAAAATCGATGGTAAAGAAATTGGGAAATCATTATAAATAAATAAAAAAGGAAATTCCTATAACATTTTCAGAGAAATTGTTGTCTTTTTTATTAGAACTGCAGCAGTTTTATTACTACTAAAAAATAAGGGGAAGTTCTTGTGTGCATCCATCATATACGGAGTGCACCAATTTAGAGAGTTGTATACATTTTATTTTATAGTTCCAGATTTATTTATAGATCAATTAGATACATGTGGATATAATACACAAGAACTTTCTAAAAATAAGTGGCAATTAGAGAAATTGTTTTGGACAAAAAAAAAAAAAAAAAAAAAAAAAAAAAAAAAAGTCGCAAAAAAATTCTTTCTGCACAGAGATTTTTGTTTTCTTACCCTTTTGTTGTGAAAATCTTGTGTCACTTTAGAGCAACAGCATTTGTACTATAAGCAACAAACATAAGCATGTTCAAGTCGCAAAAATGTCTATCGATTTTTCCACGTTGTAAAAATCGCATCTTTTCCCTCCATTTTTCAAACTTGGCTTTTACAGAAGGACTTGGGCCTCCAATGCCTAAAGACCTCCTCTCGTTAGCTGAACAATGCCGGTCAGTGAAGGAAATCAAGTCCCTCTTTGCTCAATACATCCTTTGTGGATTCTCTGGACATACTGTAGCTCTAAGTAAAATTGTTTCCTTCTGTGCTGTGTCAAAGCTTGGGGATATTGAGTATGCCCGGATAGTGTTTGATAAATTGCCTGACCCAAACCGTCACATGTATAACAGCTTAATTAGGGGTTATTCAAATAGTATTGATCCAGATAATGCTATCTTACTTTATAAAAAAATGATTCTTTCTGGTATTTTGCCTAATGAATTTACGTTTCCGTTTGTTTTGAAGGCGAGCGCAATTAAAGGTTCGCACTTGGACGGGGTTTTAGCCCATGTTATGGCTATTAAGTTAGGCTACGAAGCACAGGTTTTTGTGCAAAATGGTTTGATAAATGTCTACGTTGGTTGTGGGGAGTTATGTTGTGCAAGAAAAGTATTTGATGGAATCGATGAAAAGACTTTGATTTCATGGAATTCGATGATCTGTGGGTACTCGAAGCGGATGTTGCCAGGAAGCTTTTTATTGTTTCAAGAGATGTGGGAGGAAGGTTATGAGCCTGATAGTTTCACCTTAGTCAGTTTACTTTCAGTTTCCACTAAAACTGTCGATTTGATTTAGGGAGATTTTTGCATGGTTATATGGTGAGGAAGGAGATGAATGTGGACATTTGTGTTCAAAATGCACTACTTGATATATATGCTAAGAGTGGGAATCTGCATGCAGCTGAAGCAGTTTTTGATCAAATGGGTTACACGAATGTTGTTTCCTGGACTTCCTTGCTCAGTGCTTATTCTAATCATGGTTTCGTCAAACTTGCTGAGGATGTATTTAGTCAAATGCCTGTGAAAAACGTGGTTTCTTGGAATTCCATGATTTCTTGCTATGTCCATCAAGGTTGCTGGCAGGAAGCTTTAGATATCTTTTTCAAGATGCGTGATTCGATGGTGGAGCCTGATGAGATTACTTTAGTTAGCGTTCTGTCAGTATGTTCTCATTGCGGTGACTTTGCTCTAGGGAATAAGATACATGATTATATTCGGGGTAACTATACGAAACCTACTATCACGTTATATAATGCACTTATAGACATGTACTCAAAATGTGGGTCAGTTGATAAGGCATATGATCTCTTTCTTGAGATGCCGACAAAAACGTCGTGTCCTGGAATACCATGATCGGAGCCTTCGCTTTACATGGGAATGGAAATAAGGCTGTTGAGCTTTTTGAGGAGATGCAAACTGGTGGAGTATCTCCAGACAAGATCACTTTCGTCGGTGTACTGTCTGCCTGCTGCCATGCTGGTCTAGTTAACTCTGGGAAATATTACTTCAAGAAAATGTCAGAAACTTACGGATTGCCCCATGAGATTGAGCATTTTGCATGCATGGTTGATATTCTTGCACGTGGAGGGCAGTTACACGAGGCTGTTAAGCTGATAAGAACCATGCCGATGAAACCAGATGCCGTAGTTTGGGGTCTTTATTAGGTGCTTGCAGGATTCATCACAATATCTTCTTGGCCAATCAGGTTTTGAAACAATTACTGGAACTGAAAACGGAGACTGGCGGTCTATACGTGCTTATGTCAAATGTATATTGTGAGGCTCAAAGCTGGATTGGCATGAGAAATATGAGAAAATTGATGCAGGGACACGATATCAGAAAGCACGACGCACTTAGCTCTGTAGAAATCGATGGCTGCATCCATAAATTCATGGTTGATGACAAGAAACACGAAGCCTCAAACGAAATTTACTTGATGCTTGAACAATTAATAGATCATATGAAAGCTGAAAAGTACTTTGATGGAGGTTTTTGACACCATTAAATGGAGAGGAGTATGGAGATTTATCCATTATGAGAGTAACTTCCCTGATATGTATGGTTGTGCAAATATGATACGCGAAAAAGTGCTGCAGCAGCGATGCCAAAGATGGATGGTGGTAGTGTTGTGGGTCTGCAATCTCCCAATGAAATTCTTGATAAGCATTGGCTTCAAGCTTTACGTTAATGGGGGTTTTTGGCATTTGGATCCTATCAGTCATAGGCGTCAGATTCAATGCTCCCTTATAACAACGGTACTCATTCACAAGGTCTCGAGTTTGAACCTTGTGAACAGAAAAAAACAATGCTAAGGGATTTTAACCCTTCAGAATTAGGTCATCAGGAATTGAATTGGCATAATCAGGTCAAATGTGACCACAGACCGCGAAAGAACCACCTGCAAACCAAGAAAATATATCTGAATGCCTCATAGGAGTTCTTTTTGGGTATGTTTTTTGATTCTTAAGAGCTTTTTGCTATTTTTCATGATATAATTTATACAGTTGGAAATGAAAGAACCATTTTTGAGAGGCAATTCCCTGCATTGCGGACTCGTCCTGCAACAGGATCCCCTCCCGTGCACTTGGGGATCCTGTGCATCTACTGCCACACACACACAAAAAAAATTAAAATTAAAATTCCTGCATACACAAAGTGTGAACACGACAGATTAGAGCTGTTAACGAGCCGAGCCGAGCCGAGTATTGGCTGTTCGAACTCGAGCTCGTTAAGCTCATGAGCTCGTTCGAGCTCGTTCGTTTGTTAAACGAACAAAAAATTCTGTTCGAGCTCGGCTCGTTTAAAACATGAACTGTTCGAGCTCGTTCGAGCTCGGCTCGTTAGACATATTTTTTGTCTTTTGGCTCGACTTTGGCTATAATTCGGCTTGAATTCGGCTCGAGTTCGGTTCGTTAGACATATATTATAAGCATATAAGCATGTTCGCGAACATTATATAAGTATGTTCGCGAACAATAAGCATGTTCGCGAACATAATCGAACGTTCGTGAACCAAGCTCGAGCTCGGCTCGTTAAGCAAACGAGCTCGCAATCATGTTCGAGCTCGCCTCGTTAAGCTAAACGAACAAGCGATCACGAACACTAACGAAGAGCGAACACGAGCTTGTTCACGAAAGCGGCTCTGCTTGTTTAACAACTCTAACGATAAATCCTCCTCGTATGCAGGATGGATCCGCACTCGCTCTGTACAAGCTAAGTTGCGGTGTTTGGTGTCATTTCTAAAGGACTAGGGTTCAGGTCCGAAGTCCTCGAGTAAGAGGCGGCGATTCAAGGACTTAATCCGGATTAGTCGAGCAAGTGGTCCGGATACCGAAAATAGAAGGAAGTTATGTTCCAATTTGTCAAGTGGATTGTTTTTATCACTTAACTAGTAAAAGAATCTGCTCTTTACAACTCTTATAATTGTAATTCCAGTTGCCCAATGCATGACCAACTTGTTCACCCACATGCAAATTCTTATTCACAAGTCAAAAACTATTAGTAGCTTGAACTAATGCTAGATTAGCAAGTGTGATTATTATACTTACTTTTATTTATCACCTTGTTCATTTTTTAATATTTATAGATGCCATCTCAAGTTGGTGGTATGAATAACCACATAAATATGTGGTGTCATGTCGTAATAATTTTTATGATGTAATGTAGTAGTAATTGTGGTGCTTGAAACATATATGTGTGTGTCTGTATATCCCAAAATTCTTGCCGCCGCCTTAACTACATGGTCGTCAATTCGAAATCTATTGTTGATATGGTTGTTTCAACAGATTATTGGTTAAAACGCTGTTCCAACAGATTCTTGTTTATGAAGATTGTTTTTTTTTATACCCATAATACCCTCGTCTTCTTTAACCCAAAAATTCCTGAATTCCGCCTGAACCCCTTGAATCCGTGATTTTCTGGCCATATATATATATATATATGGACTCCTAAATAAATAAATAACTAATTAGAGAACATGCATGAGAAAAGAATGGTTAGGTCTTGTTTTGTCTCCCATTAGATTAGATCCACCCATACTATTTTATTCGTGTGATGTTCCCTTATTAATCGTGGTTCCATTTTGACTTGGGGACACTAGCCACCCACATCTCTTGTTCAACATCCACAAATCAAAATATATATTCTATATATATATATATATATATAATTTAATAAGATATCTGTATGACCCGATATTACGTTATTATTATTTTTTATTTTGCTTGCTTAACCTATTAGCGGACAACACTTTAATTTTGTTTTAATGAAGAAAACATCAAGAAAGAAAAGAAAATGAATCTTGCATGAAAAATAAACCTTAACTACAACTAAACACCCCTAATAAAACTACATCTAAACAAGGATTCTATGACAATTTTACAATAAAAGTTGTAGAAAACGAAACTAGCTAGGGTTCTAAAGCCCTAGTTCGAACCATACGAGAGGATATATATATATATAGGATGTTGACCTCGATTTTGCATAGATGTTGGTGTAAGATTGATCTCATAGATTACTTCTTCGTTTTGAGTCTCAAATTCTGAAAAGATGGATCCAACATCGAGGCTTTCTCTCTTCGCCATCGTGTTCTTGGTCGGAAAATCACGAGGGGAGGGGTTTTCTTTAGATGGGAGAACTAGGAAGGATTAAAAAATTAAAAACTAGAGTATTATTTCGGGATAAATCTACACTTCATAAGAAATATGGGTCGTTACAAGACTTGGCTTATAATCACGGTTCAAAAATTCAAACAATGGTATGAAAATGATTGATTATGTGCAACGTTTACACACACACACACATATATATATATATATATATGGCAAGTGTAAATTATAGATATCCCAACAGGGCTATAATTTGGGGATTGGGATTGATACAATAATTAAGGAATGTAAAATTCAAAACATCCTAAGACATTGAAATATCTGAGTATTAATACAATTAATATTTGTATTTATTTCCCATAAAAAATTGTCATAAACAAACCAAAATACTTAGTCACAAGCAAAATATTTAGTGAATAATAGTTTATTATTTTCTTCAACAAAAAAAAGTATATTATTCTTATGTCATTCAATCGAGTTGGAAAATTCTGATTATTCTAAACCAATTTAAGTCAAATTAAGTGTATTCCATACAACATGACGGTCAGAATGACTTTGTAAATAAAATTAAGTCAGAAAAACTTCAACATTCAGCTTGAAATTCTAACAAAATCTACAAGTTTAGACAAAATATAAAACTAAAGGGCAAAAGTTATAATAAAATTTATGTGAATTAACATTTTTTGTGGTGTGAAAATCCATACATTTATAGTATATAATTTGAAATCCTAGGCTTAAACTAAGTCTAAAAAATAAAAAATAAAAAAATAAAAACCATCAGGCACTAGGTCACTAGTAATTCTGTTGACTAATTTACTATCACATCACAGCAAGGGGCCAAAAGGTTGCACTTTTAGCAAATAAAAAATAAAAAGAAAGGCAAGTATTTAATGATCACTGCTTACATATTTACCGGATAGTGGGAGGAAGAGACTACCTAATTCTATATTGGCCCCAATGAAAGCGAATGGACTAGGGAAAGTGATTGAGTAAATTGTGTGTAATTGGTTTTGTTTTATTTATATATAAAATTGAGTCGATTAATATGGTTTTAATATTGTAAGGCAAAATTTAGACGGTGAATTGAGTGTTCAATCGGGTAATTGAATTTTTGAATAATGATCTCAGGTTCCTTTGGGATGGACCTGTAAAAGAAAAAGGACGTGAGAGGCCCGAAGCTTGCTTCCGGAAGACACTCCAACGTTCAAGTCAGTATGATAATAAAGAAATTTCTATAAAATTGTGAGCTATGAATGTAAAATGTGAGTATATATTATGTGTGAATTAACGCTACGTATAGAATACTGAGCCTAAATTCGAAAAAAAAGCATCGCCACGCGATATAAGAAAGAAACCCTAAATCTCACGTAAGAATCATGTCATATCAAATTAATGCATAAAAGGCAGAAAAAAAGAAACAATCAAGAGACTCAGGAGATTGTCGTTTAAGATCTTCCATTAACAAACTAAACCGATTACAATTACCGTCAAATTGAATCATAAATAAGTACTAAAATTTATTACAACTCAACTTGACTAAAAAAAACTGCAGATACATAAAGAACTTCATAGCTCCATCCCAAAGCTTGCTCTCAATGCTCATTCATCCAACCTGTCTTTAACCTGCATATCTTTTTATTCCAAATATAGAATTGAGCACCGGTCAAATGATCAGTGAGGAGCAAAAAGATCAAAAGAAAGATTTATGTTTGTCAGATGTCATTAGACATGAAATGAATCTACTCATCCGGCTACAAAACTATTGAAAGCATAACTTGGAACGTTTGAAAACCCGCTTTTAAAGCATAACTCATAATGGAATCCACTTTAAAACCAACTTTAAACCATGCATAGAAAACAAGTCTATTAACTACATTCAATTAATCTTGCACGTACTTATTCGTTTCATTAATTACATACTTACCATTTTTGGCATGTTGATCAAAGTTACGTAAGCTATCTACAAACGCACAATGTATTTGTCAACTGATAGTAGAATGTCCGTGTTTTGATTGTCATGTTCATGTTTGTTACTTACTTGGCAAAGTCAAGTTCTTGTCTTTCTTGTTCCCGATCCTCGTCTACCTAGCTTGAAGGCGCTATATATCCAACATGGTAACTACTGATGCCCATTGAACTCTTGTAACACATCACCTTAAGAACAGCTTGGCTAATACAGCTAGTCACACTTTCTGACATGGTTCTTAAATGTGCCATAGATACCCCGTACGATTCGTTTCTTAATAACAAATACCTTGCTAAGTAAATTCGACAACCACATAAAGCAAGTAAGAGCACGTAAGTTCATGTTAAAGTTCGTATCTAACGTCATTTAGAGAGCATAGAAACGCCATAGCAACGCCGAACTATCATTATATCTTCACCACTCGTGAAATCATTTTACGGAAAATATTCAAAGAATGTAATAAAGCTATGAAAACATAATTTAACAAACTACCGGAAACACATAATCATGTCCATATTTGTTTAGTTTAACAGAAACAGATATTCAAAACAACTTAAAAACATAGTCTTTAAACTAAAATTGAAGTTTTGATAAGAAGAACTTCTTACCTTAAAGACGAAATTGAACTACGAACGAACGAAAGAACTACGTTCCAAATCTACGCAAATTCACAAAAACGAATCTCACATGAATCTTTCGGGAATCTAACCTGCCATGATCAAAGCCAAGAACTGTAAGCGGACGCAAGATATCGGGTAAGAGGGGCAATAAATTTTTAAAGGCAAATAAAAATTCAGGGGCAAACGATATATTTTGTACATATATTAGTGAAATCTTTCCGGATCAAGGGGCGATTGCCGTTATCGGTTAATATGTAGCTCTGTCACTTCCAAGAACAACTACGAAAAGATTATATCTTACATTCAAGAAGAGATTCTAAACTTAAAACAACTTATAACCCGAATGGCTTCAATTTCAAAGACACCGATCCGCAAGACGGCTTTAAAAATCAACATAAGATTGACCGGTCGCGCTTTCCTGAAGGTCTCTCAAGACATCATGTCGGACTTTCTCCAAAACCTCAAAAACGCAAAACTAGGAAAGTCTAGGGTTATCTAGAGGGTTTTTTTTATAGGATTTTCGGCACTTAGGTCGGATTTAGGTGTTTTGGAGGACAATAAAGGCTTAATTAAACCTTAAACTAATAGTAGAAGAAAATCTAAATACCAAAAAGACGTTCATACCCTTAATGAAAGTTTAGGGTTTCACATGTGTGCAACGTGTACTTTGTGAATGAGGAGGATGACCCCTTTATATATTGTTCCATCGCTGAGATGGTAGTGAATCGTGCATTAAAGTGGTGGAGCGTATATCTCGGGCAATTACGAAGCCATTATGAAGGTCATTATCGCTCAAGAATTTGCGAAATGATCGTTTAATGGAGGTAACAAATTATGCGAGTCCTATGACGACCTACGTCATGTTGGATATAAGGTACCAAGTGTGGCATGTACCATGGTGGCCACAATGGACAGTAGATGACCTACATCACGCCACCTAAATGATATATATGAGCGACTCACGCCATCACGAGTCTTGGTTGATAGTGCTTGATATCGACTTGAGCCATGTCGAACTTATGTGCATAGGTGAACTTCATTATTCAGATGAGGTTTGAATTAGTGTCACGTGATGATTGATTGATCTCACCCATGTTATTTTTCATTCCCAATTTTTTACTTCATCAAACGTCCTATGTTTATATTTAATGCATTAGGTTACGAAAAACTCCCTATGTTTATAATTAATGCATTCTGTTATGAGAAACGTCCTACATTTACATCGGTACATATAATGACAGACACACATATACCAAACTGGGGTTTGCAGACCCCACAAAAAAGAAAAATACTCTACGTTTTTTCTGAGAAGAAAATAAACTACATTTTAATTATAGGGAAAAAAAAATCAGACTCCGTAAACGAAAAAAATTACTTGTATAAAAATTACAAACTCTACTAAATAAAATTATCTGGATCCGTCCGAAGGTACATGTATCATATCATGCATAATTTCGAACGTGAGTACATATCGTATGATTCGCATGTACTCCTTCCGTCCAATAACATAGCTTGATTAACTCGTTGGCTACTTGATACCAATATGTAAAACCTCGAGTTTGACTCTCTTAATTGATCGGTCAAGAGAAACCGAAAAAAATCAATTTTTCTAACGAGTCAAATACAAATAACTTACGAGTAACTCGGTTATATTTCACTAGTCAGCACCAACAAAGAAGTGAGAGGCTGTTAGCTAATCGCTATACGCGGCCCACCTATAAAGGAAAGCAAACCAAATACAACCTGTCAGCCATTTGTTTACAGCCTGTCCTGTTATCGAATAAACCAAATATAAATTTAAAAATAAATATAAAAGAAACATATTTAAAAAAAAAATGTTGCACACACACCTGCATCACGACTTACGTGGCGTCTTCCTCGATTTCATCTTTTTTATTACCTGCCTATATATATACCTGTAGGCCACCCATTTCCTCTCCATAAAGTAAAAGCTTCCAATTCTTCTAAATTCTACTCCCCAATTTCAAAAATCTTCGATTCTAATTGAGATTTTTCAATTAATTTCACGAATTGTTTGGCAATGGGGATATGCAGTTCATCGGAGTACGCTAATACGGCGACGGCGAAATTGGTGTTGTATGACGGTAGATTAGAGGAGTATTCGTATCCGGTGAAGGTTTCATACGTTTTGCAAAAGAATCCGGCGGTTTTCATTTGTAATTCTGATGAAATGGATTTTGACGACGTCGTTTCAGCGATTAGTGATGAGGAGGAGCTTTTGCCAGGTCAGCTTTATTTTGCGTTGCCGTTGACGCGGCTGAAACAGAGGATTCCGGCGGAGGAAATGGCTGCATTGGCGGTTAAAGCTAGCTTGGCGTTGACCAAAAGCGTTGGAAAGAAATCTAGGAAGCATCGGAAGACGAATATTGTTTTTGCGGTGGATAATGGAGAGAATTCGCCGTCGTTTTATGATGAATCCGGGCGGAGAAGAACGAGAAATGGTGGTCGTAGCGCCACCGGTGGCGGTGGCGGTGGGAGGAGGAAAAAGTATTCGGCTAAGTTGAATACAATTCCGGAGTAAGGATAGATCGGGAAATTTAATTAATTTTTTTTTTTTGAAATTTTCGTTTTTTTTTTTCGGGTTGTAAATATTTTGGAGGCTAATATGTAATGTGATTAGCGCGTTTAATCCTTACATTAAAAAAATCTGATGAATCCATTGCGATTTAATTTAACATTATTTCAGTAATTGCATGAGTTATTTCAGTACGTTATTTAGATAAATTGTAGCAATTAAATCTCAATCAAATATTCATAATTTAGTTATGAGTCATATAATTAATATAATATATAATTATATAAAAAACAACAGCTAATATAATCAAAACACTGGTATTGATGTATATATAGAACAAAAAGTTCAGTATCTTTTTGATTTACTGTAAAACAGTTTGTGAGCACATTGTAAACGTGGACTCCCACTCCAAAAAAGGAAGGAGATCCTCTTGCTCTATCACAAAATCACAGCAGCTGTCATAAGTATTAAACCGATCAAAACGATGCCGTTTCGATGTAAAGAAGGAAAAAAAAAAACCTTATCAAAACGATGTTGTATTGAACCGATTACACCATTGAACCGATCAAAACGATGCTGTTTCGATCAAACTTGGATTAATCGAAAGCCACACCGATTTGCAAAATGTCGGGTTAGAATAAATGCAATGTCGGATCTGAAATCCTAAATCATAAGGAGTTTTCCTTCCCGGAAAGAGGACGAGAAATGAAGGATAAAATATTCTTAAACTACAACATCCAGAGCATCATGAATCCAAAACATCATGATATGACGAAACGAGACGTAAGTTCACTAAATATCCAGATGATCAGAACACCAAAACGCAATCCATGTTTTCTTTTATTGGTTTTTTCCTTCCTTTTGCCCATAATATATTATTCATTAAACAATTTTTCAAATTTTACATTAACGTATTAATGTTATTTAAGAGATAGTTTAGACACGGGAGAGGAGGAGGACACAGGAAAGTGCAAGGGTGAGCGGTATACGTGAGTGGAGTGCTGCATAGTGCATACCCAATCAATTTGCTTTTTTTTTTTTTTTTCTTTCTAAAAATTAAAGTGGAGGCTCTTACCGAAAGTGTTTGCTGGGGAGAGAAAAAAGAGTTTGATGCAGGGTTCTTACTTTAGGATTGTACAGGTGTTTGATGGAGAATTCTTTTTTTCTTTTCAGTGGAGCTAAAGATCGAGCGGAATATTATCTGCGTATTTATATATTGTTTACGAACAAAACTGCATCATTTTTTAGATCTCAACGGATGCACTCACACCTATCTATTTTATTCATTCATTATCTTATTTACTATCATTTTATTATAATTTCTCTCACCAATCATTTCACCATCAACAAATAAAATAATATTAATCAACGAATAGCATGGAAAAAAGGCGTGCGATTTGACGCTCAAGTTAACATTTGAGGTAAAAGGATTGATCGCTCCGTTCAACAAATTATAAAACATACATGGAAATAAATTAGAGGTGTTGTCGATCTAATGAGGTAGTTATGAGCACGACAGATGTGGCGTAAAAGTAATCATCATGGGTGAAAATTAGGGATTATGTCTTGTACACCCGTTCGTGGAGTCAGTGAAGCCGTAACTGCTAATGTGAGTGATGTCTATGCGGCGTAATGGATGCGGTTCGCCCGTAGAAATAACGTAAAGGTAGGGAACATGCCTTATACATGCACTACAAGCCTTCAAGCCTACCGAAGGTCTCTGTACAGGGTTAGCTAGCTTCTTTTTCCTAGAGATGGGTGGTAATATTAATAAGAGGAACTTATGATGCAGTAGGAACAATATTGTTTTCAATGATAAGGTTTCGACGGTCAAATATACAGTTACAGATATTCAAAATTGTAGTTTCACTTGAATAATAAGCGAGAATACAAAGATTAGTTTCGATTGGACAACATAAAGAAATAATCCTCTTATGTATTTTGTTTTGCTACTTGATCTTGTGCCATATCTAGCACCTAGCTCGCTAGAATTAGATTCTTTATTAATAAATAATGCTTTTTCGCTGTTAAAATAAATAAATAATAATATGAGGGAACATTTATTTAGGGCATTTGTTAATAGCACCACACCCAATATACTTGGGTACACACCTGTGCAAAATTCGACTTTACAGAGGTTGAAATGTGTTATTTCAATCCTCGCAAATTTGAAACACTACTACAAATTCGCTCTTTTGGGACGACAAAATGTCGTCCCTAATAATCAAAAGTCGTCCCGTTTTTACGTTTAGGGACGACATGTCGTCCCTAATTTGTCGCCTCTAAAGATCCGTCTCAAAAAATAGGAGGATTTTTTTTTGGGACGACATGTCGCCCCTAAAGATCCATTGTTGGCGTGGCAATTTTTTTATTCAACGCCGACGTGGCAAGCATTTTTCGGACGACATGTCGTCACCTAATGTAAAATTCAAATTAATTTATATTATTTAATAAAATCGAATTAAATAATTTAATTTTTATTTTTGGACGACATACATGTCGTCCCTAAAAACTTTACAATAAAATTTAACACGAAAAAATAATTTTTTTATAAAAACCATTTAAAGGGACGACATATGTCGTCCCTAAAAATATATTTGGAAAAAAAAAAATTATTAAAATTCCAGAAATTCATTTAATAATTTTATAAAAATTCCAGAAATTCATTTAAAAACCGAAAAAAATATATTTTAAAATAGGAAAAAAATATTGTATGAACCCATAAAATATATTATAAAAATGGAAAAAAAATATATTTTAAAACAGGGGATTCAAAAAAAAAGAAGTAATTTAGCACCAATTTAATTATATTTCTAAACTTTTGAAGATAAACTTAAGCACCAATTTACAATGAACTTTATAGAAGTAATTTAGCAACACAAATTACACTAGAAAAACGATAACTGGAGAAATGGTGAAGACACTTACATGCCTCGGTTCTTCTATCAAAATATTAAACTATGAAACCAATCAAATAAACGGAGATGCTCAATTTTTATTATGTCACTTCAATAACAACTACAATGAATTCACATAACTACGGGGTAAAATGGGATTTTACAGAGATCTCACAACTACGGGATTTGCAATAGATCCCCTAACTATGGGGTTTGCGGTTGTACCTAAACTACACTCACCTTAAGTGGTAGTTCTCTTGTTTGTAAAGGTGAGAACTCGTGAAGCACGATGACCTTGAGTAGAAAAGGCTGTACAAAGCATTAGGATGATTAGCTTCAGAACAGGCTAACAAAGCATTAGTTTAATTTCGAAATTATAAAGATGATGAGAGGAACAAATGATAACATTCCCATTGACTACAGAGCACCACCGATAGATCATTGGCAATTGAAAATGAACAGACATAAACATAGAAACAAAAACAACAAGAAGAATCAAAGCTGAGCTTGCAAGATACAAGATGCACCATTTACATCTCATTTTTATATGCTGTATCACCATGAAAAATCGAGCCAAAGATTGGGGAAAATTCTAAATGTTTGTCAAAGCGTGTTTTAAACCTAAACTGTGTCGACTTGCACTGAATGTTTAAGTACCCTACACTACTTAGAATGAGCTGAAAATTTAAGGGTTTCTAGTTCACATCATAAGGTACAAATTTAGTTTTGACATCATCTTAATTTGAGCTAGTTATCATGGCAAGAAGTTGAGCTCAATAGGCTGATGTTATATGTGTACACAGAAGTGTCGATGTCTGTTCTTAAGCGTTTTGAGCATCGAGATGAGCTCGAAATGAGCTGATTTTTGGACACACTCTAGTTTACATCATGATGAACAAATGTTGTTAAGGAGTAATCTCAATTTGATGAGGTTATCATAGGTAAAAACGAGCTACAAAACTGGATGATCAATTCTGTCCGGCTGGGAGTTAATTGGGCTTCATGGGCCTTTTGAATATCGGGTTGAAGTCCAAACGAGCTGAAAATTTGAGTGTTTATAAGTCATAATATTATAAGCATATTCCATTCTTTGATCATCTTAATTTGACCACGTTTAGATAACTGAAATTCGAAATTAAAACAGGCTATCAGTTTGCATAAGGAAACTAAAAGATAGGATTTTTAAATTGATTTGGATGAGATAAATTCGTTGTGATTGATTCAAATTGCTCTGAGATATTGTGTATTCCATATATCATGAGGCTGGATGTAGTTTTCAATCTATATGCATTACTTAAATCGGAATAATGAAATGTAGAGCATGAAAGGCTTAAGCACAACCAATGTCATTAAAAGACAAACAAAATACAAAAAATGCAACCATTTCATCCTAATATGTACGCAACCACACAGGTGTAGATCCCCTAACTATCGAGATTTTCTGTAGATCTCGTAACTACGGGGTTTGCAATAGATCCCCTAACTATTGAGGTTTGCAGTAGCACCTCTAACTACACTGACCTGAAGCAATATCCTTGTTTGCTAACCCGAGCAGCTACAATATCTTGTTCGGAAATTACCGTCTCAACGTTGCTGTAATTCAAAAGCCACAAAAGCCACAAATAACGTTGCAGGAGTTAAATACATTTAAGGAACTGTTCTGCGGAACATATATGCTGCAATCTCTGGACTATTGGAAGCCTCCACAAGCAGCACCCCATTTCTCCATCCTAAAGAAGGGCCGTTCTCATCTACCAATTACCAAAAGATTAAATAAAAATATAGTCAACTTCAGTTCAGGGATGACAAAGCTAATAGTTTCTGGGGAAGAAAAAAGAAAATTTCTCGTCATGTGAATTCTCAAGCAATCTCTCACAGAGTGCCTTGAATGATGAAGCGGTGTTCTTTATGTAATCACCGTGGCGGACCCAACTTCAACTGCATGAGAGGGATCTGTCTCATCCACTCCATATCGCAACGTTCATCAACTGCCACCACAAACATTAAAGTTTAACACTACCAAAAAACCATGAAAACCCAACTATCGCAAATTGAATCAGCCAACAGATCGAATCCCCCTCCGGTATCCAAGGTTCTCTATCATGTAAGCTCAACTCCATTGCTCCCCACTTGAAAATTCAAGAGCACCATAAAAGGTTCCCATACCATGAAACGTAATCATAAGTCAAAAAGGTACTGGATTGAAACGAAAGTATTTTACGTCGGGGAGCATAGGAAGCAATGTGCCTAAAGCTTCTTCAACACGGTCAATCGAGCATGCACTCTCAAATCAAGACTTGACCAAGATCCAGATACCGCCAACCGCCTTTTCTAACCTAAAAAAGGAATGATTTCCACACAAACATAAGATCTCAATATTCATAGAAAAACAGATGCTTCATATCTTATAAAATTAGTAGAATAAATCACTTGAAAATCCTACCAAATAATCGAATTACACTTAATAAAGTAGAGAAGAAAGAAATAATGAGAGGCAGCGGTGGAGGTGCGGTGAAGAAGGGCCGAGACGGTGGGAGGAGGTGCGGCCGCCGGACGGTGGAGGAGAGTGCGGTTTGCCGGACGGTGGAAGTGCGGCCGCAGTCCACCTGGCCGCTGGTCTTTGTATGTGGTCGTGGTTCAAGGTGAAGGAGAGGAGGTGGGCGTGGTTGAAGCCGGAGGAGAGGAGGAGGAGAGGAGGTGGTGTGCGGAGGAGAGGAGGAGGAGACCAAAAAAATTCGAAATGAAGAAGAAAGGAGAAGAGAAGAGATGATCTCGCAATGTATTCTAATTTAGGTTAGACTATTAGGGGACGCTTTTCTATCTTTAGGGACGACTTTGTCGTCCCTTTAAATCAAAAAAATTTGGCGCTAAACCTTTCCCCCAAATTTTATCCAGATTTTTAAATTATTTTTAGTTTTAAAGGGACGACAATGTCGTCCCTTTAAATAAAATTGTATAAATTAAATTATCTAGTCATTTATTAAACATTATTACTTTTAAAATTTTTATGAATTGAACATTATAACGAGACTCGGGTTTTAAGACTAATTAACGAGCCTCGGGTTATAAAAAATTTAATTTTTCGTTTCCCTTTAAATAAAATTTTATAAAAAAATTTTATTTTTCATTCATAATATATTTATAACAATAGTATTTTATTTTTCGTTCATAATAGTATATAGTACTATCACAATGATCGATAACGATAACGATAACAATCTAACTCATTCGCTCGATAACAAACCATTAGATTCAAATCAATTACTCGATAACGAACCCCAAAATTCAAAACGATCGTTCAAGCCCGAGACTCGTTTTAGTGAAACGTTGATTTCAAACTCGATATTGATTGACTAGTATTGAATTCAAGTCCGATGCTCGTTACTTAGGCAATTGTTGATTTCAAACTCGAGATTGATTGATCAGTATTTAATTCAAGCCTGATGCTCGTTACTTAGTGAAATGTTGATTTCAAACACGATATTGATTGATCATTATTGAATTCAAGCCCTAGTACTACACATATTGATTTCAAACACGATATTGATTGATCATTATTGAAATCAAAAGAAAAAAAAGATTTAAAAGATTATCATTAGTTATTTGATGTCAGCCACACTAATTCCATTTATGCTCGTTACTTAGCTATAGGTAGCTCTAGGTGGTCTACTTATTAATCAATCTCGAGGTTGATTTCAACATCGAGATTGATTAACGATTAGTGACTTTCAAATCGTGGCTCGTTACTTATAAGTCAAATGTTGATTTCAAACTCGAGATTGACTAACGAGTAGTGATTTTCAAACCCGATGCTCGTTACTTTTAAGTCAAATGTTGAATTCAACCTCGAGATTGATTAATAAGTAGACCAATAAAACCCAATTCTTGTTACTTATAAGTCAAATATTGATTTCAAACTCGATATTGATTAATAAGTTGTAAATTCAAACTCAATGCTCGTTACTTATAAGTCAAACTCGAGACTCAAGTTATTTATAAGTCAAATGTTGATTTCAAACTCGAGATTCATTAACGAGTAGTCATTTTCAAACCCGATGCTCGTTACTTTTAAGTCAAATGTTGAATTCAACATCGAGATTGATTAATAAGTAGTAAATAAAAACTCAATCCCGTTACTTATAAGTCAAATGTTGATTTCAAACTCGATATTGATTAACGAGTAGTGTATTTAAAATATTAAATATAATTTTTAGATACAAAAATATAATTATTAAATATTAAATAAAATTTTTAGGTTAAAAATTTGAATTTTAAATATTAAATATAATTTTAATAAAACAAAATCATTTTTAATAAACCAAAATCATTTTTAATAAAATTTCATTTTTAGGGACGACATTTGTCGTCCCTAAATATAATTTTTAATAAAACAAAATCATTTTTAATAAAAAAATCATTTTTAATAAAATTCCATTTTTAGGGGACGTCATTTGTCGTCCCTAAAGAGTTTCCCGGGTAAAATTTGCCACTCTGGAATCCACGTGAAATGGCGGAAATTTAATGGTTATTAGGGACGCGAGTCGTCCCTAAAAACAACGAATCGTCCCGAAGATAAAATTTTCTCATATTTAATTAATCGAACGTTGACCGAGCTTTAGGGACGACATGTCGTCCCTAATAATCTATATTTTGGGACGACAAATGTCGTCCCTAAAAATACGGTCTCTAAAAACCTAATTTGTTGTAGTGAAATGTGTTATTTCGACCCCTGTAAAGTCGAATTTTACGTGTTATTTCAATCCTCGCAAATTCGAAATATGTTATTTCGACACCCTATAAAATCGAATTTTACACAAATATGATGCCTGAGTATATTGGTTGTGGTGCCATTAGCAATACCCTTTATTTATACCACACTAATGTTACGTACTTTAGCATCTCATATGAAGAAAAAAATGGACAAATTAATGGGCACAGCTACTTTTACTTTGAATGTCTCACTATTCTACCATGACACCGCATACGCACTTAAGTGAAATAAAAACCAACCAAGTAGTGGTTCAAGTGGTAAGTGATTTGAGAATACCTAAGGAGGTTACCGCGACATGTTGAAAGAGCTCTTAGCCAGATCTTATCATTGAGTAAGAGTCAGACTCGTCAAACTCTGCAGGCATGACCCAGGCCTTACTCCGGATTAGTCGGACCAGTGGATTCTGGATGACGGGAGCTTTAAGGAGGTTACAAATTTTGACAGAAGCTCCAGGTCATGGACTTGTTGGCCTGCCCCCAGGGACAGGACTGCACCAAACAGCAGCCATCGACCATTCCCTGAAAAGAAAAAAGAGTCGCCCCCTCCTTTATTTCTACCTTTTATTTTTCATCAAATAACCACCATGTTATGCAAGGTATTTATATTAGATTGAGGAAAGATGGTACTACCTATGTCCCATATTATAAGTCATCCTAGTTTTATACACATAAATTAAAAAACTCAATAAATGATCTAACTTTGGTAGTTTTGGACTAAAATGCGCTTAGGATGATTAGAATAATGTAAAGATATGGAATAAGGAATATGTGTAAAACATGAAAAAGAACATTAATTATTGCATTGAAATGTGAGAATGACTTATATTGTGAGATGAGTGAAAAATGCAAGGCGTCTTCTCAAAAAAAATAAAAAAAAATAAAAATGCAAGGATAATTTATAATATGAGACGCAGGTAGTACAAGTTAAAATAACCACTATACAAGTACACATTATGATAGAAAAAATTGTGTATAATTAATGGCTCTACAATAAATCTATCGTGACAACACACTTTAAGTGTTATTTACATAGATCGAATGACACTTTGGTATCCCTAAAGTAAATTCGTTGTGATATCAATGGCAAATGTCGAAATTTTCCTAATATTACTCCAATCAAACCCATAATTCATTATTTTATTAGTACAACAAAAAGGAGCAAAGTGAGAACTTGGGAAGTCCCGTTCTCAAATACCGAGTTCTTATTCGAAATTGAACGTCCGACACGCATATAATTCAAATTCAATTAACTTATATACGCAAGCCTCTAAAAATGACATCGGAGTTTAATTTGCAAAAGATAAAATGACACGGGGTTTATATTTTAATACTAAAGGTAGAATATGAAATCCAATGTTGATTACATTACAACATAAAATTAAAAGAATTCAACGATAATTCACTAAAAGAGATTGAAGCCAAAAGATTTATAGTCTAAGCTATTATTACAAACTTCCCAAACTCAAAAGTGTATTCTATTACAAAAGATAAAACTTTAAAGCTCATCAAAATGCCACGAGGTCACTCCTCATAGTACTCGTACACCTCATCACCTACATCACCTTCTCGGGGTGGAAAACAACATAATAAATTACAAGTACAAACATACTTAATAAATGGTAGAAGTACTGAATCTACTCATGTTATAACACAATGAATATCAACAAGAACAATAATATCACGTATGTTCAAATAGCTCGCTCCCCTCTACTAGTCTCACTAATAACATAACCAACTAAGACATTTGCAACACAATGATCCAATGACACTTTGAATGGTGAAAATGCACCATGACATATCCTCAACACCTCTACTAGTCTCACTAGTATCCTCAATCTTTAGTAGACATAACCAACTAAGACATATGGAATATTACACGAGTCCATGTGGTATCTTACCCAATAGAGGTGTAATATTTCCATAAAGCGATGCAAAAACGTGTCTTACCAAAGACCAATATGTTTTAGCTTGTAGACAAGACAAAAATGTATTTACGTGTTTAATATAACCACTTAAGTTCATTGCACATAAAAAGGCTTCATATAGACCAATAGACCTTAGACCGACTATACATTACACTACTTAGCACATAGCACAAAAATATCAGATTGCAATCCAATATCCACAAGGCTAAGAGACAAGGCTTTCAATGATCCCGAGCTTTCCCCCACAGAGGGTCTCCACAAGGTCAGGCCAAATGAAATGTGTTCCTATACTCCCGTGAGACACGGTGTGGAGCCAAAGCCACTAGAAATCATACATTTTACTTTACAACACATATTCAAGGCTTTACACTAAAGCATGCTCAAAAGAGGAACAAGACAAGATTCTGCACAACAGGATGCTTTGGCGCCCACCAACTGCTAACAGGGGCATTCTAAAAGGACTAACCCGAGTTGACAAGACATTTATGTCACACTTATATGATGGTGATGCGCTTCCCCCACTTCCAATGTGGGATATCTTATTCTCCTCGCCAAGAGGACCAAGACTTGTCCCATAATATATTATACATTAAACAATTTTTCAAATTTTACATTAACCGTATTAATGCGTTTTACATTAACTGTATTAATGTTTTTTAAGAGATAGTTTTGTTATGCCCCAAGACCCCAGGTCTGATAGCGCTAAATGAGTCATAAATTGTCCCGTCAACTGCTTAGACCGCCGTCCTCGCTTAGTCTAAAGGAACTAACCCGAGTTGACAAGACATTTATGTCTCACACTTATATAGTGGTGATGCGCTTCCCCCGCTTCCAATGTGGTCTTATTCTCCTCGCCAAGAGGACCAAGACTTGTCCCAGTTTGTTTCTACCAGAGGACTCTAGAGGTGGTCTGTGGCACTTAGTCCGTCTGATAGTCGGCTCTAAATACCATTTTTCAGGGTAGCGTTAAATGAGTCATAAATGGTCTGGTCAACTGCTTAGAGCGCCGTCCTTGCTTGGTCTAAAAGGGCTAACTCGAGTTGACAAGACCTTTATGTCTCACACTTATATGGTGGTGATGCGCTTCTCTCATTTCCAATGTGGGATATCACAAGTTTAGATTTTATTTTTTAAAATTAATGGTATTTATTTACTGAAGAG
Source organism: Gentiana macrophylla (assembly GCA_026214975.1). Lineage (NCBI taxonomy): Eukaryota > Viridiplantae > Streptophyta > Magnoliopsida > Gentianales > Gentianaceae > Gentiana > Gentiana macrophylla. The sequence continues at coordinate 19,021,097 of CM047817.1, read as the reverse complement.
AGTTTGAGAATGTGATGAACACAAGAGTAAACTTCAACTTAGTTTATTCATTGAGTAAAAAGATGTATAAATAGATACAATTGAGATAGAGAGACTAGCTAGCTAGCTTGGGCGGCCACTTGAGTATGTAGATGTGGGCGGCAAGCATGCAAAAGTAAAAAGTAAAAGTTATGTCTATGACATAAAGTAAACTAGAGTTTGACATATTAATTGTTTATATGAATCACAATTAATATGTCTTTTACAATTAAATAAGGTGTACAAAATATTATGCACGAAATCCTGAGGCTCAAGCAGAGTCTCTTTGAGTAATATTAATAGTAATATTAATATTTCCAATATTAATATTTCCACACCCCTCAAATCAAAATTTGTATATGTTGATGCAGCCAAGTTTGCTACTTAGTCTGCTGAACATAAGAGGTGGAATAGCCTTGGTAAGAATATCAGCATTCTGATCTGCTGAGGGAACATACTGGAGTTGAATAATCTTGGCATCAATCTTCTCCTTCGTAGTGTCACAATGTCCACATGCTTGGTTTTATCATGATGGATGGATCTTCTACGCCATGCATAAGGTGAATTATTATCACAACAGAGTGTGATAGGTTCTTGATCTGATTCTTTGAAGTTCGATCAAGACTTTTTCACCCATAGAGCTTCACAAATGCCAAGTACAAGTGCCCTTAGTTCACCTTTCAAGATCGCTTCTTGACACAAGATGTTTGTTTCTTGCTCCTCCAAGTAACCAGGTTCCCCATATATATGAGCAATAGCCTGTGGTAGACCTCACATCAATGTGACATCCAAATTGAATCAAGATCGGTGTAGACCTTGATTGATCTATCGGTAGACTTGGTGAAGTGCAGGCCTTGGCGAGAGTGGATTTTAAATACCTCGATATCCTATTCATTTGCATCCCAATGTTGCTCAAGAGGGCAATGCATGAATTAGATGACAGGTGACCCATATGCAATATCGTGGTCTTGTGTGAGAAAGGTATATGAGTTTGCCTACAAGTCTTTGATATTGTTCTTTCCTGACAAAGAATGTCACCATGCGATGAGGGTATGACCTGGGTCTACTCTGAGATACTGACGAGTTTGCATCCCATCATGCCGCTTCCTTGATGAGTCCAGGACATACTTCCTTTGGGAGACTGAAATGCCATTGGTGTTTCTAGCTACTTCCATACCAAGAAAGTACTTGAGGTAGCCTGGATCTTTAACTTGGAACACCTTTGCCGTGTAGAGTCTTCAAGTTACGGATCTCGATGAGAGTCATCTCCATGAAGGATGATATCATCCACATATACAATTAGAATGGACCTCCTCTCGGTTGGTTGTCTTGACAAACATGGTGTGATCGAGTTGTATTGATGATATCCAGCAGCTTTAACCACGATGTAGTGAGTTTTCCAAACCATGCCCTTGGTGATTGCTTGAGCCATATAGAGATTTCCTCGGTTGCACACCTTGCCTTGAGTATGAGGATTGATAAAACCAGGGGCACGAATATATAAACCTCTCTCGGTGAGGTCCCCATTTAGAAAGGCATTTTGATGTCCAATTGGTGAAGAGGCCAGTCAAGTTGGACAGACTAGGGAAATCGATACTCGACAGCGGTGTTGAGCTTTGCTCTTGGTGCAAAAGTTTCCTTATAGTCAATGCCATAAGTTTGAGTGAATCCCCTTGCTACCAATCTGGCTTTATACTTGTCAATTTGACCATCAGCGTTGTATTTGATAGTGAATAACCATCTGCAGCTAACTGTTTTCTTGCCTTTGGGAAGAGTTGTGAGATCCCAAGTATGATTATCCAGGAGAGCAGTCATCTCTGTTTTAAACAGCAGCCTTCCACTCATCATTTTGAAGGGCCTCCTGAATATTTCTAGGGATAGAGTGAGAGTCCAGGTCCTGTGTAAACATGGCAAAGACAGGAGACAACTGATCATAAGATAAATAAGTATGAATAGAATGATCGGTGCATGATCTTTTCCTTTCCTTAGAGCAATAGATCTGTCATCCACTTCATGAAGCGGCCGAGATTCATGGCGAGGTCCAGCGGACTCTGGTTCGATGGAGTTCTTTGAGGTTACGGTTGGCGAGGCTCTGGGTCGGCCAGACTCGGGTCGATGAAGCTGGCGAGGTCGATAATGTGAGTATCCGCAGGATGCTGAAGGTTATGAGTCTGCTGAGGGTTAGGACTCTGCTGAGGGTAAATGGTTTGGTGAGGGAACGGACTTAGTTCAATCTCAATCAGGTTTCCATCAGTGACTTGCTCAATGAGGTTTGTTTGTAATATGGAGTCCTTTCAAAGAATTTCACATCCATAGAATTGTAAAATTTCTTTTCAAGAGGAGAGTAACACTTGTAACCTTTCTCTCATCCCGTGCATATCCAAGGAAAATGCACTTATGAGCTTTAGGATCAAGTTTACTACATGTGTTGAGCATGGATATAAACAAACACAAGACAACCAAAGATCTTTGGAGGCAATTGGGTAATAAGATGAGAGCAGGAGTGTGTGGTCGCAGGTTTGGAGAGGAGTTTTGAACCCTAACACTCTGTTGGGAAGTCTGTTGATTAAATATGTTGCGATCAATATAGCTTCACCCCACATGTATTTAGGAACATGTGTAGTGAACATGATTGATCTGGCCATTTCCAAAGCAGATGCCTATTCTTTCTTTCAAAGAACCCCATTCTGTTGAGGTGTTTCCACACAACTACCGATATGAACAATTCCTCTGTTTGTCAAGAAGTTCTTGAGGTTAGACTCATAGTATTCCAGAGCATTATCGAGTCTTTAAGATCTTGATCTTAGTATCAAATTGGGTGGAGACCATGTGATAAAATTCTTGGAAGATAGGTCCAACTTGATTTGTCTTTCATTAAGAACAACCAAGTGTTTCTGTATGATCATCAATGAAGGTTACAAACCACCTTTTTCTGTTATACTTTTCACTCTTGAGGTCCCCATACATCACTTTGTGAATTAGGGTGAAAGGGAAGAGGGCAAGTGAGGTAACTTAGCATACACAGATTTGGTGAGTTTAGCAAATTGACAAATATCACATTGAAGATCATTAAGATTACATCCTTTAAACAATTCAGGGGATTAAAGACTTTAAATAACCAAAACTTGGATGTCCTAGTCTATAATGCCATAACATGATATTGTCTAGGTTTTGAGTGAGTGCAGTGCTTGAGGCGGTTACATCTTGATCTCTGTCTTGACAAGGTTGATCACAAACGATCCTGGCGAGGTTTAGCTTGCCCAATCACTTCTCGAGAAGAAAGATCCTGGAATGTGCACCGATTCTTATTAAAAACAACGATCCAATTCAGATCTTTAGTGAGTTTCTTGTGAGATATAAGGTTCTGATCTAACATTGGAACAAACAGGACATTCTCGTAGATATATCGATTAGTAAGTTTAACCTTCCCAACACCTTTTGCATAAGCAGAACCATCGGCGGTCTTAATTCACGTGAATTTGGTTGCATGGCATATATTGGGTAATAAGGTTTTTATTACTATCATATGGGAAGAAGCCCCGAGAATCAACAATCCAAGTCTCATTACTAAGAGGTGAGTAAAATATACTGTTTTAGCATGAGTGGCCATTTCGGTGGGGAGCTACCTTCGATCTTTGATCAATAAAGGCTTTAAAGGCGACAAGCGAGCATTCACTTCTTGTCATTCTCCTCTTCAACGACAAGTTTGCCTTGACTTTCCTGGTTGGTTTTAAGGTTTTAGAGGGTAGGTTTGCCATGTAGCTTCCAACAATTGTCCTTGGTGTGATTTGTGCGTTTGCGGTGATCACGAAACAGCCTTTCCAGCTTTCTCGTGAGGCTTCCAGTAAGTCCCAATAACCTCAGCAGATCTTCCCGACATTCAAGTGAGGCGTACCTTCCGAGAGGGTTATCGGCGAGGGTGTTCAACAAAGATGACTTTCCTCCTGCTTTCTTCATGTTTGACCTCGGCAAACATGGATTTGAGATTTGGGAGAGGTTTTGTGGCAAGAATTCTCCTCTAACATCATCAAGAGTAGGATTCGATCCAGGTGAGGAACTTGAATACTCTCTTTTTTTCTATGATGTCTTTATAGAGAGCAACATCCTTGACATCATTCTAGGTGTGAGTTTCCAACATATCTAGGTGTTGCCATGCCTTAGATAGTTGATTGAAATATTGAGTTCTGAGACATATCTCCTTGTCTCGCGGCTTTGAATCTGAGCTTGAGTTCATAGACTTGAGATGTATTGTCCTTTTTGAGTAAAGGTCTCGGCATTATCCTGCATTTCCTTAGCGATGTCATACATCATGAAGTTCTCACTGATCTCTTTTGTCATAGACCTCGTGAGGATGGTCATGACTTGGTTATTTTCTGTGTCCCATGCTTCAAACTTGGGGTCAGTTTCAGCAGGGGCAGGCTTGGAACCTGACAGATATCCCATCTTGCCCTGGCCGGAGATATACATTTTCATAGACCTTGACCATAGCAAGTAATTGTTACCATCAAGTTTATGATTTGTAAAAGAAGAGTGTTCAGTTATCCCAGTCTGCTGAGGCAGCTGTGAGTCTACTGAGGAAGATGAAACTTCAGATAATGTTGACATTTTTCTGAAAAAGAACTGAGTTTTGCAAATGGATTTTAGAACTCATGAAGGCTCGATACCATGAAGAGAGTTTGAGAATGTGATGAACACAAGAGTAAACTTCAACTTAGTTTATTCATTGAGTAAAAAGATGTATAAATAGATACAATTGAGATAGAGAGACTAGCTAGCTAGCTTGGGCGGCCACTTGAGTATGTAGATGTGGGCGGCAAGCATGCAAAAGTAAAAAGTAAAAGTTATGTCTATGACATAAAGTAAACTAGAGTTTGACATATTAATTGTTTATATGAATCACAATTAATATGTCTTTTACAATTAAATAAGGTGTACAAAATATTATGCACGAAATCCTGAGGCTCAGCAGAGTCTGCTGAGTAATATTAATAGTAATATTAATATTTCCAATATTAATGGTATTTATTTACTTTCTTAACATGTGTGAAAACCTATAAAGTGAATATAATACTCCCTCCGTCCCATAATATGAGGCCTTTTGGCCATTTCACACAGTTTAAGAGAACATAATAGATGAGTTATTTTTTAATACTTCAATGCAAAATAGTGTATTGTTTTCTGGGACTGGCTAATAATATTACATTGGTTAATATGAAAATGAAAACAATGCATTTAATATTGTTTTGTTTTGTGAGAAAGACTTATATTTTGGAAAACCACTAAAAAGCCAAAAGGATTTATATTACGGGACGGAGGGAGTATTTAAAGACGGATGTAATCCCTCCGTTCCAAAATAAGTGATGCAGTTGCTAAAATGTTTTGTCCATTTTATATGAGGCAATATCATTCTCAAAGAAACATTTATTGTGTTTTAATTTACCATTATTTATTAGCGTGGAAGATATAAAAAATGAGGTATAATTAAATATATATCTAAGGACTTTCTAGTCATTTTATTGTAAAACTTAATACATTAACCTCATATCTTTAATGGATATTTGTTTATAAGGACTAGTTTGGACACTTAATAGGCATTTAGGACACCCTAAAATCTTATTTGTTTATAAGGACACATTTCATTTACTTTTCCACTATTACCCTTTAGATCATTTAACACACTTTTCATAACAGAATATATCGGCTCTGCTTTAATTTCTTAGGAGAATCTTACTAACTGAATTTCTGCTTCTTTTGGCTCTGCTTTTCCGTATAATCCACCGTATTTTATCCATCAATTCATTACGGCTCGGATTTTGTCTCGATTTTGTTGTGCTATCGTCTTCATTGTCTTTTTACGATGCTTCGTGATTCAATTTCTGCTTTGCTTGGTTGTGTTGGTTTCGTTGAATTGAGCTTTGTAAATCGGCGTTTGGATCGTTTTAGTGTTGGATAATCTGATTCCTTCATTTCTTTGGTAATTTTCACCATTTGCTATTTACTTTACATTTATTATGCATCATTGTGCAAATTGGATTTTAATTTGATGTTTTTACGATTCTAATTTATCGATTACGATTGTGCATTACTTGTATTTTGATGTTTTTATATTTGTTCAAATAATTCTTCTTGAATATATGATCATTGCTTTGAATATCCGAGATATTTATTTTAATTTTAACACCGGTGTTTTTCATGTGTTTATGCAATGACCGAATAGTTTGTCTTACATTAATTATTCTGTAGTGATATATTATTGATGTTCTATTTCAGATTCAGTGAGTATGATCATTGTTTTGAATATATGATAATTATGTTGAATTGATATTGTCATATTTGAAGTGTACTTTGATTTGGAATTAGTACATCTGTTAGTTTTATGTTAAGTGATTGTAGTTACGTGAATTTCTTGTACATTAACTGTGATTGAATTCTAACCAGGGTTATTTAGGGTGTCGTTGATTGTTTATTTGTTGCTTTTAATGCAGTGACATGTTTCATTTATTGACATATATTGTTAGTATTGTCAGTCTGTTGTTTTATGGATTGATGTTTTATGTTATTTATTCCCCATTTTGCATATGTAGTGATATATGTCAGTGTTGCTGGTGAATCTTGTAATAAATGTATTGAAATTTGATTTTATGCAGTGACTTCTGCTATGTAGTTAGAGATATAATGTTTTTGTACTGATATATTAGGTTATTGATTTAGGTACTGGATTAACATATCAGAATTGTTTTCAATAATATTTTGTAGTGATTGTAGTGTAATTTGAGTTGGAATTATTATTCATTGGTTGTGGTCAATGCAATGAGTTGTTATTAGTTAAGCAGTGACATGTAGCTATGCAGTGACATGTAGTTATCTTTGTGACATGTAATTAGTAATCACGATGATTGTGTTCTTTTTCTTACATGCATTCATATTTTGTTTGGTTTTAATTGCTTCGAGGATTGCAATGTTGATTCTTATGTGCTCTACAAAGAAGAGACATGTGTCATGATGGCGACACTCTACTACTACCTTCAAGTCTATCGTTGATAGAATTTCAAATCATTTGGATTGATTTGAAGGACTTATGTATTAGTCTTTATTACTTTTTGCACGATAATCCGAAGTGTCTCTTAAGTTGTGATGATGATGTTCGAGGCCATGATTTGTGTTCTTGATTCTTATAGTGCTAAAGCGCGTTAATGTGGAGGTTGTAGGCCTTTGGTTTGGTTGGTTCTGCATCGTCTTACAATGGTGGTAAATTTGTGTTGGAGTGGAGGATAATGTTGATGATGAAGTTTGTCTTTTGTCGTCTTGTACATCTTGAGTGATAATGTCAGTTGACTCTTGGTTGGGATAAAATATTAATTAGGGAAGGTCAACGTTTTGTTGGTGGTGCTTGTGAATTTAGGGATTGCTTGCGAAATTGTCTATAAAACCGGTTTTAAATGCGTGTACACAAGAATGATAATAAGAGGATTTATCTTTATGCATGCGAAGAAGGATGAAGTAAAGCTATTCTTTGGCATGTTAAATGCTTCAAAGCGGAAATCAAATGGATTCTTTTATGTAAATTTATTGTGCAATGTTCATACGTGTGGTACATCTTCCGAGATCCTTTGGTCGAGATCGTCGGATGACTTCGATCTTCTTTCCAAGTTGATTGTTTCTAAGGTTCGTGATGATCCAAGTTATTACGCAGCAGATTTGCGACTTGCGGCGACCAGCGATTATAGGAATCCGACTTCATGATGTTGCTTGATGCTGCTTTGTTAAAAGGCTAGGGATTCATTATATGGTGATGTTGAAAACTCATTCAAAAGAATACCAGGTTATGTTGCTAGTGTTAGTGAAAGCGAATCCACAGTTCTGTTGTATTTTTGAAGTTCAACTTGAATCTCGGCGTTTTCATCGGATGTTTATTGCGTTTGATGCTTGTATTAAGTGGGTTCAAGTATTGTCGACCAATCTGTTTCTTGATGGGGCACATTTGAAATTTGATATGAATGGTCATTTGTTGGCTGCAACTGGGAAGGATGGTGAGAATGGTATGTTTTATTTACAGTTACAATTTATTTTTTATGCAGTGACAGTTGATTTTCCTGCTGTGACAGTTTATTTTCCTGCAGTGACATCTGACTTTAGTGCAATGACATTTGCTTTTATGCGATTTTGTTTTGTTTTTCCTTTTTTTTTTTGCGGTGAGATTGGGAATTCAGTGACCCTTGTTTTTCAACTCCTGTGTTAAGCGTCCTTCCATTTATTTTGTTCTTTTTATGATGATTGTGTTCTTGTACACTCTACCTTTCGTAGTTTTGATTCTTTTGCGGTGACTCATTTTACATTAATTTGAAGTGATATTGTTTTGAAATTCTTGCGGGATATATCCTCTGTGTTATCTTTGTTGTTGATTACGAGGATTATCATAATTGGAAATGGTTCTTGTTGCATTTGAAGGATTTACTTATACCAATTCGTCAAATTACGTTCATGATGAGATAGGAATCTTTGGATTATTGGATGCTATACGGGAGGTGTTTCCTGATGCATTCCATTCTTATTGCATTTACCATTTGAAGTTGAATCTGAAGACTTGTTTTAGTGGTAAATCTACAAGTAAAGCTTTGCGTGACAGAATGGTTAATTTGCTTTACAATTGTGCTTATGCTCCGAGTGTTGAAGAGTATCAGAAGTACATGGATGATTTCTTACTTGAAGGTGGAGCTCAAGCAAGAAAGTTCTTGGAGAATTTACATCCTGAGAATTGGGCTAATGCTTATTTTAAAGGTTGTCGATCACGGTCATATAAGCGTCTTCTTTGGTTTGAATCTTTTAATTCATGGGTATTTAAGGAGAGGCACCTTCCTCGTATTGAATATGGTTGATGGCATTAAGTATCAAGCTAATGACAAGATTATCGAGATAGAGCGTCTTGATCTGGCGTCATTCAAGTCTTTGATATGTCCAAAGGTTGATGCTATTTTATATAAGTTGATGGATTCGGGGAGAGGCTTTAGGGTTGCTAGTTCTACTTATTATAAGTATGAAGTTTTTTCATCTCCTCCAGCAAGTGTTGATTTGGATCGTCGTGCTTGCTCGTGCAATGAGTGGCAGCGGAATGGCTATCCGTGTGTTCATGGATTAGGGCGTCATTAGGACTCTTGGTTTTCCGTTGGTGACTACGTTGATCCTTGTTTTTGACAAGGTCTTATGTTGGTTCATATGAGTTTTCAATAAATCCAATTCCTGGTCCCTTTTTGAAGAATAATTACGAAGATGTTGTTGTGCTTTGTCTGTTGCAAAGAAGCGGCTGGTAGGCCTCGGACGAAGCGTATTCGATCTCGTGGTGAGTCGTCCAAGCGTGTTATCAATGTGGTAAATGTCATCGGTTTGGGCATCATAATAAGAAGACTGCCATGCTCACTGTTGCTTTATAGTTAATGGATGTTTTCTTTTTTAAACTTTGAGATTGGAGTTTGTTACTCATGGTTTGGACATTTTATTTTCATATTTCCCAAATGCGGTGACATTGGTGTCAACTTGCATCATTATGTTCATTTAGATTCTTGTAATCTGATGATGATATTAAGTTTTTGTTAAATCTTTGTTGTTTGTAATCCTTTCTATTCCCTATATATTTTTGTTATTGGTATGTTTTTATTTCTCTTGAAAGCGACAATGAACTTATTTGCGATGACATGAGTGTCAACTGCATAGTGATGTTTATCTGATTTGATTACTTTTATTGACTGGTTTGTTGTAGTTAATGGGTGAGTTGATTATTTACTTAATGTTATCATATTTGTATTTGTTTTTGTCATCCATATGTTATCGACATCGGTAGTTTTGTATTTGTTTTGTGCATACATTGAAATGATCGTGTATTCGATTTGGTGACATGAGTGTCACTTTGCAAATTAGTGGCAATCCGTTCGATTGTTGTTGTTGTATTCAATGGAATAATATGATTATGTACTTAATGACTTCAAATTTGTATTGGTTTTATCCCATATTTTATTGATATGTGTATCTTTGTATTTATTTTGTGAATATATTGAGATGATTATGTAATTTATGCATTGACATGTATGGAGATGTATTATATTTTATTTCATTAATCTGGTAATGTGTTTAATGGAATTACATTATTATGTACATAAATTGTTAACAATGAATGCACAAAAAAATAAGACAAATTCACAAAAACATGAACGATCAAATATTTCCAATTTGTCAAATTGCCATGAAGCTTAAAACCCGAACCATCAAACCCCAACATAAAGCGAGAATCGATTATGGACCATCGATCCACACTTGTCATTGCATTTTGTCATTGTATCATTCAAATACTTTACATAAAGTATTGACCATGAATATTCAAAAGTAGTAGACTAGTCGAATATTTAAAATTCTAGTTACAACCATTTTAGTGCTCTGTGTAAATTGCATTAAGCACTAATGAATTGACAACCATTCCATGAATTTCTTTGCACTTGTTGATCATCTAGATGTGGTTGAATTGTGAGATCTTGTGCTAGTCTGTACATGTAATATAGCAAGTAAAGGCCACAGTTCTGCATTATATTTCAATGATTACATTATTATTGTGTATGATTTGTTATGGTCATTATGTTACATAATTGCATTCATACTTACGTTTGATTATCCTGTAAAGGTAGCTTTTGAACCTTTTCCACTTTTGTTGGTATGCTTTGTTGCACTGGTTCTTGCAAGTCTTGTTGGTGGAGTGGATTTCAAAATAATCTCTATCTGCGAATAAGAGAAGTTTGTGTTGATTTTTTTTTTTTTTTTTGGAAACATATTGACAAGAAAGTGCGATGTGATCTTGTTTTTGTAGTAATGTCATTGATAACTTACTTTATCCTTGCATTCTTTGATGAAACAATCTGTCTTGCCCTTCCCAGCTTTGTGCGAGAATGAAACATTTTCCAGGTTGGTTCTCTAATTTGTATGTTAGTAGTACCCGAGTGGTATGGCCTTGACTCTTCTCCATCTCTGACATAAGGGGATGAAAACTTTATGTCCTTCATATATGCTTTCCACCATTCTTTCCAATTGTTCATTTGATAACTTTACATCACGCTCAAGCTCTTACAGTATAGCTTTGAATGTTCCATATTGATCGGATTATGAATGTAATCTTAAATTTATTTATTCAAATTAATTTGTATGCGTACCCATGTCATTTGTAGAGAATATTTGGTAGTTAGGTTTAACTACATGTGCACTTTTAAGAGCTCCATGAACCGCTTCAACCACATGTTTCAAATTTCATTATAGTAAGTTAGTTTATTTATTTGCCGTTGGTGAACATCAAAATCAATGTTTTTCCTGTATATGTATTTACGATTGTTGTCATGCAAGATATTTATGTCAACTAATGCAAAGTTGACACCAAGATGCATTGTGATAATATCACGATGTGATGTCATGCGAGGACAATACTATGGAGTGAGAGTAAGATCGATGTGATTAGATTTTACCGATTAAATCATGTACAAGTCATTTAGCACTTCCATTATTGAGTTGACGGTGACATATGGGTAATCACCTAGTGTCTTTGCCCAGTATACCCTGCAATAATAGTATGTTGTTAGTATTCTATATATCAAGAATCTTTATGTTTAATAATGTTGTTTAGTAAGTTGTGCTTACTCTTTCCCTTCCTTATCGTTTACTTCTGAATTCTTTTGAATACTTCACGAACAATGTGTGGTCCACAATAGTATTCATCTTTGTTGCCTTTGATTATGATTTTTCCACTGAAACTCCGGTTTCCGTCGGTATGAAGTATTCTTGCTTTTTCCTTCTTTTGCTTTCTTTTTGTTTTGGAGTCTTGAAAATCGGGATCCTCATTCTTTGTTCTCTTTCTTGCATTTTCTTCACTCCCTTTCAATTGTGAAATCAGGGGTGACTTGATGCCTATCCCCATGTTCTTGTTGTTTACCAGGGTGACTTGTTCGATGTCGACATCTTCTTCATGTAGATTTTGTGTCACTTGATGAGTAGCAAGAGAATCATATTCATCCTGGAGTTGTTGGATTTTGTTTTCCATTTCTTGAATTTTAGCTTCTGTCTCTGCATCTTCTCTTTCAATCCTTCATTGCTTTCTTTCTTATCTTGAAGATCGGTTTTCAAATCCCGATTGTTGTTTCCTGTCAAACAATTTTTCCTGCGAGTTTTTCACTTCTTCTCTAAGTCCGTCAATTAATCTTTGTTTTTCTCTTGCTCTTGTAACATACCGACCATGTTTTTACATTTGTTACTGCTGGTCATTGTAGGCTTGTCTAACAATGTTTTTATGTACTCATCTTTCTTTTTTTCATTGTCTTTTTGCTTATTAATTGTAGACAGCGCAATCTTCATCTTATCATTCAATTCGGAGACTTGCAACTGCATTTCTGTTCTCTCAGTACTAATCACATCTAGTGTCTCATTCAGCTGTCTAGATTGTGCTTCAAGCTGATTGTTTTTGTTCAAGATTTCAGCTTCTACCTTCTTCATGCTTTCCACTTTTGAACTTAAGCTTACATTGTCATGCTCTAGCTCTTGAATTCTCTTCTTCATCAACTCGACATTTGCTTCATGATCTTCCATTTTGCTGTAAATATATTTAAGATATAGATTATTTCTTGAATGAAGTTGCATGTTAGTATGATGGTTTTGTTTATTTGGAGTGACATCATTTGATGCGGTGACATCTGTTGATCTTTGTGAGAATGATGATGGTTTGTAGTACTTATTACCATGTGTTGCTCTAGTTCTTCAATTACGCTCTTCGCATCTTGTAATTCTTTTGACAAGAATTTGTTTTGCTCCTTCATTTCTCCAATTGGATCATCTACATCACCCACACAAGTTGTTCGTAGTTTCAAATTCGATATTCATTTATAATATCATGGATCATGTGTGCATAAAAAAATAGAATGAGTAGTTGTACATGTGGTGGTGATGGTGTTGGTGTTAATGTCTGAATGAAGGAGTGCTTCCAAACTTATCTCCAGTTGTGTTGGGTTGTTGTTGAGGGCAGTGTTGTTCTTGTATTCCTTCATTGTTTTTGTGCTTCCAATTCCTCTTCCTTGTCATCTCCTTCCTGTATCGCTCATTCTCTTGACCTCCCTGTTATTATTTCCTTTGTTTGCTTCCTACATCTCTCATTCCCTTCACACTCTCTCTTATTTCCTTCTCTGCTTCCAGGTGTTCCTCATTTTCTTGAGACTCCCGTTATTTCCATCATCTGCTTCTGGTTTTCATCATTCTCTTGGACTCCACATCATTTCCTTACGCTTGCATATCATCTTCTCAGATTCAGTTGATTTCCTTCATCTGCTTCCCGGTGTCCTCATTTTCTTGAGATGCCCGTCATTTCCATTATCTGCTTCACGGTGTTCGTCATTCTCTTGGACTCCCCATCATTTCATACCTTGCATATCATCTTTCTTGATTCCAGTTGATTTCCTTCATCTGCTTCTGTTGTCCTCATTTTCTTGATTGCCCCGTCATTTGCATTATCTCGCTTCTTTGGTGTTCGTCATTCTCTTGAGTCTCCGTCATTTCATACCTTGCATATCATCTTCTCCAGATTCCAGTTGATTTTCTTCGTCATGCATGTCATGGGTTTCATCATCTGTTTCCTTGTCTCTGCTTCCTTTTTCTACCCTCTCTCCCAAGCTTGGTATCAATGACAACTTTCGGTCAATGTAGAGTCGATTCTTGAGATTGAATCGTTTCATTTTGAAATACACACGTATTCAGTTATGTTGGCATGTGATGTTTTAGGTTGTTGTAGAAAAAAACTGCATTACTAATGCATTCACATGGTATAATAGTGCATGGACATACAAAGTATTCTAGTGGCATGTAATCTTTCATCTTATTGTACAAAAACAAGTGCATTACAAATGAAGTGACATGGTATAATAGAGCAGTGACATACAAAGAATTTTAGTGTCATGTAATCTTTCAGGTTATTGTACAAAAACTGCATTTACTAATGCAATGACATCATTAAAAATGTAGTGACATGCCTTAATATTGCAGTGACATAGAGACTTGTAGTGTCATGTATCAAAAACAAAAATTTTAAAGCTACGGTGACAAGCGACAATTGTGCAGTGAAATGCATTATTTAAGAATGCCTATTCATTGAGCATGACATTTTATTGATCACAACATTCTTCATGCACTTGTAATTATTTACCTTATGTTCTCCCATGTTTTGTAGTTTCTTTTTGTTTAGAATACTTTGTAGATCTCTCAAATTCCACTTTGTTATCCTTGGAATGCCTCTAGATGAGATACTCTTCTTTCCTATATACTTTCTTTTTTGTTTTCCTCTTTTTACAACATCTTGTATCATATGTGTGTGCTCATGAGAACGATCTTGTAACATAGCATTACATGAACTTCACTTAGAATGCAGTGACATGATTTTCATGCATCATTTATAATGAAATACATTTATATTGAAATGTTCAGTGAGTAGCATACCAGGAGGAACACAGTGCATCCATTAACATATCTTGCATTTGTCCATTTTCGATTGAGGCCATTTTGTAGTTCTTTGAGTATGTGAGATGACCAATCATATGAACTTAATCTAGTCAAGTCATCCACATGTCTGAGGAACCCCATGATATGTTACGGCGGTGGTGGCAAAGAACAACATTGCAAGTAATAGAAGACATAGTAGCTTTACCGTGTCTTCTATTGATGTTGAATCCTTTTCCTTTATCATGTCCTTTATTATTTCTTTGACAGCACTTACCTTGATTCTTTTGACATCAAAGAATATCCTTGTTTTAATGGATATGTCATGTGGATGGGTTTGTGGTCATATCTCCAACCTCTGTCTTTCCATCTTACATGCCAAAGATTAGCTTTACATCATTTCTAGTTGGCATATGATGGTGCTTGCCAATCTTGAAACCTCCATTGTCTTTGTTGTATGTATTTATGAGGTCATCCAAAGCATGTCATTTTCTTTTTGTCCAATATGACCTTCTTAACACCGAATGCCACTAAATATATATGCGAATGGTGTTTCATCCATCAATTTTCATGGTCTTTTGTGATTTTTCCTCTATATCCTTGAATATCTGTTTTGTATCTTTGTTAAGTGTCGATCTATATTGTTCTCTTGTTACGTAAACATGCAAAAATTGAGTTACTTCCATTACGTGACATGTAAGTATTTGTAGTTTCAATGTAAGACTAATTGGTGACATGAATTTACTTCCATTCTGTGACATCTAACTATTTGTAGTTTCAATGTAAGACTCTTGGGTGACATTAAATTTTAATGTTATTAGTGCCTTTGATATGATATTTTTCAATGTTGTGATTGTAGTGCCATGATATCTTGAACATTATGAATGTACTCGGATATTACGAAATGCGGTGACATGATATTTTCAATATTTTGAATGGTGTCACATGATATTTTCAAGTTTATAATTCGATTGCCATCAAAGTTTTGCACTTATAACTATCTTTGAAACTTCACTCATTAGGTAGTGGCATGCCATTTTCATTTATGTAAATGCGGTGAAGTTATATTTTCAATGTTATATTGCGGTGACATTACATGATTATGCGGTGACATGATATTTTAGCGACATTTGTAGCAATATATACACAATCAACTACACAAACCACTTAAACCAATCGAATCTGATGACATGATCTCTTGTACATAAATAAGCGAACCGAAAATTTGTTCAAAAATGCGGTGACCACATAATGCAAGGCTTCATGTTTGGGAACAATGTGATATCTTTCACTTTATTGTACAAAAACAAGTGCATTACAAATCACGATGACATGGTATAATAGAAGCGATGACATACAAAGAATTTTAGTGTCATGTAATCTTTCAGGTTATTGTACAAAAAACCTGCATTACTAATGTAATGACATCATTAAAAATACAGTGACATGCCTTAATATTTGAGTGACATTGCAAAAATGCCTTAATATTGCGGTGAAATTTGTTCAAAAATGCGGTGACAACATATTTAGTTATCAGCTGTTGCAACTTCTTTCTTTGAGAATTTCAAGCACAATTTCGATCTCTGATTTTGTTATAATTTAGTGATATGTAATCAATGACTATTGTTGTGCCCTATTATTGGTTTTACTAGCACGACATTTCAATTTTGCACAAAAAAAACCCTGTTTTCTTCTACTTCTACATTTCTGAGTTTTTCTATTGTTGAATATTCAGTCATAACGTATACTTACTTATTTTTCTTCGATTTTGATGCTTTTCCTCTCTGCTCATTTGAAAATCACTTGTTTTCTCCTCGCCATCGTCCCACGATTTACGTCTTTGTCGATGTCTTAATGCGATTCTTCTCTCTTACTTTCTCTGCTTTACTCGCTACTTCTTACGTGTGGTTTTTCTTGATTTTCCTTCGATTTTGCTTAACTTGGCTTCAATTTTGCTTGAATTTTGCTGTTCGCCGTTGAAAGCTTTTATGTTTGTATATAGCGGTTTCACTTTGCAGCGGTTTCAATTTGCAGCGGTTCGTATTTCATAACTTCTCCTTATTAGTTAATAGGGTTATTTTTGTCTATGTAGTAATTTTGTGTCCTTATAAACAAATAAGTTTCCTTAGTGTCCTATTTACCCTATTAAGTCCAAAATGTGTCCTTTTGGACCCTTGGCCCTATCTTTAATCAGTGTGATTTCGACAACCGCATTAGATTAAACTGAAACGATTGGAGTAGTATTTAATATTTATTCGAAGCACAAGCGCAAAGGAGGAAAAACAGTTTGGGGATTAATTTTCTTTTTCATTAATTTTTAATTATTAACCCTATAAAAGCGTAGTCAACTGCGGTGTCACTCTTTATTTTTCAAAAAATCTTGACCAGCCTTTATATATAATAAAGGCTTTATATCTATACTTACTATATAATAAACACTACAAAAAAATGGAGAAATAATGACAAAAAATTGGTGAGAGGATGCTATTCTGGTCACTAAAGTCAATCTTTTTTATAGTTTTAGTGAGAGTTAGTATTTTGTGTAGCTAAAAGGTGAAGTCTTAATGACTAATTTCAATCCAGTCATTATTCGTATACTTGGAAAAAATATGACTAATTTTTTTTATATTTATAAATATATACGTGCCTTTATTTGCGGGGGTTGGGGAGCATGACTTTTCTTGGAATGTATTTTCCATAAATTCTTTTACTTTTAGTAAAAAGGTCCCGCCCCACTTTTTCCAAATCAGCGCCAAAGAAATTTTCCTGATTTCTATCCACGTTAATTTAACTATCCAGGTTTTGTTTAAAATTGATTTATCCTACTTTTAAATTGATTTATCCCTCTAAAACAATTGATTTATCCAATTTCCTACTTTAAAACTATAGCGGCTCATAGCTTATCACACAATTAAACGATATACAATTCGAGAGAAGTCCAAAAATAATAAACTTTTTTTCCAAATCGTGATCGAACATACGTATTCAGCATCGAAGAAGCGATTGATCCTACCAAGGATCGATTTGTCAGGTATTTGATTTTGCTTGTTAATTTATTTCTTAGGTTTGGTGTACAATACCCACCTATTGTCTACTTGATTTCCTTCTCTAATTTTTCACATATTTGCTTCGTATTTATGTTTTGGTTGATTAGAGTAACAGTTCATTGCTGGGTGCGGCGTCATCGGTGTTTCTTGGGTTGATATCGGTGTAATCAGGTATGATTTCGAATTCATGAGATTTTTCTATTTCTAGAAATTGATTAGTTGGTGTTTTTGGAGATCCACCGTAATAATTTTGTGGTTTGGTTTAATTGTGGCTTGGTTGATATCACAAAGAATCTTTTTTATAATTGCTATTTGATTCCATGATCTTCACGGTTTGTATTTGCACAATCCAAAAATTGGTCACAGCTAACCCAACTTGTTCATCCTATGATTGGCTTCTGATGAATCTCCCTATACGTGCATCGCGCATTTCTGCAATAGTAGATATAATGTTGTATATCGAACATGGTTATTGAAAAACCAATTGAAAGTCTGTTTGATTATGTTTGATTGGTAAGATTTATTTTTTACTTTGATTGGAAAGTCATTTTCTATTATCCATTTGATTCAGTTTTTATTATTTCTGTGACAAACCGTGGGAAATATAAAATGGGTTACTTGTGATTGGAACGTGTTTAGACGTTGTTATGTAAAGTGATGCATTGTAGATCACCTATGTATGGATGAAGTTTATGTTCTACAAATTCTGCATCTCTCATGTTTGAAAAATTGTCTAAATTAAATGAGTTCTTTTAAACTGAGATTTTTGTGGCAGTAAATGATTGAATTTATGGCATGAATAGACATAATGAAATGTGTTGAAATCATGTTGGTGCCACGGACATTCTGGGATATGGAAACTCGTGAACATGATTTTCAATTTAAAGGAGGGAGTGATATATATATATATATATATATATATATATATATATATATATATATATATATATATATATATATATGCTTGAACTTAAAGTATGATGTTCTGTGTCTATTTTAGAATATAATTTTCCTAAGTCATTTTACATAAATACATACAAGAAGCTAATGTAAGGAATATGAAGGAAAAATGAAAGTGGGTTCTACTAAGTGCTCAAGAAGCTGTGTAAGGCCTACGTTCTTTCTGGTCATATAAACTGGAGTCTTTACGTGCTCCGGGTGATATACAGTTGAGTCTCTATGTGCTCTATGATTAAAACTGGATTTCAGGTGTGGGTTCGGTGCATGAAAGTCTGAAAAAGAAATGCATTCCCTGTGTTGTGATCAAATAAGCTAGTTATGTATATTCACCGTGTGCATTGAAAAGTCCAGAATTTTGAAATGATAAGAACAATATTGATGGATTCATTAGTTTTGTTGTGACACTTCTGGCCTAATTTTCTTAGTTTGGAAGTGCTAGAATGACATAGGTGCTTGTTATTGGCATCCCAATTGATTTGCCTGGCACCCCATTTCGGGCTTAACATTCGACCTTCGTGCCCCAAGACCATATACTTATTCTTTGTTTTAATTCTTATTTTTTATATACAGGCAGCACATCTCTGCCTGGGCCCGTTTTCTTTGAACATATTCGCTGCTTCATCTTTTTCTGTTTTATGTATTAATAATGTAGTTTTATATGCGATGACCCTGTTAGTCATGGCTCTTATTCCATTTAACCTTGAGGCACTATCATAATTATTTGTTGGGACTGAAGGGAAACTTTGTCCACTGAAAATGAGAGTGACATAGAGACAAAAAAATTACTAATTTTTAGAGTGTAGAGAAGTTGAGTGAAAAAAACTTCCCATGGAGCCCAAGATCTTAGTTGAACTGTGTTTTCTTATGTTCTGTTTCATAGGAAATATGTTAAAGGTCTATAAATACACTAGACACGGCTAAAATTGTGCATTGTCTTTCACTGTCTAATGTGGGTAAAACTTTTGTATGGCTATGTGTTCATGACAAAAAGGGTATCAAGGAAATGACCGAACGTGCTGCTTATGTAACGCTGCATACTTGGGCTTTGGGATGAGTGTTTACAATGTCAATAACAAAACAAAACAATGAGCTACCAATAAAAGTTTTGACAAACAGGGGTAAAACTGAGTTGTGACAAACAGGGGTACATTCATTTTAATTTGATTGGTCTCTTCTTTGAAGTGTGAAACTGCACTATATGAAAAGTATCAGGAAACAAATAAATTTGGTGGAAAATGAATTTACGGGGTTTTATCAACTCACGTATAACCACGACCAAAAGGAAACAATATCACTATAATGAAAAACGATTGTGCCACAACGAGTGACACAACACATTTTTGTACCCTTGATTATAGTGTAGTATTTATTGATTGTGATGTTGGCTCACTATAATCAAGCGTGCAGAAATGTATTGGGACACTTATTTTGACACAATTGTTGTGCCTGTAGCATCACTAAAAAATTTATCATAATAACATATCCATACTTTTTTTGTGGGCAAAAGAATATTTTTTTAGGCAACTTTTATTGAACATGTTTGTTTTCTGTGCATCGTACCTGATTTTTTTGGTCTCTTGTGCTCCAATCTTTAATCCTATTATATTATATTACATCAAGTGTTTTCTGTGTTAGATTTTTTGGTTCACAATTATACATATTTATGAAATTAGGAAAATGGCACCCAATAAGGAATGGATGAGTCTTATCAATGATCGACTCAATGTAAAATACAAGGCCGGTGTTAAAGATTTTTTAGAATATGCTTTTCGAAAGACAGGCGAAGAGCACACCATCCGGTGCCCATGTGTAAAGTGTAATAACACTGATTATGGATCTCGTGAAGTGGTTGAACAACATCTCATTGTGAATGGGATAATGCCAGGTTACACAACTTGGTATCACCATGGTGAAAGACAATATGATTCTTCATCCGCTGAGGAAGACTCAAATGGAAGTGAAAGTAATGAGGGGGTTGATGAAATTTTAAGGGATTTATATCCTAATATGAATGAGTGGGATAGAAATGAGTCCGACATAAGTTCATCAAGTCAGAATAAGCATGGCGAGGAACCAAATGCTGACGCAAAGGCATTTTATAGGTTATTGAAAGACTCTAAACAACCACTCTACCCAGGCTGTGAGACTTCAAAATTGTCCTCGGTTGTCGACCTATTACACATCAAGAGTCTTGGTCATTGGAGCAATGAATCAGTTACGATGTTGCTACAAAAGTTGAAACGAATATTACCAGTTGGTTCAACCTTGCCGGAATCATATCAGGATGCAAAAAAAGTTATTAAAGATCTTGGTCTATCTTATCAAAAGATAGATGCGTGTATCAATGATTGTATGTTGTTTTGGAAGGAAGAAGAAGGATCCAACATATGCAAAATATGTGGTGCTTGAGATGGAAAGAAGATATTCATTCGGGGATACAAAATTTCGGAAGAATGGTAAGAAAGTAGCAGTGAAGACCTTGCGGTACTTTCCTTTAAAACCAAGACTTGAGAGGTTATTCATGTCTAAAAAAGACTGCATGTCATATGAGATGGCACTTTGTGAAAAAGAATGGATGATGGAGTCATGAGACATCCGGCTGATTCAATGGCATGGAAGTCGTTCGATGATCTATACAAAGGTTTTTCCGCTGATCCTCAAAATGTACGTCTTGGTCTCGCTAGTGATGGTTTTCAACCATTCACACATTCAAAAACATCGTATAGCATATGGCCAGTAATACTTATCCCATACAATTTGCAACCATGGATGTGCATGAAAGAATCAAATTTTATTCTTTCGATGCTCATACCGGTCTGAGGTCCTGGAGATGCCATTGATGTCTATCTTAGACCTTTGATAGACGAGTTGAATGAGTTGTGGGAAGAAGGTGTTGAAACTTTTGATGCTTCGACTCGTGAGAATTTTAAATTGCGTGCATCTTTGCTGTGGACAATTAATGATTTTCCTGCATATGGAAACTTGTCTGGCTGGAGTACTAAAGGTAAGATGGCATGCCCTTGTTGTAATAAAGAAACATTTTCTATAAGGTTGGCCAATGGTATATGGCGATGTTATATGGGTCATCGACGTTTTCTGCCTATCGACCATAAATGGAGAAAAAACAAAAGCATGTTTGATGGAACTAAGGAGGTAAGACAACCTCCATCTCATCTTTCAGGAGAAGATGTACTTGCTCAAGTGAATGACTTGGAAGGAATAACTCTTACTAAGTGTGTTGGAAAAAAAACAAAAATATCACATGAGAAACGAGGTGATAATTGGAATAAAAAAAGTATTTTTTTTGAACTTCCATATTGGAGTACCCATTTGTTACGACACAATTTGGATGTGATGCACATTGAAAAGAATATATGTGAGAATATAATAGGGACAATTATGAATATGAAGGGGAAGACTAAGGACAATGTCCAAACACGTCTTGATTTGGAAGCTATGAATATTCGACCGGAGTTGCATCCGATTAGAAAAGGGGATAAAATTGAGTTGCCCGTTGCATGCTACACACTATCTAATGAGGAAAAACATCTATTTTGCTTATTCTATAAACATTTAAGAGTCCCTGATGGGTTTTCATCAAATATTTCACAGAGTGTGAATATAAAGGAGCATAAAATATCAGGTTTGAAAAGTCATGACCATCATGTACTTTTACAACATTTGCTTCCGCTTGCTATACGTGGCCTCCTCCCTAAAAGAGTGTGTGAACCTCTCATTGAGTTGTCTTTGTTTTTTTCTAGCTTGGGTGCTAAAACATTAAAGTTGGATGAGCTTGAAAAGATAGAAGCCCAGATTCCGATTACTCTGTGCAAGTTAGAACAAGTTTTCCCCCCTTCGTTTTTTGATGTGATGGTGCATTTGTCGGTTCATTTAGCTAACGAGGCTAAGATTGGTGGACCGGTACAATATCGATGGATGTACCCTATTGAACGTATGTTGTATGGGTTAAAACGACTTATTCGCAACATGGCTCGACCAGAAGGCTCAATTGCAGAGGGCTATATAGTGAGGGAGTGTATGACACTTTGCTCAATGTACCTGACAGATGTCAAGACGAAATTCAATTCAATTGAGAGAAACTGTGATGCTGGATTCCATGAATATGAAGGTGAAATATCCATGTTTTCACAACTTGGACGATCTCTTGGAGCGGGAACGTCTCGTATTCTTAGTGATGATGATCGGATGAGGGCTCATATCTATATCTTAAAGAATTGTGATGAAGTACAACCTTTCCTTGAGTAAGCTAAACTTTCTCTTAAAACTCATTAAAGTATTCTTCATATATTTTTACACGTGTGTTTTCTCATTAATATTGTAACATAGAGTACAACAAAATTATGCAAAAGGATGCGCAACAAAAGTCTGAAGAAGAGCGGACTAGCAATTTTGTCCATTGGTTTAAAGAGAAAGTGAGTGATTTTTATTTAATATAATGTTGAACAATATTATTTGTTCAAGTTATTCACATTGTAATTCCATTGTAGGTTGAAAAAGTGAAAATGCAAGGCCAAAATACCAAATTTATTGATGAGTTGCTATCATTGTCCCGTGGTCCTTCTCAATATGCTACAAGCTTCAATGGTTATGTTATCAATGGATATAGGTTTCGGGTTGAAGATCGTGACAACAATTGTAGAACACAAAATTCTGGTGTGTGTGTTGTGGGTGACATAGGAACTGATGAAAATTATGTTGACTATTATGGAGTGTTGACAGAGATTCTTGAACTGCAGTACCTTGATGGGAAACGGGTGGTTTTATTTCGATGCAGATGGTTCGATGTGTATGACAATGAGAAAGGAGTAAAAATAGATGAACATGGATTTGTTAGCATTAATTGTCATCGCCTTTTAAAAACAAATGAACCATTCATTCTTGCCAATCAAGCTTCACAAGTGTTCTATACCATTGACAATGTCAATAAAGGTTGGCATATTGCTGTCAAGATGCAACCTCGGGATTCATACGAGATGCCACAACCAACAGAGGACGACGAAAATGATGCATGCGATTTTGGTGAAGCATATCAACATAGTGGATCTTTCAAATTTGACTGTGGTGGCTCAACTTCATTTAATGCAGATGATCAAAACATTTGGAGTAGAACACATTTGGATTCAATAGTAGTTGAAATGCCAACATCCATAAAAAAGAGAAAGAGAAAATCCACTTGAAGGAATCTTTCTTGATGTGGTTGTTTGATTGGACCGAGTTGGCTATTATATATGATCTTCTAGAATTTTTTCTTTCTTTTTGGTTGCTTCATAAACAATTATCCGAGTTTTGTTAATTTTTATTTATATATTTCCAGACATATTGAATTCTTCCTATCTTGTTAGTACTATATGGTTTATTTTTCCTTGACGTTTGAATTATTTTAAAATTTTGACCGTTCTTATGATTATATTTTACACTTATAATGTTGATAGATAATCGAAATGCTTGCAAAAAATAACAACGGTTCGTTCCAGAAGGCAGCAAGATATATAGCACCTGGCATACTTGCTAAGGAGCGTGGATATGGCAAAAAAACGTGGAGGCCTAATGCAGAATCTACTGGTATTTTATTTATTGATACTGTTTATTCGATTGAGTTCTATGATCTCATTTAGAAGCTTGTTCATATCTTATTGTATTTTTAAGTTCCAAGCATGTTGATATTTTTAGTGCTTAAACTTTATATCTATTTTTCTGTGTTAAGATCAACATTGGTAATCTGTGTTATGGTTCAAACTTTTGTCTTGTATTGGACTTGTTTATCAATCTATATGTATGACATTATAGACATGAACCTATGATTTAGGATATTGAACCTGATTGCTTGTTTGTTCAGTTTTGAAGCTTAGTAATCCACGTTTATTCCATAAGGTTTGATCTCCTTTAACTATGTCAAGGTTTTAGACAAAGCACGATTTCCTGTTTGGATAAAGGAGAGAGATTGTAAGACCTTTGATTTTGGTACTTACTCTCTAAATATGTTTTGCACAGGTAACACTCAAAAGCTATCGGCTGAAGATCAAGAACCTATGAACACGAACAATCATAGAAGAAATGGTAAACTTTTAAAATTTTATACTTTAATTTTAAAATACATCGATGAAAGTATTTTTTTTTCTTTCAGAAAGTCAGATTTCAACCTACACTCTTATTGTGCATTATGGTGATGAGTTCTGGAGAAAAAATTTTTCGGAAGATAGTTCGTTATTGGATATTTGGAACATATGCAAAAGTTATTTGACATTTATTCGGTTGGTATGAGTATTACGGGTCGATTTGGGATAACATTGAGAAATGATGAAGATTTACTTGCCTTGATGAGAAATTATGAAAATGGAGAGACCATACGCATTCATGTTGAACCGGATGAAAATGAGGAGCCACTTCGCTTCAAACTGCCTATAGACAATCCAAAACTTGGTAGTCTTAGTTTGAGTTCTTTCTAATTTGATTTTTTTTATGATCCTTTTTCGCTATTTGATTTTGTGATGTCTTTACAGCCCCCGTCGCAATGCTTCCGATAATTGATGTTGTCAAAATATTGGGTGAGAGTAAGGCATATGAGAAAGTTACAGTGTGCGGGGATGTGAGAAATGGAAGTTTAGAAGCTAGCATGGTTCAATATTTCATAACTATTTCCAAGAATTTTGGTAGCGAGACTAATCTGCAAGCTATTAGCGAATGTGTAAAGAACAACAAGGTAAGTAGAATTAAAATGCATTACCATTATCTAGAATTGAATACGACAAGTTGCTATTATTCGTATGATAATGTTAAATAACGTTAATTTGTTTAATAATGTCGTGATGGTCATTTGTTTTTCTTTAGGAGTTGTCAATACCAAAAGAGGCTGTTGGTCATTTTCTTGTTGCTAAGTTAACTCCTATGAATGATGATGGTGAAAGTGGGGAGCCGAAGTATGCTATCACTGAAAAATATGTTGAAGGTAAATTGATTTGGGCTAACCTTGATTTCTAGTGTGGATTGATTTATGTTTTCTTTTTCTTTTTTTTTCCTCACCATAATTATGACTACAAATTAATAAACATATACTGTATATATAGCAAAGGATATAGACGTTGGTGATCCATAGGTTGTACTTAAAGAATCAATATTGGGAAAAGAAATGGTTCTATATCCACGTTAGAACAAAAATGCATAACTTCTTAATTTATTGTAATTAAAATTGACCGTGCAGATAAGGCTTTCCTTTTTCTTTTGTTATAAGTGTTTAATAACAAGTCTCGTGCACTTAACTTTTCTAAATTTCAATAGATTTACTAATTACTTCAATAAATTTCAATAGATTCGTTACCTCCAAGTAAGAAAAAGTTAGAGGAAGAACAAGAATAAAACCATTGCAGCTCTAAAGCCCGGGAAAAACTTGAGATCAAGTTCTACAACAATCGTGCAGTGGGTCCATAACAAAGTCGTTGGTCTAGACATTTGGGGAAAATCGTCCGGGACAAGCATATATGCCCTATCGCATGCGCAGACATGGGCGGAGTTAAGCTCAATTAAACAAACAACACATGTGGGATGCGATAAAGGTATTTATCTCTTTCTTGGAGGCTCATAATTTTATACTATGACTCGAGTTATCTATGAATCTAATATTTTTTCATATGTTTCTCAGTAATTCTAAATGCATTTTAAATATTTTTGTAGGAAGTCTTTTATAATGCTAACATAGAATCATACCGTGATCATACTTTGGAGCATATCGTACATTATGGACGGCATGGATGTCAAAAGCGAATCACGATTACGTAACACCTTGCAAAACTAAAACCGAAGCATTAAAGAATGTGCCATCAGACATTGATACTAATGATTGGGAATGGCTGGTTTCTAACAAATTTTTAACTGAAAAGTTCCAGGTATATATATGTTAACTTCTTGATGATAATTATTGATGATCATGTATATTCTACATTATAGTTGTTTTTATGAAGGTTAACGATGTATTGTTGGTTTCTGATTTATATAGAAAACAAGTGATATGAATGCAAACAATCGAAAAAAAGGATCGATGCCTCATCGAACTGGAAGCAAGCCACATAGACAAATCATATATGAAATGGTAGTTGTTTATTTATATTTGTCTTTGTTTTTTTTCCGATCTTATGCATAAATGACCCATTTTATGTTATGCACTTTCTAAAATATTTAGGGAGGTGAACAAAACAATCCACCTGATGTTGCTAAAATCTTTCAAGTGACTAGGCAGAGAAAAGGGAAGTTTGTTGAGCCAGAATCACAACAAAAATATGTATGTTATACATACTTTTTACCTAATTTGTTATGAAATTTTTCCTTGACTCACATTGTGTATATATATTTTGTAGGATGAAATTGTAAAGACCGTTCAATCCAATGCATCTCTTTCACATATTGAGGTCGTTGAAAAGTGCTTTGGACCACAACGTCATAGCCATGTCTTTGGTTATGGTGGAGGAATGAAAAGAAAACATTTCAATGATACTAAAGATACTTATATAAAAGAGCTTGAGGCAAAACTCCATGATAAGGAAGAAGAAAATATAAATCTTAAGAGACGCATGGATATGTTTGAAAGTAGATTGACGCAAATTGAGAATGGCACTCAGTAAATGTCAAATGGACCACCAACGCCTCACCATGACCTTGAATAGGTATTCTGTTTTCTCTTCCTTTATTTTTATTTTTAATGTCCATATTCATGCAATCGATTTCTTCATTTTACTATTTCTAGCGGTGTATAGTTTTTCTTCCTCGGTGTTATTAGCTTACTCCAATCCATTACATGCTAAACCCAATTTGATGAAACTATAGTAACATATGTTTGTTGGATAGGAGCTTGTTTTGACCCCATCTGAGTAACGTTCTCAACATGGTTGACAGTGTTTTGGTTTTCCTCTTTAGGCAAGAATGACAACCAAAAATAAAACTTAATGCCATGATTCCGTAAATCACTGAACTGGCCAAGAATCTGGTTGTTTTGTTGATATACTTAGATCAACAATTCCGTTAATATCTTGACTATAAGCTGCATATATATGCTATTAGAAGTGAAAATCAGAATATGAATGCACCATTGATACTGCGTGTGCTATCTTATCGAGTTTTCAGCTATTACATATAAATATTGTTGGCAGTTTCATTGACATGAAATGGATACATATTAGTAAGAGTGTAAATGTATTGTCCTTTTTCACTTTTGGTAAGACGATAATGTGCATATTTTTTTGCGGAAAATGACCATCATCTTTTCTTTGGAAAATGACCAAAGTGAAATTTCCTTTTTTTTACCCCTTTCTCTTTCGCCTCTTTCCAGTAATATTCTCTCTAACTATCATGTACGTTCTATCGTCTCTGTTGAAACTATTGTTACTTTACAACATGATGGGTTTTTTCAGACATATATGGCCCCTCCTTGATTGTATGTTGTTGCTATCATTTACTAACTACTGCTACTTGAATTCTGCTCTGTTCACACTATCTTTTTGCCCATGAAGATTAAAAATGGAAAACACAGTAACTGAAAAACAAAATAAGGAATGAGCCCTGGCAAAATAAAATTTCAATATTAATTGCTGAGGATAGACTTGGGAGTAGGTATTGAGCCCTTGCATTCTTCGCCGCTTTGTGTGTTTTCCAAAGAAATATTGTATTTGTGTTTGGTCATTGGGCGTGCCCATACTTTTCTTTTGGCCTTGCGATTATTAATTTTTCGTTTAGATTTTAGTTTTTCCTTATATGTCATCTTACACGTTTGATAACAATTTTGCGGGGATGTTGAATTTATTGCACACCATGTTGAAAATTTCATTCACAACTATCTAAATAACAAGATTGAAGATCTTGATAAGGTTGATTGTTGCATAAGCATGAAGAAACCGCTTCAATCTAGTTCACCTTGTAGTTTCATGTTCGTTAAATGGGATGATGTTGTGTTCTAGTGTTTGAGTGGTGTAGGTGTTTTAAAATAACTTTGTCATTTAATATTACGTTTCATTTGGATTTTTCTTTTGATGTTGAACTCGTCTTGCTTAGATGTTAGTGTTTGAACACATCATGTTAACGTTATTTCAATAAAATCTATTATTGCATTTAGTGTTGTGTATTAATATTTGTTGTTTTTAAATAGATGTAATTCAATAATGGTAATTAAGACTAATGCTAAATCATTGTATTTCTATTAATAATAATGACGATAAGTTTATCATCATTATTAAATTAACTTTTAATGAAGGTATAATTAATAATGACAAGGAACATATTGGCGGTAAAAAGACTTACGGTGACGGGAATATTGATATTCTAATGATGGGGTATATTGTTAGTATTGTTATTTCTAATGAGAGGAGATCGAACCAATAATGATCATAATTATCTTCATTAATATAAACTACTAATGAGAGTATAATATCGTCATTAATTATACAACAATTATAATGACGAGGACACTATATCTGATCATTATTTACTTTTAGCTAGGAAAGCGAGAGTGACGGGCCATGACGGGAAATTTCCCATCGTTAAACGTTTTCAATGACAGGATATTAGCTTTTAATGACCAGTTTTCCCGTCGTTAAAAACCGATTTTCTTGTAGTGAAAGATGAGCTGTTTTAACCTAATTACCTGTAAATTGCCTTATTACCCGCTCCAAAACTATCTAAACATGTGGATAGAAACTGATAAAGAAGCCCTCAAAAACGAAAAAAAAAACTGATAAATAAATATCCCAGGATTTTATTTTTTATTTTTTAAAGGATATCCTATGATTGTGTGAAAAAAAATCTCATTGATTGATTCTCTAATATCTCCCGACTACTCCCGTATGTGACTGTCTCTTTTCAATTTTAAACGCTCATCTGATATCTTCCCAACTGCATGCTTTCGCACATCTCTTATTCCTTTTCAAAATTTCAAAGTTCCATCTATATTTATCGCCTGCTAAGTTACACATTCATGAATGCAGCGAGAATGGATTCTTTTTTTATTCATTCGGTAAATTTCTCCTTCTCTTGGTCTATCAAACTAGCAGAATTTGGAGATGTTTAGGGATTCACCAGATGAGCAGTCCGATCAGAATTTGGAGGTGCGGAGGGAAAGACATCTAAAAGTTTCTTCCGGAGACTTTTATCGAAAGTCTCCGGTACGTGTAGCCATTTCTAACGCTGTAAAACCATTTCTTTGATTGAAATTTCAAAATTTCTTAAAGATGAGATTCCGATGCTACTATATGAATTATTGCGGTTGCAAATGAGATCATTTATAACATAAACAACATGGCAGATTCAGACGCAGATCAGATTTTGTGAAGACGGATCCCGACGGCAATATGAAGTTTCTAAATGTAAGTCTGAATGTGCATGATATGGATTTGATTCCTTTGAAATCTATTTGGCTTTAATAACATTAACAGGCTTACAGAACTGTAAATTGCCGGAGGAGTTGGATATATATCCAAAAATGAAAGGTATCTTTTTATTGTTACAATCCAAGTTCTCATTTATTTGTCAAGTATTATTTTCTACGTATATATAGCCGGTGGCATGGAAGTGCTCTCCATGTATGCTTCCATGCTGGCAATGATATTTGGGATACCTGATGGTGTTTTGAAAAATGGGAAGGACACTACAAACATGCATAACAATTAAGCCCCTTTAGGGTGTTGTTTTGATTCAATGTTGGAAACTAAATTGAGGTTGGAGGCTGAGGTGGTCTTTTTTTTTTTTTTTTTTTTTTTTTTTTTTTAATATTAGAAAGGATCACTTTAACCTACTCTATACACCTAGGTGAGGGGGTGTTTTGATTACTATGATTTGTTGTTAAAAATTTTAATTATTCCTTTTTTTACTGTGAAAGAACTTTCAGGTGCGTCTACATTTTTGGATTCTTGCAGTTGATTCTTTCTTATCTGCAATGGCTAAAACCACCTCCACAATGTAAGTAGTACTATTTGTTTTCATTTTGCACTTCGGAGTGATTTTCTCATAATTTCTGTATTTATTTGTGCTTATTTTTCTTTACTAGCACAACATTTTCTATTGGGTTATAACGATAGATCATCATCGCCATGCACCCGAATTTCAAGAAAAAACAATTTAGCGTCGACAACTCCATGGCAGATATGTAGTGGTTCCTTAGTTTGTACCTGGTTTTCTTTTTCTTATACTTTTTTTGTAGGTAAATTAGACGTCTAAAGTATTGTTTTACCATTTTCATTTTAAGGTTCATGTTTATTAATTAACTAGCCAAATGAGAGGTAGTGCATGTTTGATGATTGTGAGAGTTTATTTTTGGTGGAAGTCGTTAGGAAGTAGGATAAGATTCCTTAATGTGGTGAAAGGAGCTGCACATCGGTGTCGAGGTACGTACACCATTTACGAAGGGGGGTGTTTTGCATTTTGATTCAAACAATGACTTAGCAGCGCATATATGTTGTTTGTTTTGTTTTCTTATGATGACTTTGAGAGGTTGCCGACATGAAGGTGGTAACCAGCAATGCAGATATGTTGTTTGTTTTGTTTTATGTTTTTATGATCAGACAATGATTTAGCAATAGCACATCAAACAATGATTTAGTAAGCATCTTTTGAAGGTGACCTAAAGCCGACATCGTACGCATCTCAATCAGTGGCGGACCCAAGAATACTTCTAAGAGGGTTGTCATAATACCTTTGCGTCAAATAGTTATTCTATCAGTTGGTTGTTACCTAGTCAAAATCAAGCCTACATTAACCCTTCTAGATTCTGATGATGAAAGACAATGAAAAATCGTGAAAGCATATATACCGTCATTACCGTGTACTTAGGAAATGTGTTATAAAGTTGCATTGGTTAGTGTATGAGTTTAAAATTTTGATTATTAGATAAAGTGTATAATTATATGAATTTCGGCTTTTGCATATGCTTTACAATTTCGAAGTGTATAATTGATGCAATTTTAACTATTTTGTTGTATATATGATAATAAGTGTTTTTTCTGTTTTGTTTTAAACAAGACACAGAAGACTAGCATCCATTTATAATATCGGTGCAAATGAATGGATTCAATTTGTGTATCACCAGTTTACTCTAATCCAAATGGTTTGGATGAATACATATTGCAAGTTTTGAGATAAAAGGTAAATTTTTTTTTTTTGAGGAATTGGGACTTGGGGGTAAGTTGTGGAATGGTGGGTGGGTTGGGGTCATTCATAATACTTACAAGGTAAATTTTTTTTTTTTTTTTTTGATAAGACGGTCCTCTACATCTAATTCTTTTGATTTGGATTTCGAATTAACCTTTAGGCATGGGTTTTTCATTTAATCTCTAATTCATATTATTGGATCATATTATCATAACACACATCAAATACACTATAGCACGTGCGTGGAGCTACAATATTTGATAGTGAGAGATTTCGATCGATGCGGCGTCGTATTTGATTGGTGATCCGGTACTGAAGGGGTTTGTGGAGAAAAATTCTTACAACTATAAAATGACACAAAAAGTATATTGAATTGACTTAAGAACATGTTAAAGTTGGGAAAATAATAAATAATTTTATATTTAATTTTCATTTTCTACTTTCAAGTACCATTATTGTTGTAAGGTGTAGTGCCTGAAAGACAATTGTATAATTGTTTTAGGGCGAAATTAATAATTCATCTTATTATATGCATGTATGCTTATAATTAAGACATTTCTTGAAAACCCTAAGTACCTGCGTTTATGTAATCACATAACTCAAAGGTGTATGGCTATACACAAGAGGATTGAGTTAGTGAGATGTACTTAAAATTAACTTAGTCCGTAGCGTTTATTAATCAGAGTATGGGTCTCATGATTAATTTGCTATTAATGCGCCTAAACACTTTAGGTGTGACATCTTTATCTCGGTATCGCCGGTAATAGGAGTACTAGTGGGGCATTTATATATGATGATAATCATATAGAAATTTGGACCGATTTGATTTGAGTTCTCGATATAATTCCGTGTCGAGAAGTCTTATCGAATCACAAGATGATCATATATGGATTAATCTTAATCTGAGGTGATCACGAGGCATTTGCTTAGACTAGGGTAGAGTTTGGCGTGTTAGTAAGGATCACTTGAAGTATGTGGTCCAACACTTCTCGTTGGCTCTATTCGGGATGAGTGAGTAGTCAATGCTATCACATATATGGAATCCATTCCTTCCTCGGGAAGTAGAGACGATTCCACTTATTTGTTGACCCTAGAAACGATCGATCGGCCGAGTTCATATTATATTGAATATGAACTAATTGATCACTAGGGGTTAATGGTAAATAAGGATAATATGTTTGAGAAGGGTTTACGGAAATATCCCGAATCGAAGTGAATAATCTATGGAGGATTTATCCGTATGTAATGATTATATCGATGGGCGCTTTCGACTCATAAATTGAGTGTAAGTTATCTATATTCGATAGAGTTCGATTTCGGGTTTATGGTGGTGTAATCCCGAATTAATAGGTTGGATATAATTATTCTGTTTGACGAATAATTTTATCTAATTTATTGTAAATATCTTGAATATGGGTCTATGGTAAGCGTGGCTCTAATATAGCATAATTGGATTTCTCGTCGTTGCACCTCAATTATAATTAAATAGTTGGATTGGACTATTTAATTGATATGTGAATTAATTGTTTAGTTGACTAAATAATTAAATACACTTAAAAAGACATTTTAAATGGACTCACCCAAAATAAGTGTGTTGACCTTTTGACCTCATTGGTCAAATATAGTAAATGTGCGTGGACCTTATTTGATTAAGGTTGGTGGCGCATGTTTTGTTATATTATTTAATTATTAGGAAATTAGTTTTCTTGGATAATTATTTAATATGTGATTTATCTTTTATTTGTTAATTGATAATTCATGGAATATTAGATAATAATATGATTTATCCTAATTTGTTTGGGATAATTATTTTATTTATCTTTTATTTGGAAAAAGGATTAATGTAATAATTATCTCTTAATTATTTAATCCTTGGAGGTTAAGTTTTACTCTCATATATAAAGAGAGTTCTTCCAAGCCTTTTAAAACACACTATTCACGCCACTATTCACAAGAGAAATTGGCTGAAAATTTCGCCTCTTAGGAGTTCGAGTTGGAATAATCTTGGGATTATTCGGTAGCATATCAAGGAGGTCCGGCGGCGGGAAACACCATCCACCTGGTGTTCTTTGGGAGACACGCGTTGGAAGGCCGTGGCTTCTCAAATCGTGTTCTTGGAGATCTATCGTTCTTGGAGTTAAGCACCATAAAAGGTAGGCTCCCAAACCCC
Source organism: Gentiana macrophylla (assembly GCA_026214975.1). Lineage (NCBI taxonomy): Eukaryota > Viridiplantae > Streptophyta > Magnoliopsida > Gentianales > Gentianaceae > Gentiana > Gentiana macrophylla. The sequence goes on along the minus strand of CM047817.1, from coordinate 18,987,257 downwards.
TGTGTAGTTTAGATCTTAAATTTATGTTCTTTGTTTCGTTTAGATCTAGATCGATGTCTTCCTAACGTGTCGGGGTCAATCCATGATTGATCCGACGATATTACTTCTAACAAGTGGTATCGGAGCCTTTGATCTAACGATCAAAGTATATGAATTTTAGATCTTGGAGTGGAAAAGCATGCTTTAGATGTTTTATTTCGTTTTTTTTTTGGTAAAATTCGAATTTAATCATGATTGTATGCTTGTGATTGTTGTGGTTGAAGAGATGGATTGGGGTTGGTATTGTTTACTCGTTAGATCTATTGTAAACTCATATAAATTCGTTTATATGAGTATAGGAAATTTTGTAATTTTAATTTCCTAGAAGTAGATCTGCTTATTATTGCTGTTCCGTTTTTATTTTTTCCCGGAGTTTGAGCCGTTGAAACGACAATCCTCCGGTCAGAATGAAGAATAAAAGTTGAAGAACATGCCCTCAAAATTTCGTGACGATCGGAGTCGATCTCGATGTCCGATCGCGCTATAAAGTTGCTCTTGTGAATGAAAAATCACAGCAGGCATTAAAACCCTAGCTGTGAGTTCGTCGAATTTCTGGAAGAGATTGGACCGTTGAAGCGAAGATCCGACCGTTCAGATTGACTACCATGGAGTTATGAACAAGCAATAAAAATTTAAGGTCAATCGGGATTTGTCTCGATGCCCGATCGTACCAGGAAGACACTCATTGCGCTGCAGTTATAAACGATTGCAGCAGATTAGATCGGCGGATTGCTGGAGAAAATTGGACCATTGAAACGAAGATCCAACCGTTCAGATTGGAGTAGGCGGAGTGAAGAACAGATTCATAAAGTTTCATGACGATCAAGGCTCGTTTGGATTTCCGATCTTCGATAATACACAGCAGCAGCATATTATAAAATAGTAAACCCTAGTTAGGGTTTGTGTTTTTTTTTAATAGGTTAGATACGGGGGTACCAACGATCCATCTCGGTGTTTATTTTTTCCGTTATTTTTTTCGTGTTTGATCGAAAATTGTATGATATAACCGGAAAATTGCCATGACTTGCATCTTCATGATTCCACTCCAATGCATACACGTAGTTTTTTTTTTAATTTCGAATTAAAATAGACGTGTATAACTCGAATAATTAGTATGAATGCTTATTAATTTAATATGTGGTAGTTAAATAATAAGTAGCTAATTATAAAAACCGAGGACCCGGGTTTATGTCAATCGTTTACGATTTTAGTGATGGATTCTCGGTGAATCCCACTTGGATAAATCGTTGAGCTTTTTCGGTGATGGCTTCTCAGTGAACCCACCTTAAACAAAAACGAGATTACGCTTTGGGTGTCAACTTAGAAATCGGAGAATCTTAGTACATGGGTTCGGAAATGGTCTAACCATGGTTGGGCGAGTTCAACCGAGCTTCGCTCAATCGACTCCCTCCACGTGTGATGTATGCGTTCTGAGATTCGATAGGACTTAGCATAGCCGATAAGCCTTCGGGCTAACGGGCTTCTCTGCCGGATTGGCCTGAATCATCACATATGTTCCAATGAATAAGGCGGCGTAGGCTTGCCTACATAACCGACCCTATTCGGAGTACTTTGATTTATTGTTTCTTATTGTCAAGACCGCAACCGTAATTAGTAAACCCACCACTTTTTCAAAATATTGAGTGGGAGCGGGGAGGCGACAACCAACCCCACGGCCTCTACTATAGATGCAAGCACGTGAGAGAATGGTGACGCCGTGCGCTTTGATTTCGCCCCCTTCGGATGGTGTTCACCGCTATCAAAATTCAAGGCTTGGTCTCCGAAAGGATAGGATTTGGTACTCGTCGGGTCAGCGACACGCCCCCGTAGGCATACTCGGGCGTACTCGAGATCCGATATAGTAGGTCACACTCTTTATGGATATTTTCAAATATCTAGGCTAGAAAAGGAAGGTAATCAATGATTAAGGTCCGGATGTCTGATTCCCGTGAGATGTTCGATTCTCGAAGCTTAATCATTGAGAGACATTGTCTCAGTTTAACCGTCATAGTACTGATATCGACCCTCTCGGACAGTACTATACGAGGTTAAATCCTTGGAATGGTAGGATAGACTTTATAGTTTATTATTCCTAAAATAAAAATCTAGTAGTGAAAATTTAATTTTGAATTTAACTTTCATTCATATTACAACTTTAATCTCTGTAGACTCTTTTATTTGTTAGAAATAGGACTTCATTAAAAATGTGGAAGTAACAAGTACGTTGTAATTATCAATGAGAATGCGAAATTTTTTTGGAAGAGATTTTTCTCTTGAGCCTTTAAAACTTAAGTGACATAGTATAGGTATGTCACGGGTGTCACTCGTGTTGAACGAGAGACGACCATACTTAGTTCACAAAAGATGACATAGGACTATCAGATAAAATTCATTTAGTGAATTTTAAAAGTGTAATTACACAACAAATTTCTAAATTGAAAAATTGGAAAATCATATACATAAGGCGTTGCTAGTTAGACGGTATTTGGAACCGATAAACTAGTGGGAGCCTTAGCCTTATGATTTGTTGTTTTTCTGAATTATTAGAAATGTGTAATAGACTGCACATAAGTTTCTCCATTTATTGGAAAAACAAGAATAAAGCGTTACTAGTTAGACAAGATATTTGGGCCGATAAACTAGTAGGAGCTTAGTTCTGGAGATTTTATAATCGTTGAAACATCATGAACAAAGCATTTCTAGTTAGACAGTATTTGGAACTGATAAACTAGTGGGAGCTTAGTTCTAGGTGATGTTCTAATCTTTGAAAAAATCATAAATACAAAGTATTGCTAGTTAGACGGTATTTGGAACCGATAAACTAGTCGGAGCTTTGGTCTTATGATTTAACGATTAGAAAAATCGATAGTCCAAGCAAGTAACATCGAACGTCCCACGGTTCAGAGTAGTGTCTACTCACACGAATCGCTAGTTCAAGACTGTTTCCATCTAAGGAAAGTTGAGAATGGGAAAGAATGTTTATACGTGTTAGTCATCTAGACTAAGTAGTTTTAAGGCTAAACCGGAAAATTAATAAATTGGAAATTAGAGGATAATGAAAGTGATTTGGATCAACGTCCAATGTATCCTAGCAATTTTCTTGAAAGCTAAAGTTCTTTGGAAGAACAAGGTAGCTTTGCATTAAACGATAAATAAAATAGACAACGGGCGCTTTTTCGATTGACTAGTGGGAGTGATATAAGGAAATGAATCTCGGATTCAATTCTTGAGCATCACGAAAATTCATTTTTCGTTTTCGGATTCGTTGGAGCGAACGTATTCATTTTCAATAGGATAATTTGTTTGTCTTATTGACGATGAATGTAACAATCGTGAGCACGAATCCAAGACTCGACTTTTGTTTGATAAAGTCGAACCACTAATCATTGTTGAAAAGGTATTAGTAACACATCTTAAAACATATAAACGCAAATGGTTTCCGTATTTTCGATAAACGCTTCTTTCTATTCTATTAATTAGTGCATATTCCCTAAAGACAAGATCTCAAGATGGCTTAGGGTGATTCCTATCTCCCACCAAAGGAACACTGCCTCAAAGGAACAATGACTAAATTTCCTTTCAATCGAGAAAGGGTAATAGATTTAAAGAAGTAACATAGCTTGTTCATAACAATCTTGAGGTCATATGAAAGGTACAAGCTAGTGGGAGCTTTTGAAGTAGTGACATCTTGTTTGACTACTATTCGAGACTCCGGTAAGTTTATCAAAAATATTTGGAGGAAATCTCGATTTCACTGAGAGATAGAGTATTCCATACTCGAAATAGGTTATTGCGTAGTCTTCGGGTGATGCTCGGCCTACCTCCCAAAGAAATGTTTTCACTAAGGGATACACCACAAATTTGCCTTACATAGTTATTGATGTGCTACGATCACATTTCTTTGAACTCATTTAAGATATTGGTTGCAAAATAACGGTTGTATTGAAAAACCGAGAAGTCTACCTAAAAGATGCCTACGCATTTGTGGATAAGAGTGAATTCGGTTCACCCCACTTCCGTAAATAGAGGCATTTAGCACCGAGTGCTTGAAGGTAGGATCGAAATTTTGCGTACGTTCGGGGCGTGAAATATCTTAATGCATTGAGTAAAGGTTGGTTATAAAACTCGTAAAATCGAGAGAATGACGGTTATCTTTGTCAAACTCGGTCCGATAGAGTCTATAAATAACAACCTTGGATCTTGAAGTATTTGTACTCAAGATGTTACTAACTGATTTGTTCAGTTCACATCCAACACCGGCAGTTGGTGACAACACTAATAAAAACTACTAAACTAGATCGGTATATCGATCCACCCAAAATGCGGTGGGAGTATGGTTTGTCCATTACCCATTGCGAGGACCTTCGGATATAGAGGCGATTGATGACCTATAATCCTTTGTGGGCTGTGTAGGATCCTGATCATGAGGTTGGTTAAAAGCCATAACCACAGTGAATGGAGTATGATACTCCAGTTCATTTGAGACTCTTGTAGAACCACCGAGTATCTCAGCCCAGTGGGAGTAATTGGAAGTACATGAAGGAGAGTAGAATGAATAGGAAAGTTTAACATTCACAAGTAAAAGTGAGTAATTTAGGGGTGATTCCCGGTAAGGTAGAGAGTTAACCGGACCGTGATCTCTCTCACCACTCGTCTTGCTTGATTTCGTCGAAAAGCAAGAAATAGGTGATTCGAAGACTTCCTTGCCGAACAACGGAATCAAATTCATTCGAACATAAGGGTTTTAGCTAAGAACAAATAATGGATTCATTAAAGCGTAGAAAATAGGGTGATTCCCAAGACTTTTTGCAAGACTAACGGTATCTTAATTTATTCGGAAGAACCTTTGGCGGGATGCCTGCCATAGCTTATATCCTTCGGGATTAAAGCAAACCTCTAGGTCATTTCAAAGTCATATATTTTAATATGTGGACTTGACCCGAATGTTGATAAGTCTTTTGTAGACTGGGCATCAATATTAGTAAAGTAGTATGTAGATTAGTGTTTGTGAATGGTAACATCAAAGCATTTGGAAACAACATGGGTGTGTTATCTGAAGTCAAAGTCTGACATGCCATCGGGATTCATTCTAAAGGATTTGATTCGCTCAAATCCACAAGAATCGATCATTGGCAATCCCATCCATTCACCTGGTTAAGATATTCTTGCATTTATGCAAAGCATTCAACGATGTAGTCTACCCTACCTCTCGTGGAATGGTTATCTAAACTTTGAGGATGAATACTGAAATGGGATGTTTAGTGAATCCTCAAGGATCTTCGGGAGCATGAGGAATAATATGCTAGTATATTCAGGTGCAAACTAGAATATAAGTGATGACACTAATTCTGACTTTAAGTCAGATTAAGGATGATCGTTAAGACGATTTCGTCCTCAGTGTTGAATCAAAGGCATATTGAAATCGTACCACCGGATTAGATGGAAAGGCGACATTTCGATCCCAAAGATTGACTCAAGCCGACATCCTACCTGATCCGTGTACCAGGTCACATGGTATTCGGATTCTGAGTATGCGCCGGGTCACTGACCTACCCTGCGGCGGCACACTCCGGTCGTGCTTGGAAGGATGAATTACTAAGATGCGCTTGGAGAGTACAGATTTGAGGGATACATCTCACTTGTTTTGAGCAAGTGGGAGAATGTTGTAGATATAGATAAATAAGGGTGTGCTCTAAAACAATTAATCCACTTGCCTTTCGTGCAAGTGGGAGATTATGGAGTGTAGTGCCGAAGACAATTGTATAATTGTTTTAGGACGAAATTAATAATTCATCTTATTATATGCATGTATGCTTATAATTAAGACACTACTTGAAAACCCTAAGTACCTCGTTTATGTAATCACATAACTCGGTGTATGGCTATACACAAGAGGATTGAGTTAGTGAGATGTACTTAAAATTAACTTAGTCCGTAGCGTTTATTAATCGAGTATGGGTCTCATGATTAATTTGCTATTAATGCGCCTGAAACACTTTAGGTGTGACAGCTTATCTCGAATTTGTCGGTAATAGGAGTACTAGTGGGGCATTTATATATGATGATAATCATATAGAATTTGGACCGATTTGATTTGAGTTCTCGATATAATTCCGTAATCGAGAAGTCTTATCGAATCACAAGATGATCATATATGGATTAATCTTAATCTGAGGTGATCACGCACGCACGCTGTAGACTAGGGTAGAGTTTGGCGTGTTAGTAAGGATCACTTGAAGTATGTGGTCCAACACTTCTCGTTGGCTCTATTCTCGGGATGAGTGAGTAGTCTGTGCTATCACATATATGGAATCCATTCCTTCCTCGGGAAGTAGAGAGACGATTCCTTTATTTGTTGACCACAGAAACGATCGATCGGCCGAGTTCATATTATATTGAATATGAACTAATTGATCACTAGGGGTTAATGGTAAATAAGGATAATATGTTTCGAGAAGGGTTTACGGAAATATCCCGAATCGAAGTGAGCGATCTATGGAGGATTTATCCGTATGTAATGATTATATCGATGGGCGCTTTCGACTCATAAATTGAGTGTAAGTTATCTATATTCGATAGAGTTCGATTTGGGTTTATGGTGGTGTAATCCCGGAATTAATAGGTTGGATATAATTATTACATTTGACGAATAATTTTATCTAATTTATTGTAATTTCTTGAATATGGGTCCATGGTCCCCGACGTGGCTCTCTAATATAGCATAATTGGATTTCTCGTCGTTGCACCTCAATTATAATTAAATAGTTGGATTGGACTATTTAATTGATATGTGAATTAATTGTTTAGTTGGACTAAATAATTAAATACACGGAAAAGAGCATTTTAAATGGACTCACCCAAATAAGTGTGTTGACCTTTTGACCTCATTGGTCAAATATAGTAAATGTCGTCGACCTTATTTGATTAAGGTTGGTGGCGCATGTTTTGTTATATTATTTAATTATTAGGAAATTAGTTTTCTTGGATAATTATTTAATATGTGATTTATCTTTTATTTGTTAATTGATAATTCATGGAATATTAGATAATAATATGATTTATCCTAATTTGTTTGGGATAATTATTTTATTTATCTTTTATTTGGAAAAAGGATTAATGTAATAATTATCTCTTAATTATTTAATCCTTGGAGGTTAAGTTTTACTCTCCTATATAAAGAGAGTTCTTCCAAGCCTTTTAAAACACACTATTCACGTCACTATTCACAAGAGAAATTGGCTGAAAATTTCGGCCTCTTAGGGTTCGAGTTGGAATAATCTTCGGGATTATTCCGGTAGCATATCAAGGAGGTCCGGCGGCGGGAAACACCATCCACCTGGTGTTGCTGGGAGACACACGTTGGAAGGCTGTGGCTTCTCAAATACGTGTTCTTGGAGATCTATCGTTCTTGGAGTTAAGCACCATAAAAAGGTAGGCTCCCAAACCCCCTTGTAGTTTAGATCTTAAATTTATGTTCTTTGTTTCGTTTAGATCTAGATCTGATGTCTTCCGCTGCGTAATCGGGTCAATCCATGATTGATCCGACGATATTACTTCTAACAATTGTAACCCCTAAAAAGAGTACCATGATTGTACATGATCTACTTCTGGGCTTTTGTTAGAGTCACAGTACCACGGTTGAAAGCATCTCATATATATAATAAAGTAATTCTTATGGTGTGGTATGAGAGGTTTTATTAACACCTATTGCAAATCGATTCATTATTACAAACGTCTTATAAATATACATGTGTAATATATTGTTTTACTCCAGACTTCTAATGCAATTTTCATGTTTTTTTTTTTTCATGCATCATACACGGGTTTTTGGCTAGTAATAAATAAATGATTACTGTTCGGAAACTTTGAAAGGTGCAGCTAGAGACTAATATGGATTGGAAAATAAAAAACCTTTTTTTTTCCTCGGAAGGTACCACAGATATTTTAAATGATGATAAATATGTATTTTGTAGTACAATTTATATATCTTACGTTCACCTAAAATATAAATGTAACACAACGACTTATTTGTTAGATTTTGATGCTTAATTATATGAAACATTTAATTCCTCAATCCCTATGAATATTAATCAGTTTCCTTGATGTTTAATTATACTCCCTCCGTTTTTTTTATCTGTCACATTTCATAATTTACTTTTTTTTATTTATCTATCATTGTATATTTTCAATGCATCATTTATTACTTTTTCTCCTTACCAATAAAATATTTACATCTCCAATAAAAAATATATATTTCCAATACTAAAAACACATTTACCAACAAAGTATTTACATCTTCAATAAATATACATTTCCAACGCTATATTTGAGACATATTAATTACTTTCTTAATCTGTGTGAATCTTCTCTCTGGAACATATATATATATATATATATATATATATATATATATATATATATATAAACGGAGGGAGTATAGAATAAACATTTTTTTATAAACCGTTGATTTAGTGCGAAAGTAAGTAATATTGAGTGCGGGGCAAGGAACATTTGAAAAGGGCAGGACACAGGAAAGTGCAAGGGTGAGCGGTATACGTGAGTGGAGTGCTGCATAGTGCATACCCAATCAATTTGCTTTTTTAAATAAAAGTGGAGGCTCTTACCGAAAGTGTTTGCTGGGTTAATTAAGAGGTTCGCTGGGGAGAGAAAAGAGTTTGAAGGGTTCTTAGTTTACGATTGTACAGGTGTTCGATGGAGAAATTTTTTTTTTTCAGTGAGGTAAAGATCGAGCGGAATATTATTAGCGTATTCATATTTTTTACGAACAAAAATGTATCATTTTTTGGATCTCAGCGGATGCACTCAAACCCACCTATCTACACTTGGGTTCACCCCAGATCCGACCCGAGAGTTTCCGGGAGTCTGAGAATGTTCGTTGAATCATGAACGAACAGCTTGGAAAAAAGGCGTGCGATTTGACGCTCAAGTTAACATTTGAGGTAGAGAAGGTGTTATAGCCGTAGTATCGTATGAAAAATAAATAAATAAACAGAAAATTAAGATCACTTTTTATTAATCTGAAATAAAATTATTACAATATTGTAATTGAAATGAAAAAATTAATGAAAGGATATCTCCAATTGAGGCGAGATTGAACTCTGTCCTTAAGATAAATTTGCTCCGGCTTGTACCCCGGTTTATGCAATTGTCTGTATTGCGAGAATAAGTTATATTTAATTTTAAATGTAATAATTATTAAGTGGGGACGTAGTTGGTATTTTATATAGCGTAGAGTTTTCTTCTATGATGTATAAATACCCAATGTAATGATGAATGAAAGGGGAGACTGATTCGTCTATTGTATTTTGACATGGTAGCAGAGCCAGGTTAGCAATTGATTCTTCAGAATTCCTGCCGGAGCTCTCCTGCCGCCGTCGATCGTCCTCCAAACTATTTCCACCTTCCATGAAACCCTGTTGAAAAATTAAGTTCAAGATCTCCAAAATTCGATCTCCGTCGTTTCTGTACCTTATTAGACGTAGATCTAGCTACCGGGCTGAACAGACCCGAAAATTGTGTTGGGTTAGACACTTCGGCAAACTCCGACACAATTTTATCATTAGGTGAACTACCTACTACAAGCTGTGGGGATCGGCCCCAACATACCACTGTCTCTACCGCTGATAAAGAAAAAAAAAAAAACCACTTACGGATGAATTGCATTGGCTGAGTTTCTACAGTCATGGCCGGTGGGAACGTGCAAGAAGAAAGGATGCGTGGAGGGAATTTTTGGAGGAATAAAGATGTACAGGGAAATATGATGGCGTTCAAATTGCAATTGGATGCTCGAGAAAAATATAAAGCCGAGAACTCAGAAAAATCAAACCCCCGCATCTCGGTAAGGACAAATCAAACTACCGTGGCCTCGACTTCGGTACAGTCCGGTGAAGAGAAACAGCCTGCAACTGCAGCACAAGCTGGGCTCAATAATTTGACCCCGACACAATGGCAAAGTATCCTTGATATTTTAAATCTAGCTAAGTCTAAAGATCATCGGACGGGTGAATTCTCGTGGATAATTGATACCGGAGCTACCCATCATGTAACGGGGATGTTGAATAATTTGGTAAATGTCCGGGAGATTGAGAAGTGCCCGGTGGGACTTCCAGATGGTCGGACGTCACATGCTACGCATGAAGGAAGTATTACATTGAACGGAGGATTGAAACTTAAAAATGTTCTTTATGTGCCTAATTTGGCATGCAATTTGTTGTCTGTAACCCAGTTACTAGATGAATTTAATTGTCAGATTCAACTCACTCCCACATTGTGTGTTATGCAGGACCGAACGACGAGGAGGCTGATTGGAGTGGGTGAGCGCGAAGATGGACTTTTCTTTTTCCGGGGTGTTCCACATGTGAAAGTTATGACCATTGATGGAAGAGACTCTATGGATCTGTGGCACAAGCGGTTGGGACATCCATCAGAAAGAGTGCTAAAACAGGTTCCCGTTGTGGGTAAGTCTAGTATTTTAAATAAGGATGGATGTGATGCGTGTTTTCGGGCTAAGCAACATCGGGAAAGTTTCCCAAATAGTGATAGTAGGGCTAGTCGGATTTTTGAGCTTGTGCACTGTGACTTGTGGGGACCATATGGGACTCGATCTACATGACGGGCGTCTTATTTTTTGACGATTGTGGATGATTACTCTCGTTCAGTGTGGGTTTATTTACTCTATAATAAATGGGAAGTTGAGACTATTTTTTTGGATTTTATGGCGTTGATTGATCGTCGCTTTGGTGTAAAATCATGCGAGTTCGGAGTGATAATGGTACAGAATTTAAACGTTTTCTTCGCATTTTCAAAAAGAAGGAATTATTTTTGAAACCTCATGTGTGTAACACACCCCAACAGAATGGTAGGGTTGAGAGGAAACACCAACATATTTTGAACGTAGCTCGGGCTTTGCGGTTTGAGGGCCACCTCCCACTAAAATTTTGGGGGGAATGTATCATGACCGCTTGTTACTTAATTAACCGTACTCCGTCTAGTGTATTGAATTTTAAGACACCATATGAATGTTTATTCAGGAAACCTCCAAACCTTGATGTCTTGCGAGTGTTTGGGTGTTTGTGCTATGCTCATAATTTACGACATAAAGGTGATAAGTTTGAGAGTAGAGTCGTAAGTGCATTTTCTTGGGATACCCATTTGGCAAGAAATGATGGACCCTTCTCGATTTAGAAACCGACGAAATATTTGTATCCGTGGATGTTAAATTTCTTGAACATATATTTCTATCTGAGATTCACAACAAACCTGACCCTCCCAGTTACTTATCCGGTGGTGGGTGATAATGAATTTTGGTTGACGATGTAGACCAGGATGGTGGAGCCGACTCCACCCATTGAGAATGACATTCCATGTGAGATCCCGGGAGGCCGAGACTCTGCGGGAGGAGATGGGGTACCAACAGAGGGGAGAATGTGAGTGCAAGTGAAACCCCTCCCAGTAAAACAGTGGAGTTGGGCCGTGGCAAACGTACTAAAATTCCCAATTCTCGATATAGCGAATTCGTTACTCATACAAAGCAATTGGAGCAGAAAAAGTCCTCGGCGCGCTTCTCCACCCCATCATCCCCTCGTAGTTTATATCCTCTAACGTATTTTGTTGACTATTCTGCTTTTTCTAACGCATGACGTAAAATTTCTAGCGAGTGTGACTGCAGGAATCCTCCTAGATCCTTTAAAGAAGCTTTGAAATATGACGATTGGCGCAAAGCCATGGCAGAAGAAATTCGTGCTTTGGAAGAACAAGGCACTTGGGTACTACAAGAATTACCCCCTGGGAAGAAGGCCCTGGGAAGCAAATGGGTCTACACCGAGAAATATGATGAGATGGGTAATCTCCAACGTTTGAAAGCTCGGTTGGTTGCATTTGGTAATCACCAAGTTGAGGGAATTGACTATAATGAGACTTTTGCTCCGGTGGAAAAAATGGTAACTGTTCGGGCATTTTTGGCGATTCTTGCGGCCGTTAAAAGTGGGCGATCCATCGATGGATGTTCACAATGCTTTTTTACATGGGGATCTGGATGAAGAAATTTATATGCTTATTCCGCCAGATTTGAGCATCCAGGCGCAATCTCGCCTGCATCGGATGCGAAAATCTTTATATGGGTCAAGCGAGCACATGGTGTTGGTTTACGAAATTGGCTGCGGCGTTGAAAGATTACGGTTTTCAGCAATCCTATTCAGATTACTCACTATTCACCTTTGTTCGTGGGGCTATCCGGATAAGTATCTTGGTATATGTCGATGATATGATTATTTTTCAAAAATTATTTGGGCACTTGCTTCAAGATGAAAGATTTGGGCCGTTTGAAGTATTTTCTTGGGTTGGAAGTCGCGAGAAATTCCCAAGGAATTTTTTTATCTCAACGAAAGTATGCATTGGATATTATCGAAGAAACGGGGCTCTTAGGGGCTCGTCCAACCGAGTTTCCTATGGAGCAGAATCACCGCTTGGCGGTTGCGGATGGTGTGATGTTAGATGACCCTGGAAAATACAGACGTTTAGTGGGTCGGCTCATTTACTTGGGTGTTACGCGGCCTGATTTGGTATACTCTGTTCATATCCTATCTCAGTTTATGCAGGAGCCGCGCGTTGAACATTGGGATGCTGCGCTACGGGTTGTACGCTACTTGAAGAAAAATCCAGGTCAAGGAATTCTCTTGCGGGCCGATAGCCCATTACGTTTGGAGGGGTGGTGTGACTCGGATTGGGCTAGTTGCCCAGTCACACGTCGTTCCTTGAGTGGGTGGTTTGTCTTGATTGGGACCTCTCCAGTCTCATGGAAAACTAAGAAACAACAAACGGTGTCCCGCTCTTCTGCTGAAGCGGAATATCGGTCCATGGCTGTTGTTACATGTGAATTAAAATGGCTTCGGAAACTTTTTGGTGATCTTGGGGTCACGATTCCTATGGGCATCCCACTGCATTGCGATCGTCAAGCTGCGTTGCATATTGCTCAGAATCCTGTTTTCCATGAACGGACCAAACATATTGAAGCAGATTGTCACTTTGTTCGTGATGCGATTACTGACGGTCTCATTGCCCCTACGTATGTGTCAACCCGTGAACAACTGGCGGATATATTTACCAAGGCGTTAGGGAAGCAACAGTTTGAATTTTTACTCCGCAAGTTTGTCGTTCGCGATCTTCACGCTCCAACTTGAGGGGGGGTATTGTGAGAATAAGTTATATTTAATTTTAAATGTAATAATTATTAAGTGGGGACGTAGTTGGTATTTTATATAGCGTAGGGTTTTCTTCTATGATGTATAAATACCCAATGTAATGATGAATGAAAGGGGAGACTGATTCGTCTATTGTATTTTGACAGTCTGCCAGGATTACTCAGTTACCTGTTCAGAAAGGAGGTACTTCAATTTCTGAACCACTTCGAACTCTGATGATGCCCAGAAACTCTTCACTATGAATGCAGAAAACTATTTTATGCAATGAAATGTATGAATGCTCTTGTATTGCTTGAATACTTCTTTGCTTGTTCCATCTTGTGAGGACTTGTTTATATATAGGCTCAAATTGTAATGGAAGAGTCTCTGCAATTAATTTCATTTATTGCATAACTCCCACTACTTCCACTTTACTCCAAGTATTGATGTAAACAGGTTCGAAGATGAAAGGTCTCAGCAAAAGATGAAATTTTTTAGCTCATCAAACATTCATCATGTTGACTCGCCACCGACTTCTCCACCCTCGCGATCTTGAGTTTGTCTCAGCTGACGTCATCTAACTCAGCCTCAGCCGAGTTGCTTCAGCTTACTTGTTGAATCACCTGAAGTCGCAGTTCTCAGCTGAGTCACCCAGCTGACTTTCAGTTCAGAATACTCATCAGTTGCCTCAGCTGAGTGCTGATGCTCAGTTTAGTTTTGAGTTTGCCTCAGCTGAGATTTCTTCAGCCCCACTGACTTTGTCCAAAAAGATAATACTAGCCCAGCCCAAGGCCCTTAGGCCCACGAAGGCCCAAGCCCAAGGTCAACGGTCAACGCTCAATGGGCACGGGCGGGCGGGCGGCGGCGGCGACGCGCACGCGCGCGCCTGTGGTAATTTTAGCAAAATATCGTCTGTCTAAAACCATTCTGAACTCTTTCCCTTTCTCTAGGAGCTTATACCAATCATCAACTATCATCATATAAATACTTGACATTGGAACACTCATGTTCCAATGTGGATAAAGTTTTACACTACTTTACTTTCCATATCTCACAACAACTTAAAGTGTTAATATCTCATTCACCCGTACTCCGAATTGAATGATTTAAAATTCTATTGTCAACTATGTAGCACGTAGTTTCCAATGATTTTAATAAAGTCTTGATAACTTTAATAAAAGTCATCGAACTCGCTTTTAAAAGTAGTTGTAAAAAATGATTAAAAATCAATAAAATCGATTAAATCATTTTCTCTCTATTTTCTCCAACAATCCCCCACATGAGTGGATATTAATGCATATGCTGACTCTGAAGAGGTTTCTGACCGAAAAAATATTGCATCAGGAGAGGTAGCTTCTGGCTTTGAACCTGCCTTAGTGAAATACTATCGGATTTACTCAACTAATCAGTGAACTATGTCTTGAACCGTTCAGCCTTTATTGTAAAACCAGACAATAGTACTCACATAATATTTCCCTAAACACCATATTTGGTTCTCATGATTGTGTTCATTTTGGCCATGAATCACCCTGGTTTCAGAAAGTGTGTTAAAGAATTCTAGCCTTTGAATTCTCACAGAAGCGGCTCCACTTCACACTTACATAGGTAACCTCCTATCAAAAGTATTCTGCCATACCCCACTCGAATTTAATAATGTTATAGGAATCATTAAAAGTTTTCACTTAACCTTTACACCATTGACAGATAACACTTTTATTCACAGAATGGGTAAGTGTTCACTGAATCTTCATAACTTAGTTGTCCTATTGAACCACGATATTGGGATCTCCAGTCAACATGGTTGGGTTACCATTACAAAGTTTATGTCTCAATAGGGTTTAATCCCATTCTGAGTGTCAATTTTGACATTTGATCTCTAGGTAAACCTTTTGTAAGCGGATCCGCAAGTTTCTCCTACGATCTAACAAAATCGATGGAAATCACACCATTAGAGATCAGTTGTTGAATAGTATTGTGTCTGCGACGTATATGTCGAGACTTACCATTATACATACTATTTTGTGCTCGACATATAGCCGTCTGACTATCACTATGTATGCTTATTGGAACAATAGGTTTAGTCCAGCATGGAATTTCCTCTAGGAAATTACGAAGCCATTCTGCTTCTTCTCCTGCCTTGTATAATGCAATAAACTCAGCTTCCATCGTGGAACGAGTTATGCATGTTTGCTTTGTGAATTTCCATGACATCACAGCACCACCAATAGTGAATACATATCCACTTGTGGCTTTCGAATCTTTTGAGTCTGATATCCAATTTGCATCACAGTATCCTTCCAATACTGCTGGATATCGTGTATAACATAATCCCAGATTCATTGTAAACTTTAAGTACCTCAGTACCCTATTCAAAGATTTCCAATGATCCTCACTTGGATTACTTGTAAACCTGCTTAGTTTATTCACAGAACAGGCTACATCTGGTCTAGTACAATTGGTTATGTACATCAGACAACCTATAATTTGTGAATACTTCAAGTGAGACACAGGTTCACATTTGTTGTTGACTAAGTGTAAACTTAAGTCAATTGGAGTTTTCACAGGACTTTCATGAAAGACATTAAATCTTTTTAGAACAGACTCAATATAATGAGACTGTGTCAAACCGAGTCCATCAGACATTCTAGAGATTTTAATCCCCAAAATTACATCTGCAACTCCCATATATTTCATATCAAAATTTCGTGTCAACATCTTCTTAGTATTCATGATTATATCACGAGTACTTCCCATGATCAACATGTCATCAACATAAAGACATACTATCACATAGGAATTAGAAGTGTTCTTGATATAAACACATTTGTCACACTCGTTAATTTTAAACCCATTTGACATAGTTTGATCTAATTTTTGGTGCCACTGTTTTGGCGCTTGTTTTAGCCCATACAGTGATTTGATGAGTCGACACACTTTGTGTTCTTTACCTGGAACCAGAAACCCATCGGGTTGTTCCATGTATATTTCTTCCTCCAATTCACCATTTAAGAAAGCAGTCTTAACATCCATTTGATGGAATTCAAGGTTATAGACCGCATCAATCACAATAAGAACCCTTATCGAAGTGATTCTATTTACTGGTGAATATGTATCGAAGAAATCAAGACCCTCTTTTGTCGATAACCTTTGGCTACCAATCTGGCCTTATATTTATCAATAGATCCATCAGCCTTAAGCTTTTTCTTGAAAATCCACTTACAACCAAGTGCTTTATGCCCTGGTGGAATATTAACCAACTCCCAAGTGTGATTTTGCATAATGAAATCTATTTCACTTTTGATCGCTTCTTTCCAGTAAGGAGCTTCTGGATTTGACATAGCCTCATCATATGTTTTTGGATCATTTTCTACCATTTGGTGAGAAAATCTGGACCAAATGACGTTGAAATCCTATCCCTTTTACTTCTACGAGGTTCGACAACCTTATTTTCTGAAGTGTTATGCTCTAAGGATTCATGTATCCACTTACTTGGACTCGTGTCTTCATTGTTTCTGTCTTTGTTCGGAAAGACATCCTCAAAAAACACAACATTTCTTGACTCCATGACTGTATTCACATGTACATCAGGGATGTCATATTTGTGCACTAGAAATCTATATGGACTACTGTTATTCGCATAACCGATAAATACGCAATCTATCGTTTTTGGCCCAATCTTTATTTGTTTAGGTTCAGGCACTTCTACCTTTGCTAAACACCTCCACACTTTCAAGTATTTGTAGCTTGGCTTATGGCCTTTCCACAACTCATACGGGGTCTTATCCATCTTTTTAGATGGAATACGATTAAGAATGACATTTGCTGAGAGGATCGCCTCCCCCCACAAGTTCTGAGGTAAACCCGAACTTATCAACATAGCATTCATCATTTCTTTCAATGTGCGGTTTTTATGCGTTCAAAGAACACCGCTTTGATTGAGGTGTATACGGAGCGAGAGTTTGATGAATAATGCCGCCAGTGAACATTGTTCATTAAACGGTGCATCATATTCACCACCTCTATAACTACGAACCTTTTTGATTCGTTTGCTAAGTTGATTTTCGACTTCATTCTTATAATTTTTGAAAGCCTCAATTGTCTCATCTTTGCTACTTAGCAAATAGACATAACAGTATCTTGTACAATCATCGATAAATGTTACAAAGTATTTTTTACCGCCTCTCGATTGCACAAATTTTAAATCACACAAATCTATATGAATTAATTTCAACGGTTCTGTGTTTCTTTCCACTAATGGAAACGGTGCCTTAGTCATTTTCGCTTCGACACATATTTGGCATTTTTCAGTTTCATTAAACTTTAAATTAGGTAATAAACCTAAATTCATCATCCTACGAATTGATTTATTATTTACATGTCCTAATCGATTATGCCATAAACAAGACGACCCAGTCAAGTAAGTAGAAGTAGATGCAACTTTATTAGCCTCATTGGGCACAACATTTTTAGGCATAATAGCCATTACATTAAGTTTGAACATCCCCTCGGTGAGGTAACCTCTACCGGCGAACACATCATTTTTGGTCAGAATGACCTTATCAGAGCCAAACACTATTTTGAACCCAGCCTTGCTCAACATAGCACCAGAAACTAGATTCCTCCTAATTCCAGGAACATGGAGAACATTGGTCAATGTCAGCTTCTTCCCCGAAGTCATTTTCCGAATCACATTGCCTATTCCCAGAATGTTTGAATGAGAAGAGTTTCCCATCCACAGTTTCTCACTGCTTCCAGCCTTATAGGTTGAAAAAATTGCACGGCCAGCACATACATGTCTTGTGGCTCCAGTGTCCACAAACCACTGTTTTGGATTCCCCGCAGTATTGCATTCTGTCATCACAGCGCAGAACATGTCATCGTCACCATCGGTTTCACCACATGTGCCTTGGTTTGAAAATGGCTTCTTTCCACGGCACTCACCGCAGACGGTGCCCAAATTTGCCACGATTCATGGCATTCACCATTAAACTTGTATGCGCTTTGTGGTTTCTTGGGCGATTCAACGGTTTTCTTGGAAGATTGTCCGCTTTTCTTCTCTTCGATTTTTACCTCGGCAAAGAACATGAGCTTTGGCCTGTCCAACCTGCACAGAAATTTTCTTTTCGGATCCTCTATTGTCCATCTCAATACGGAGTCGGACAATCAGATCATCCATAGTCATCTGCTTTCGCTTGTGTTTGAGATAACTTTTATACTCCTTCCATGAAGAAGGTAGTTTCTCAATTACACAGGCTACTTGAAAATTCTCATTAATAATCATACGCTCTTCTATGAGTTCGGATATACTTATTTGTAGTTCCGCAACCTGTTTAATTACAGTTTTGGAATCTACCATCTCATACTTTAGAAATTTACCTACGATAAATTTCTTAGCACCTGCATCATCAGTTTTATATTTTTTATCTAAGGCAAGCCACAGTGCTCTAGCATACTCAAAGGTACAATATACACCATACAGAGTATTGTCTAAGCCGTTCAGAATGTAATTTTTACATAAAAAATCACTATGATTCCAACTCTCAAGAGTAAGCAAGGCCCTGTGTTCGAGATTGTCTGAAGGCACAACTGGTTGCTCTTCAGTGAGCATCTTGGCTAATCCAAGTGTAGTCAAATAGAACGAAGATCTTTTCTCGCCAACGCTTGTTCAAACCCGTTAAATTCTCTCGGTTTCTCTCCATGAGAAGAACCACCACATCAATAGTTGATTGTGTCATTCTCGCACAGATTGTTACTTGATTCGATTTATAGTTTCCGCGAAGATCCACATTCGGTGTCATTGACGCATCGGTGACATCGACCATTTCTGCTCGTAAAACGAAGATCAACAGATTCGATTCGTTCAAAAATCGAGACCAAACAAAGAAAGAAGAAAAGATTTATCTTGAATTTCAAAATTTGATATTCAGTTGGAAAAAATGTTCAAAAAGCGAATCGATTATTTATTTTCTTCTCGCATACAGATACTTTTCAGAGCATAAGAAAACTCTGAAAATTTGTCTTAAGATTGTTATAGCCGTAGTATCGTATGCGAAATAAATACATAAACTGAAAATTAAGAACACTTTTTATTAATCTGAAATAAAATTATTACAATACTGTAATTGAAATGAAAAAATTAATGAAAGGATATCTCCAACTGAGGCGAGATTGAACTCTGTCCTTAAGACAAATTTGCTCCCGCTTGTATCCCGGTTTATGCAATTGTCTCCCATGATTACTCAGTTACCTGTTCAGAAAGGAGGTACTTCAATTTCTGAACCATTTCGAACTCTGATGATGCCCAGAAACTCTTCACTATGAATGCATAAAACTATTTTATGCAATGGAATATATGAATGCTCTTGTATTGCTTGAATACTTCTTTGCTTGTTCCATATTGTGAGGACTTGTTTATATAGAGGCTCAGATTGTAATGGAAGAGTCTCTGCAATTAATTTCATTTATTGCATAACTCCCACTACTTCCACTTTACTCCAAGTATTGATGAAAACAGGTTCAAAGATGAAAGGTCTCAGCAGAAGATTTAAAGTTTTTAGCTCATTGAAACATTCAGTCTGCTGAATTATGCCTCAGCTGACTTCTTATCCCCTGTTGATGCTGAGTTTGTCTTAGCTGACTGAGTCAGCCCTGAAGTCGTAGTTCTCAACTGAGTCACCCAGCTGACTTTCAGTTCAGAATACTCATCAGTTGCCTCAGCGGCTCAGGCCCATGAAGGCCCAATTCCCTAAGCCCAAGCCCAAGCCCATGCCTAAGGTCAACGGCACGGGCGGGCGGCGGCAGCACACACGCGCGCGTGTGTGGCAATTTTAGCAGAACATCGTCTGTCTAAAACCATAATGAACTCTCTCCCTTTCTCTAGGAGCTTATGCCAATCATCAACTATCATCATAAAAATACTTGACATTGGAACACTCATGTTCCAATGTGGGATAATGTTTTACACAACTTTACTTCCCATATCTCACAACAACTTAAAGCGTTAATATCTCATTCACCCGTACTCCGAATTGAATGATTTAAAATCCTATTGTCAACTACGTAGCACGTAGTTTCCAATGATTTTAATAAAGTCTCGATAACTTTAATAAAAGTCTTATCGAACTCGCTTTTAAAAGTATTTGTAAAAAATGATTAAAAATCAATAAAATCGATTAAATCATTTTCCCTCTATTTTCTCCAATAGAAGGTTTGATCGCTTCAACAAATTATAAAACATACTAGGAAATTAGATGTGTGTGATGTATTTATAAACATTTTTGATCTAATGAGGTAGTTATGAGCACGATAAATATGGCGTAAAAATAATTATCATGGGTGAAAAATGGGGTTTATGTCTTGTACACCGGTTCGACAGTCAAATATATATATATATATATATATATATATATATATATATATATATATATATATATATATATTTGTAGACATTCAAAGTTGTAGTTTCACTTGGATAATATGCGAGAATACAAAGATTAATTTCGATTGGGCGACACATTAAGAAGTAATCCTCTTATGTAATTTTGTTTTTGTTATAACAGGATAGGGAATCCAGATGCAAGATAGATAATTAACAGATGCAATCTAACATAAACAATCACACAGAGAACATAAAACAAGAAGAACACAAGGATTTAATGTGGTTTCCGGCGGTGCCGACTACTCCACGGACAGAAAAGAGATGTTTTATTAATTATGCATTGAATTTCAGACGGATTACACACATTACAATGACCTATACAGTTGGTATTTATAGGCACAGATCCCTAAACCCTAACCGCCAGGAATCTTTGTCGGATTGCCATAAATGCCCCAGATGTTGTGTCACTCTGCTGACACAAATCAGCTAATCATTGCCCCGATGTAGAACTCAACCAGATATCAAAACACTCTGCTGATCCCCAAAGAGACAGACTCCAAAGAGATCATAACGTGAAAAAGCTCAGCCAGACTTCCCAACCGACTTTCACAGACTTGGATACACTTATCAGCTGGCCATCACTCAGCTGATTACCAATTTAGTTCCACTAGATGTATAGTTTAAGTCACTTTACTGATAGTTTTACTACTTGATCTTGTGCCATATTAATTATTAACACTTTTTCGCTGTTAAAATAAATAACAAATAATAATACGAGGGAATATTTATTTATGCCACACTAAATTTACTTTAGCATCTCATATGAAGGAAAAGATGGACAAACTAATGGGCACATGACAATTGCTTTTACTTTGAGTGTCTAGAGATGGCAATGGGTACCGGTGGGTACGGGTTTGGCTATATTCATACCCTACCCATCAAAAAAATTCTTTACTCATACCTTTCTGATTACCCATGCGGGTAGAAAATTCAAAATCCATACCCTTCCCATAAGGATATCCACGGGTCTGTGGATATCCAGGGATATCGAATTTTATTCACAACTAAGTATCACAATTCTATATATACTTTCAATTTCACCGGAGCAACGACAAATGAGTGGCAAAATGCAAGGTCAACAATGATTGGGTAAAGCTTAACAAAAAAAAAGTATTAAAATACATAATAAGCAAACCGGCAAATGCAATATTTTTGAAGAAAATATAAGAAATCATTAAAAAAAAGTAAAAAATATATTAAAAAATTCTCGCTTAGGTAGGATTGGCCGGCAATAGGAATTAGGAAGAGAATAATAGACAACAGTAATTTTGATATAATTGAAATGTTTGTAAAATACTAAAGATTGGGGCACGCGTTTTAAATAATAATTGCATTAATATTTTTTTCTTTTCTAATTGACATGTTCTTTTCTTTGTAAAAAAATGACATTTCAATTTTCTTTCAGATTATTAATTTTTAAAAATAATACAATATAAGTATATATATATGGTGGGTCGGGTAGGTAATATGACGGATAAAGAAGACATATCCATACCCAACCCTATCCACGACGGGTTTTGAAAAATCAAACTCATACTCTACCCTGCCCTTAAAAATACCTGTCGATGATACAATTGGAGTTCTCTAAAATATTATTATTATGTATTTATTTTATTGTATGACTTGTTGGCTAAGTTGTTATAGACCTATATACTTGTATATCACTTCTACACAATTGATTTAATAAAAATACAATACACTCCCTAAAAAATACATAATATGTGTGACCTTATTATGTTATGGTATCAGAGCGTCTTAATTTTCTCTCTCGTTATGTCAATCCCTCTCTAAACCCTAACCATTTTTAAAAATAAAAAAAATATCAAAAAAAACCACAAACAGCCGCTGCTCTTCTCCGACAAGTCGACAACAACTCCTCCTTCTTCCCTGCAATTATTTCCAAAAATTTGGGTTCTGATTTCCCGGCGTCCTTCCTTTCGGCCACACAACAAACCGTCTGATAATCCGTCTGTTCTTTCCGGCGTCAAATTCCGACAGTAACTCCTTCTTCTCCGGCTGCTCTAAGTTTCTAACTGCTCCGATTCCGCCCCTATCCCAACTTCTCAGGTAATTTTCTCCGCTTCCCGTCTTGCATCACCAGCCTCAATAGGGGCATTCTATTTTTCAGCCTAGTTTCCTCTCCACGTTGATTGTAGTTTTATCCATTCTTTTATTTAAAAGCAGCAAAACCAAAGAAAAAAAAATGGTCTAGGTAATATTTCGTCCCTCACTCCCTCCTTTGCAGCCAATGTGATTATTGCCTGACTTGTTTATTGCTCCGACCCAACCATAAGTATTTATATTTTGTTGGTGATTATATCACCAATGTGATTTAGTGTTATTGGACTTAGTTTGAGGTTTGGTAAGCTTGAAACAATCGATATGAGTTAGGAGATGCGGGTGCATGCTTACAATTGATATTTACAAGCTTACGAGAGTGTTAGATCAAGTGTTGAACAAAATCCAAATTCTGCTTTATTGGGCGGGCGCCCATTTCATATGGACGGGCGTTTGACTTCGACGGGCGTCTGCAGGTTCACCGGACGAAAGCGTCTGGCGGTGCATTTACATATAGGATGTAACCTGGTTGGATGGACGAAGCGTCTTAAGAATGCGGGCGGGCGCCCAAAGCATTCTTCGACGGGCGCCCAAGATGTCAAACGGGCGTCTGGCGTATGAATTTATATACGAGATGTGACTGCTCGGATGGACGAGCGTCTCAAGAAACTGGGCGCCCGCCCAAAGATGCTTCAGACGGCGGCCCGAGATTCTAAACGGGCGCCCAGTGAGCGCTTCTGAGCGCTTTTGGTCGGTTTTTTGGTATCCTTTCGGTTTTGGACTGTAATCGATTACGAAAGGTTGTGTATGTAGTGTTATATTAGTATAACATCACACACACATAAAGAAACAGTTGGTACTTCATTTTAAACACAAGAATAGAATTTGAGAAGCAATTTTTCTGTTTTCTTTGAAATTCTTGAAGCCTCAAGTTTAAACACACATATCTACAAAACTTCTATAGCATTCTTTCATCTTATTGCCAAAGATTGGAAGAGAAGCAGATTTATCCCGTGATTATATTCGAGTTAATTCCCGGAGGCAATTCAAGGGAACGAATAATTTTCGCAGGAAAGATTTTCAAATCGACTCTGCGATCATATCAAGTTATCTCGCATTTCAAGTTTAGACACCATTGTTCTAATCATCCTATAAACTCCCTAACAATCTGCGAAAATTATTGTGGTTTGAACAATGTCAAGTATCAAGGAGATGACTTCCAATTTCAGCAAATTGGAACAATTCAACGGTGAGGATTTTGAAGGTGGCAAAAGAAAATGCACTTTCTTTTGACTCGCATTGAAGG
The DNA here is from genome assembly GCA_026214975.1 of Gentiana macrophylla. NCBI lineage: Eukaryota > Viridiplantae > Streptophyta > Magnoliopsida > Gentianales > Gentianaceae > Gentiana > Gentiana macrophylla. The sequence goes on along the minus strand of CM047817.1, from coordinate 18,963,217 downwards.
TTGTGTACGCGTGTTGAGTACACCATGCCCTCAGATTGATGATAACAGACACCATGGAAGAGTCGTCGAGAGAAAAGTAAGTGGGAAAACGATGACTATATATGCCGTGGTCACATCCTGAACGGTATGTCTAATAATTTGTTTGATACCTATCTTGAAATTGAAACATCTAAAGAGTTGTGGGATACTTTGGAGGCAAAGTATGTGAGTGAAGATGCTTCAAGTAAGAAATTTCTTGTTAGTAATTTTATGAAGTATGTTATGGTTGATAATCGTCCGGTTATGGATCAATATCATGAATTACTGCGTTTGTTTGGTCGATTTTCTATGCATAAAATGGCTATGGATGAGTCCATTTGTGTTTCAAGCATCATTGAAAAGTTGCCTCCTCTTGGAGGATTTTAAAATTCCTTGAAACATAAGACGGAAGAACTTTCTTTGATTGAACTTGGTTCTCATCTTAGAATAGAGGAAAGTTTGTGTTTGCAAGAAAGTGGTAAAAATGTTGTAGGTTGCGGTAAGAACATTGCAGGTGGCTCAACTTCAATCAACATGGTTGAAGTTGGGGAAACTTCTAAGAAAAATAATAATAAGAGAAAGTTTGATTCCAACAACAACAAAAACAAAGCAAAATTCAACAAAAAGCCTAAAGGGGCTTGTTGGTATTATGTAAGGAAGGCCATTTTAGAGCGGATTGTCATGCTAGAAAGCATAACAATGGTAAAGGAACCGGTAAAGGTTCGGGACGAAGTCGAAAGATCCGGATCCATCAAAACATCAAGGTACACTTGTTAATGATTGTGGCTTTAATTACGATATGAATTATGTACCACCGATTTCGAAGCATGTTATTTGCGGGATGATGATGTTAGTTGGTGGATAGACTCGGGCGACAAGACATGTATGCAAGGATAGATCGTGGTTCTCAACATATGAAAAAGTTGAAGACGGATCCATTGTGCATATGGGAAACGAGTCTAAGTCCCTTGTTGTTGGAAGAGGAATTGTTAATTTGCAATTTAGTTCTGGAAAATTTGTAACCTTAAACAATGTTTTACATGTTCCTTTAATCCGGAAAAACTTGGTTTCCGGTAGTATTTTATGTAAAGAGGGCTATAAACAAGTATATGAGTCCTCTCGTTATGTATTAACTAAACATGGCATGTTTGTAGGATTTGGTTATCTTAACAATGGTATGTTTATGCTTAATATTGTTAATAATGGTTTGTATGAAAATGTCATATGAATGTTATGCATGTAAATGTTGATGATTCATACTTGTGGCATGCAAGGTTAGGTCATGTGCATTTTAGAAGAATGTTGCAAATGTCTAAAAATGACTTAATTCTTGTTTGTAGTATGACTATGAATAAGTGTGATACTTGTAACTTAACTAAAATTATAAGACAACCTTTCAAAGGTGTTGAAAGGTCGTCTACTATTTTGGAACTTATTCATAGTGATCTTTGAGAATTTAGTTCTACACCATCTTTTGGAAACAAAAAGTATGTCGTTACTTTCATTGATGATTGCACTCGTATTTGTTATGTTTACTTGCTTTTTACCAAAGACGAGGCAATGGAAAAGTTTAAAGTGTTTAAAACCAAAGTAGAATTGCAACTTGAAACTAAAATAAAGAAACTTCAGTGACGGATAGAGGTGGAGAATACTTTGATCCACCATTTTTGAATCTTGTGGGATTATACATGAACGAACTACACCTTATACACCACAACAAAATGGCATAGCCGAAAGAAAGAATCGAACTCTAAAAGAGATGGTGAATGCTATGCTTTCTTACTCGGGATTGAGTGAGGGTTTTTGGGGAGAAGCTATGTTGATGACTTGTTATTTATTGAATAGATTCCTAATAAAAAGAGTCCTATTACCCCATATGAGCTTTGGTATAAGAAGAAGCCAAACTTGCATTATTTGTGTGTTTGGGGATGTAGAAGCGTCGTAAGACTACCCAATCCCAAGATTAAAACCTTGGGGAAAGAGGCATTGATTGCATATTTATTGGATATGCTTTGCATTCCAAGGCATATAGGTTCTATGTTTTAGAACCAAATGATTCATTGCAGGTTCATTCCGTAATTGAATCAAGGGATGCTCTCTTTGACGAAAGTCGGTTTTCTTCTATATCAAGGCCTAGAGATGTTGTTCCTATGAACATTGGATTTAAAGAAAGTTGTGGTGGTGTAGAGTCACAAGATGAGCCTTTGGAGCTTCAAGAAGCAAAAGTGGCAAGGAAAGAAAAATCTTTTGGTCCCGATTTCCAAACATATTTGGTGGAGGGTACAAGAGATGAAGTAGGATTTCAATATGCATATTGTTATCATATTGATGATGATCCTAGAACTTATAAAGAGGCTATGGAGTCTCGGGATGTTGCCTTTTGGAAGGAAGCCATTAATGATGAGATGGATTCCATTTTAGGCAATGATACGTGGAAATTAACGGATCTTCCACGTGGTTGTAAACCATTGGGTTGCAAATGGATTTTTAAAAGAAAATGAAAATTGATGGATTCATTGAAAGGTATAAAGCCCGGTTGGTGATACAAGGCTTTAGACAAAAGAAGGCATTGATTATTTTGATACTTATGCCCGGTTGCTAGAATCTCCACTATTAGATTGTTGATTGCCTTGGCAGCCATTAACAATCTTGTTATCCATCAAATGGATGTAAAAACAGCCTTCTTGAATGGGGATTTGGATGAAGAAATTTATATGAAACAACCGGAGGGTTTTGTGATACCCGGAAATGAGCATAAAGTATGTAAGCTTGTAAAATCACTGTATGGGCTGAAACAAGCTCCCAAACAATGGCATAATAAGTTTGATGAAGTTGTATTGTCTAATGGTTTTAAGCTTAACCAAATGGACAAGTGTTTGTATAGCAAATTTGATGAAACCGGAAAAGGTGTAATCATTTGTCTATATGTTGATGACATGTTGATCTTTGGTACAAACCAAGATCAAGTTGACCAATGTAAATCATTTTTGTCATCAAGTTTTTCAATGAAAGATATGGGGGAGGCGGATGTTATCCTTGGAATAAAAATCATAAGGAATGACAAAGGGATTACTTTGACACAATCTCACTATATCGAGAAAGTGTTGAAGAAATTCAATTGTGAAAATTCTGTTCCGGCAAGAACTCCCATGGATCCTCATGAGAAATTTGAGTTAAATCCGGGTAATCCGGAGTCTCAACTTGAATATGCTCGAGTTATAGGATGTTTGATGTATGCAATGACTAGCACACGTCCGGACATTGCATATGCGGTTGGAAAACTTAGTAGATATACTAGTAATCCAAGTAGTGTTCATTGGCATGCGGTGACACGGGTGTTAAGGTACCTTAAGTTTACCAAAAAATTTGGTTTAACTTATGTTGGACATCCTTCGGTTATAGAAGGCTACTCGGATGCTAGTTGGATATCAAATGAAAATCATTCTTCTACGAGTGGTTGGGTGTTTCTACTTGGAGGTGGTGCCATTTCATGGGCTTCCAAGAAGCAAACATGTAATGCAAACTCAACAATGGAATCAGAATTTATTGCCTTGGCTTCGGCCAGTTTAGAGGCGGAATGGCTTAAACATCTGATTTACGAGATTCCATTGTGGCCAAAACCGATATCACCAATTTCTATCAATTGAGATAGTGAAAACACATTGGCTAAATGCTATAGTCAAGTGTACAACGGAAAGTCACGACATATTGGAGTTAGGCATAGCTCGATTCGTGAGTTGATCACTCACGGGGTGATATCTGTTGCTTTTGTGAGATCTCAAAAGAATTTAGCCGATCATTTGACCAAGGCATTGGCTAAGGACTTGTTCATCAAGTCAGTTGTCGGGATGGGTCTACAACCCATTGAATCTTTGCATTAGGATACCCAATTCCCTCCTAATACGACATTAGGGCTGAATTCAATGTGGAAGGCCTAGTGACTTAGATTTGGCACATGTGTTTTGTCCCGAAGGTATGTCTTGAGCCTGCATGTGAGGTTGATATTAATCTTAATGAGTCTTATGAAAAAGTGTTGTTGCAGGTACACGATTAATAAGACTCAACTATATGAGTATGAAGTTTGGCCGCTTCAAGAAAGTTAGGGTTGGCTTTCTACATGCTCATGAATTGATATGGACACAAGGCCTGGATAAAGAGTGTCAAGCAAGCTATAGAAGTTGTTTCTTAATTCATTTGTGTATTATCTTTGAAGTATTCAAATGGGTAAAGGGGTTCAATGCTTAGTCACATCCCAATACTAGAATATTTTGGAATGTGTAATAAACTAGATGGTAATTCAATCTGCGTGATATTATTATTGAAAGATGAATTGTTGTGTGTTAAAAAGTTTTAACTAAGTCAAGGGTTACACTAAATGGGGGAGGATTGTTGGTGATTATATCACCAATGTGATTTAGTGTTATTGGACTTAGTTTGAGGTTTGGTAAGCTTGAAACAATCGATATGAGTTAGGAGATGCGGGTGCATGCTTACAATTGATATTTACAAGCTTACGAGAGTTTAGATCAAGTGTTGAACAAAATCCAAATTCGCCGCTTATTGGACGGGCGTCCATTTCATATGGACGGAGCGTTTGACTTCGAGACGGGCGTCTAGTTCACTTTGACGAAAGGCCTGGCGGTGCATTTACATACTGAGATGTAACCTGGTTGGATGGACGAGCGTCTTAAGAATCTGGGCGGGCGTCCAAAGATTCTTCGAGACGGGCGTCCCAAGATGTCAAACGGGCGTCTGGTGTATGAATTTACATACGAGATGTGACTGCTCGAGATGGACGAGCGTCGAAGAAACCGGGCGCCCGTCCAAAGATGCTTTAAACGGAGTCCAGATTTAAACGGGCGCCCAGTGGCGCTTCTGGAGCAGTTTTGGTCGGTTTTGCTGGTATCCTTTCGGGTTTTGGACTGGTAACTGATTCTGAAAGGTTGTGTATGTAGTGTTATATTAGTATAACATCACACACACATATAAAAAACACTTGGTACTTCATTTTAAACACAAGAATAGAATTTGAGAAGCAATTTTTCTGTTTTCTTTGAAATTCTTGAAGCCTCAAGTTTAAACACACATATCTACAAAACTTCTATAGCATTCTTTCATCTTATTGCCAAAGATTGGAAGAGAAGCAGATTTATCCCGTGATTATATTCGAGTTAATTCCCGGAGGCAATTCAAGGGAACGAATAATTTTCGCAGGAAAGATTTCCAAATCGACTCTGCGATCATATCAAGTTATCTCGCATTTCAAGTTTAGACACCATTGTTCTAATCATCCTATAAACTCCCTAACATATTTTACTTTCAAAAAAGAAAGTATTTATTACTTTATTTTCCCATCAGAGACCCAAAAAAAAAAAAAACCACAAAAGAATTGGTAGATCGACGAAACAGCTTTCCACTTCATCCTTTCCCGTCCGGTGTTCATGGTTCGAATTTTTCTCGAGGTCGAGGCGAGGCTCGATTGTGGTCGACCTACCCATCACCGAGACCTTATGTCGGCGAGTGCCGATTTGTGCCGCCATCGCCCACACCGCACCGCTCGCTTCCTTGCGATATTAACGCTCTCCCTCCTCATGCATATGCGGCGTCCACCCATCCCGGCTTTTATTGGATTGCGGATACCGGGGCCACTCACCATATCACTCATGACCCTCGAAATCTCAACCTATCTTCTGCGCCTTATGTTGGACCCGACAAAGTGCATGTAGGCGACGGTACAAGTTTACCTATTACTCATTACGGCTCTTCTTCTGTTACTTCCCCTTCCAAGTCCTTTTATTTATCTGATATTATTGTCACCCCTCTATTACCAAAAACCTCATATCTGTGCAAAAATTTGCCTCTGATAATAACGTGTATTTCGAATTTCATGAGTTGTACTTTCTTGTAAAGGATTATTCGGGCCACGTCCACCTCAGGAGATTTGTTAAAGATGGACTCTATAACTTCTTTACCCCACTCCATCGCCCCTTCACCCCTCCCTAAGCTTTTGCCTCCTCTATCACTTCCACCTGTTGGAATAGTGTCCTAAACCCAATCGGGTTGGACCGGATCCGACCGGGTCGGATCATTTCTACTATTTCTTTATGTTTATACATAAATTAAATGGCTTTTCTGTTGTCATATATTTGTTCTTTTAAAAAACCATTGTTATATGATAACATCCTTAGTATTAAACTGTGGTAGAGAAACCATGATAGGCGATTATGGTTGATGAGATCTCTAGTCACTTTAATAAGTTTGATACTTAAATGTCTCTAGGCTGATGTACTATTAAACAGGGCATTGATAGTATAAACAGACTAGCACGTATTAGATGTCTTCTGTCTTTAAGGGCAGGGATAGATCTCGTCTATCAAAGTGTAGTGACACTTGAACTGTACGTGGACGTGTATTAGAGAATGCGTACGTTAGACTGACCCACTTACATTAAGTGTCGCACTATGTGGCAGTTGTGTAATTATCCTTTACACCGGAGTCTTCATGGCATCACGGTGTGGATTGTCATGCTTTGACACTATTGATGTTTCCCCTACCCACGGGGCGATCATGCGGTAGTGGTTGGGTGTGATACTGAAGCATGCGGAGTATACATGTTTGGTCGTCTGGGAATCGCGTACCCTATCAGTAGGGGTGAATATCTGTCTTACTCTCGTGAATTTTTGCAAAGTGGAAGTAAATGAGTTACTTCGAGAGAGAGCATGATATCCAGATTATAAGATACGGTCGTTAATGTATTGACACTCGAGATACGATCGTATGGATATTATTACAGCGATAGGATTGTAAGTTACACGTTGTAAGTTATACGGTAACTGTTTCACATGAAATGTAGTAGTCATTGCATTTGACTCTTCCGATGATTGGGGGTCACGGTGTGTTGCTAGACGCTATCCCGTGATCGTTAGGCATGAAGAGCATTTTCGTAATTTGCACTTTGTGTCTACGGCCAACATATTCGGAAGCCTATCGGGTCACACACATATGAACATCTAGCCGGATTAAAATGTGGTTAGAGATGATAACCAAATAAGGAAAGTTTGTCTCGAGACTATAAATGTTATAGTAGTAAATTAATATGGTGGTATTTATTTATTATGAATAAATTAAATACAAGATATTAATAGTATTATATTAATTAAAGAATATTCCGGAAACCAATTTATGGCTAAAGGTGGCGCCAATATTAGTGTATAAAGATATACTTGGATTGTGTAATTTAATTCATGTTATTACCATATATTAATATTAGATATTAATATTTATAAATATATACATACATGCGTGTTGCACATATGATGTGCATGTGCACATTTGTTTCCAATATATATATTTATATAGATTTATGTTTGTAATATATATAAGTGATATATGTACACATGTGTAAATTGATTTATGGTAATAAGATAAATATAGTCAGTATAAGATATTGACAATATATTGGAAATATTTAATATAAGATATTAAATTAAATGAGATAAATCAATCAAATATATTTTCTTTATTTTATTGGGAATAAGGTTTTCTTCTCCTCCACTCTAGGTTGGGGCGCCCCTACATTATAAATAAGAGGTGGGTGTCAAGATCTTTTGTACAACACAATTCCAAGAACTAATAGTTCTTGTGTAAAATAGAGAGCATCCTATAGAGAGTTAGAGAGAGGGAAAAATGGCCGGTTTAGCAACCGGAGTTTTCCAATAGCAATCCATGATGAGATTCCGGCGGGCTGTTCGTGTGGACTAGCGGTAGAGGCCGAACACTTGGGCGGCTCTATGTAGAACTACTCTCCTTAGACGATCAAAGCGTCGATCTTATAGATCAACGAAGGTAACTACCGTCTATTAGCTTATTTGTTTAATGCTTAAACGAAGTCGATCCTGGTTAAAAGGAAATAAAATTTTAAATTCCGCTACGTTCCCGCGTAGATTTCCTAACAGTGGTATCAGAGTAAGGTTTGAACTTAAGCAATAAGCATAATTTAATTGCGTAGTAATTAATCGATAGATGCAAGATCTATAATCGCGTAACGTTTAAAAAAAAAAAAAGGGTTCGATTGGGGGTCATTTTCAAATATTTGATTTGTAAAAAGGCATAGGCCTAGGCCAATTCTAAAATTTTGATTTTGGAAAGTGGCCAGGCCTAAACCAAAATTATTTGGCCTTTCCAAATATTTGATTTGGAATAGGCCTAGGCCCTTTTCTAATATTTGATTTATAAAAGGCATAGGCCTAGGCTACTTCCAAAATTTTGATTTTGGAAAGTGGCCAGGCCCAAACCAAATTTGGTTTTGGAAGATGTATTTTGGTTTAGGAAACCAAATGCATCCCTTTTGATTAAGAATCAAAAGGAAATGAAACAAATTGGCGACCACATAATTTTAATTTTATTTTGAATAGTTCAAATTTAATAAAATTGAAATTAAAATCGATTTAAAATTAAATGTTAATTTTATTTTTGATTAAGTCATATAATTAATTAAAAGTTATTTAATTATTTGATGTGATTAAATATAGACGCACAAGTAGTTAAATTTTAATTTTATCTTTTTCATAAGATGTTATTGTATGAATTATATATAGTAGATATAATATGATTATATGGACCTCGATTGATCAAGGACTCGACCGATAGGATAGATGTGAATGATTTAATTTTTCTGGTGGTTTAAAAATTGTCCTAGGCCGTTATGAAGAACGTGACCTAGTTTATTTTCTGCATTTATCCCATTCCCGTTTGCTCCCCTCCGTTTGTGGCGGGTGTATTTATTTTATTAGATAGAATTAAATGTAACAGGAATGGAGCAGAAGATGGAGACCAAAGAAAGAAGAATAAAGATCCCATTGGAGATGGCACATTAAAGATCTTATTGGCGATTGCAGCTACCCTTAGATTGTGACCCGCGGCTTCGGCAGTTTGTATTCGAAACCGCACCTAGGAAAAGTCCATGATCATACCGGTTACTTTACGCATTTATTTATTTTGTGCTTGTATTTATTTTATATGATACGATAGATGCATGACTAGGCACGATCTAGATGAATGTGTAGGATGTATGTCTATTGAGATAGATATACTTGATGAGATCATAATTAAAATTAATTAAGTGAATTAATTTACATAAATACTTCCACCTCAAAAGAATCAAGTTGAAATTGCCTCCCCATATTATAATGATGGTGAAGAGCCCTTGTTCGGATCCAGCTCATCAGCCAAAGCAGGGGGTTGACCTACCTCGGGTATATCGTCATTATCGAGGCATGATCGTATGAGATCTCACGAATCTTGGGGTTATGACTGATTGAGCTTAAATTCTACCCTCCAAAAACAATTTGTAAAGACTCGAAACCGTGGGTAAACTAACTCTCTAACCGGCAGTGTACCGGGTCGATTGCTAGAATAGCTACAGGAGTACGAGGTCGAACCCAAAGGAATCGTGTTTGCAAGTACCAAAGTGAACGTAATGCTTAGTCTAGGTGATCAATGATTTTAAAGTATTTGTAACTGCAACGACACTAAAGTAATTTATACTAACAAGTTTGCAGATAAGATAGAAAGAAAGAAGATTAAACTACTAGGTTTTAAAGATAGATAAAGGGACATAGCCGAACCATGATCAAAATAGCTAGTTTCACCCCATGGAGTGACAAAACCGGGAGTGTGCAATAAACGAACGAACTCTTACATTCAATTTCACGGGTGCGTACTCCTAATCCCGGTGTTAAGATCTGAACAACTCTCTCCTAACACCTTATGCCATGTTAACTACCCTTCCCTAAGGGAGATTCATCAACAAGACAATATATGCACTAGAGCCGCTTTTAAACGTTAAAACGAGTAACCTCACTCTAAGAAGTGATCCTAGAACCCTTTTCCCACATCTCTCTATCTGAACAACTCCCAAGATTGATCTGTGTGATTTTTGACCTAGGTGATCAATCTAGCCCAAATCCGTTATAACAAGTTCTAAGACGTGAAATATGCAAGATACAACAATAAAAAGAACTACCCACTCCCAATTTCATCACCCAAATGGTGATTTCACCAAATTTCACATGATTTAGCTAACTACAAGAGCAAGCATCAAACAAGAAATTAAAACCATGAAATGAGAACAAAAACGAAATTAATTACCGGAAAAAAAACGCAAAGCTATGATGTTTCTTCAAGCTTCAACAACACCCATGTCACTTTGGGGAAGAAGAAGACCCAAAATTCACCAAAATCCAAGAGTTGAGCTACGAATCTAAGCTAAACTAAGTTTAATACAAGAGAAATTAAAGAAATAAAGAGTTTAGAAGAGCTAAAGGGGGAGGAGTCGACCTAATCTAAGAGTTAGGGTTCTTGGGAGGGTGAATTGTGATGAAAAACTGTGTTAAAATGTATATATAGGTGGGAAAAATCTGCAGAAAATGACTCCAAACGCGCGTTTGGAGGTCCCCAAACGCGCATTTCAGACCTTGACTCTCTGTTCAGAAAAAAAAACAGCTCCAAACGCGCGTTTGAAATGTTCAAACGCGCGTTTGAGACGTTGCTGTTTTCTGGCAGCAGTAAAACCATGATATCTTCGTGTGTAGAACTCCGATTTGAGTGATTCAAAATGCGTAGGAAAGCTCTTTCAATTATCTACAACTTTAATGAAGAGACCGTGACCAGAAAATGCCTCCAGCATAGGTCAAATTGCTGATGAACAGAACGTAGCGTGAAGATACCAACTATTTTTCTTCCTTTTCTTCATTTTTCTTCTTCCTTGGCTCATTCTTGCACCTTGATCATACTTCTCATCATAAATCTTCACCTTCCGGGTTCTCGTGACACCTAGACCCTACAATCTCATGAACGAACAAGAAACACAAACGATTCGGAGGGTAAAAGTGCTCGAATGGGGTTAATATCATCAAAGAGGTAGTAAACCATCAAAGCGACGGATTTACTCCCGTGCTATAAACTCACAATACTACCCAAAACGGTCTAAAAACACGAGAATGTGCTAAAAGTAGGATAAACGGGGTGGAAAATGCACCGAATCACGTAAAGTTGACTCATCAATGACTTGATTAAGAAATCTCCCGCCACCACCAAAAGCGGGTCGTTTGGATTTTAGAGGCAAGGGTTTGACTACTTCATAAGATGAAAATCACAAAGATTTGACTAGTCAAACAACAAGAGTCATTTAAGATACGATTGACAAAAGAGTTGTCTACCTATTAGACTATTTTCGGCCCACCAGCCAAAGCGGGGGTCGCGGTAGTTTAGTGGGATCTTGTCCAAAAAAGAAATTAATAATTCTTGAAAGTCAATTGGGAGCAGTTGACTAGTGGGAGCAAAATCATAAACCAAAAGAGCATTTTTTATTTTGCGTGTATAAACAACAACACTCTTTTATTTTTCATTTTTATGTTGTAGTTTTAGCAAACTTTATATTTATGTTTTATTCTCGATTAGTAAAACCAAATTATGACTGTTACCTTTTGAGAATCGTTCTCAAGTATGGTTAAGTAATTTTAATCCTTTTAAAATAAGCAATGACACGAGCAATCCCGTTATAGTAGTTAGAGACAAGGAGACTACATGTTTGATGGAGTACTCCAAGACTTTAATTATTAATGAAAGCGGAAGCTCATTATATGATTAAATCATTTGAAATAAGTTTCAACGAATTAGTCATATATTGGATTCGATCCAAGATGATCATTCTGTCATACGATGACAATTAATTCAAACGTTGGATAAGAATGATCACGTCTAATTTTGGAAAGGTTGTTTTTAAAATTGTAAGATTTAAGTATCGACTTAATTTCTACCATTTCTTAAAGGTTAATTAAATAGATAATATTTTAAATACGATTTAAAAGGTTAAATAAACTATTTAATAAACTTTAGATTTTCTTTATGAGATGAAATTAAAGACATAGCTCTTGTGATCTTTCTTAAGTCTTATGAAGACTACATTAAGAAATATTTACAAGTGCTTAAAGGATCGAAAGGAAAGTTAGGGCATGTGCTTAAATAGAGAGTTTATCGAAGTCTCTATTCTAGGCAAGTGTGATGAGATAAATCTATCTAAGTTCAAAGTTGACTCTAAGATATATGATATCTTACGAGTGTGATTAAATTAGAAAGATTAAATGCAGATATGGAAGGTGAAGCAAACGTTGTGACACTTACCATATTCTGGATCTAGTAAACTGATAAGGGAACTAAATAAGTGTTATTATGTTCCGGTTCTTATAAAGAACATACTTTCAGTTATTTGTTAGGATTTAGTAGACATATTCAATTGTAAAGAATAAATGTTATTCCGATAAAGTTGGAAGGTCACTGTATCTAACATACTAGATTGTTATCACTATATAGTTGATATATGTGATGAAATCTCAACAAAATATTAGTATGGCTGTTATACTTGATATTTGTGGTTGTTCTAGACATAGTCTCTCTGGAAGGGAAGCGTGTAATTTAAACGTCATTCTGATGATGTTGAACCATATGATTATGAATCATTTGGGTTATACGTATCTTATCCAAAGAGGACTAAAATACGGAAAGGTTATAAAATCTAGACTAATTGTCTAAAGCCTAAACATACCGATGTTTGTTGGTTTATGACAGTCGTTGCCCCATTTTTAAATGAATGCCACAACGCCACCTTCAGAGCTATTGAAAGACTAAGGATGTACTGAAGGCCCGGTTAGCCAGAGGGAAGGCCCCGCATGGAACTTTATGCCGCTATCATGTGCGGATAAGCCCCTTTTTAAACTCTTGTTCAACATGGAAAGAGAAGATAGCTATAGATCGATCCACTCATTCGAAGATTTACTAATGCCACAAATAATTGTTTATTAATCTCTATGACTATTTTTAGAAATAGTTGAATGTACTTATTGAAGTACAACAATTCGAAAGCCCAAAAAGTTTGAGCCAAAGATTAATATGAGATTGATGAGTTACTTAGGAATTAATCTTCAATTGGATTGAAGCAATTAGTACCTGAAGGGTGTTTCAGAAGACGTCTGAAATAGAATCAGATTCTTCCTTGAAGGATACCATCTTTGGGATACGCAATTAGATTGTGTTCCTGATGTATGATAAAAATATAACCATATTATATGAATTTTTATATCGTATTTACGATAATATCGTATAAATTCTATAAAAATATATCTAAAAACTCATAAAAACATAAATCGATATAAATAGATATTATCGTTATAAATTTAATAAAACTTATGATTTTGTGGTCGAATTACTGTGGCTCGTGTTTTTTGACCGCTTGTGGTACGTGTGATGGAAAACTGAAGAATTAAAATCGAAACAGTAGAAAACCGAAGAAAGATATTTTTCAAAGTCCGGCACGCACCGGAGGTGACCGGTACATGCCGGAATCTCTCTGCCACCAGCACATGGGCTCTGTCAGGAGAGAATCATCATCAGAGCACCGCACGCCGCCGTGCATGACCGCACGCGCCGGTGCACTACCTCACACTCTATAAATACTCCTCATTTGCAAGCATTTGGGAGTGTACCAATATATATATCACTTCTATATATATATATATCTCATCTTTAGTTAGTATATAGTTCTCAGAATACCGTAAAAGGCACTCTGCAAATAATAATGTAGTATAAGTATCGTTGTAATACTTAGAAGGATTATCAAGGCTCGTTGTTGCTTAAGGAGTTGTTATTTCCGGAGAATACGGCTCGACGCTACAATTGTAATCTGCAACTTTTTAATGTATTTATGTTTGTTTGTTGTTATTAGTATCTATATATTAGTTATAATGATATTAGGCTAACTCTATATCTAGCCAAGATATATGAAATTGAATTAGTTTTATCTTTTAGGAAATAGATGATGACTATGTTAAAATTGAATTAAAATCGATTATAATGAATCTCTTTCTATTTGAGATTAATGAAAAGTTAAAATTGAATTAGCTACTCGATTTAACAAGCATCGTAACTTAATGATGAACTGACCAGAGAAGTTAGGATACGCGATCATGAATAGAAAGACCGGAGGGTAAAATTGGCCGCCTGACAAACGGAATCCTATTTCCTACCCGGGGGCAGATTTGTCCTAGAAAAACAAATCTTATTGAAAATTGACTCAAGATATTATCACGTTAAAAATCACCTGTTTAATTGAGCAATACTCAAAATACCGGCCGTATGACAAAACGGAGTTCCCGAGCTTGAGGATGACATTAGACAGAGGACTTTTGGCATATGACAATTTCATACGCTCGTGTGAGGAGGAGTTGTCTAGCTTAGAGTACACCAGTTCATATATAATTGAATAACCTTAAAATAAGGAAAGATCAAGCACATCTATTTCTACTAAAAGAGATACTTGATTCAAAGATGACATATTATTGGCTAGTTTCTAATAATATTACTAGTATTTATATCCTATATATTGTATTGGTACTATATATATATATATATATATATATATATATATATATATATATATATATATATATATATATATATATATGTGTGTATTTCTATATATTTATATATATATATATATATATTTATGTATCTATATATATCTGTTTTAGTTTTATGCATTTATTTAATGTTTTACGGTTACTAAAAAAGGAAAAGAAAAATTATGACTTAGATTGAGTTAATAATGACTTTCTTGGTGTTTAGACACACTCAATTACCACACGCTTTCCTCGAGGATTCGACACCTGACTCACCACACTAGCACTACAGTTTGACCCGATACAATCGCCGGTTAAGGACCTGAATAGCACTAGAAAAGGCCACGCGTCCTTTCGCGCCGCTTGCCGGGAACGATGCTAATTCATTGTGTTCGAATGGTTTCTACTTGTATTAGCTCAAAATTCTCGAGGATAAGTCAACACTCTTCTTGTCACATTTATTTTTTTTATTTTTCGTTGGTACTTACCTTATAGGTAAGTTACCAATTTTTACTACTATCAATTTCATGTTATTTTCTATTTTCGATAGTTGATGACCAGAAGCGGTAAGGCCCCACTCACTCCTTATAAGCCCCGACATAACTACTTACGATAGGCGAGTTAAGAGTAGAGAGTAAACGTGGTCATACTAGTCGTGAAATCCCGACGAATCATCATCAAATCGAGAAACGAGAATGGCCGAAACCAGTGATGAAACACCTGAACAAGGGCTAGAACATGCTTAAGGGCATGGACAACACCCTAATAACCAAAATAACCAGAATCCTAATAATAGAAATAATCAGAATCGGAACCAGAATAATCATAATAATCCTAACCTACCAAACCCGAGACCTATCTGTGATCAAACCGTAAGGAGAAATTAGACTAATAATCCAATTCTTTTACCTAATGAAGGAGCAAATAATTTCGAAATAAAATCTCATCTTTTTGGCCTAATTGACACAAGAGCCCAATTTCTAGGAGAAGATGATGAAGATCCGCATCATCATCTCTATCTTTCAAGAACTGTAATACAAACCAAAAGTCAAGGTGCTCATCGTGAATTAACGAGGATGTCTATGTTTCCTTTTTCTTTAAAAGGAAGAGCACGAGATTGGTTTATGTCACTCCCACATCATTCGTTGACAAGTTGGGAGGAGGTTCAAACCGAGTTCTTAAAGCAGTATTTTACTCCTGGTAGAAATTTGGAATTAAAGGTCGAAATTGCTAATTTTAGACAAGGATCTGAAGAAACACTCGGGAATGCTTGGGAAAGATTTAAGAAGCTATTAAGAGCTTGTCCCGATCATGGTTATTCCTTAGATATGCAAATCCAACTTTTCTGTCGTAAACTAAGAAAGATTCACGTGCAGATGTAGATCATGCATGTGGTGGTTCTTTAATGATGAGTGAAGCCCAATTAGTTTACGATGCTATAGAAAAGATTTCCAAAAATAAACGAATGTGGGAAACCGGTTCTAGCACCCGAAAAGTAGCTTTTGCAGGAGAATGTACATCCAATACAGAAGTTCTAGCACACTTGGAGAATTTGAGTAGGAAATTTGATGGCCTACAATCAAATAAAAATCTAAGTTCAGAAAATAGTATACCCACTGAATACTCAAATCAAGATAATATTCCATTAGGAGTTGAAGAACCAACAGGATATTCAAGAGAGGAGGTAAGTTTTCTTCAGCAGCATAGGAATTTGAACAACGCGTATTCAAACTCGTTTAATGCTATTAAAAGAGATCACCCTACTTTTCGTTGGTCTGAAAACCCTAGTAAGCAAGGCCAACCGCCATATCCAGTTCCATATAGGAATTCATCTAATAATCAAGTTTATCAAGGAGATACTTCTAATCATAATTTACAATCATTACCCAGGTCCTATCCTCAACACACCACTCAGAGTATACCAGTCACCCAAAGTTCAACTCAACCTGAAGGAATTGATAAATAGGAGAAACTAATGGAAAATATGATGGGTGTAGTATCTACTCAAGCTCAAAATATGGAAACAATGATAACTTCTATAGGTACAGTCACTAAGGATATGAGTACGTTGAAAACATCCATGAGTGGACATGATACCAGAATGAGAACTATAGAAGCATCAATAAGGAATATGGAAGATCATTTGAGTAGAGAAGGAGAGCGTAAAAACAGTAGACCTCCAGGAGGATTACCAAGTAATACTGAAAGAAAACCGAGAGAGGTGAACGCTGTTGTTACCAGAAGTAGAAAACTCTGTGGGAATAATGAAGTAGAAAATGATTTAAATGGTAACTTTATAAAGGAAAAGGACGAACTTGAATTTACTGATGAGGAAGAAGAAATTATTGAAAATTTCTTGAGACAGAATAGTAATACTGAAAATAAGAATGAGGAATGGGTTAAAACCCCTAGGATTCTAAAAGATCCAATGGATAAAGACCTAAGAACCTTATTTAAGGAACATGTTAGAGAAAGTAATCATCAAGAAAAGAAGGAAGATTTGCCAATACCGAAAAGGAAAGATTGACACAGGGATGTTTCAAAGAAAAAATCTCAAGATAGTGAAACATGGCGACCAAGTAATGATCAAAGATTTAAGGAAAAAGGAAAAGAGAAATTAACTTCAGAACCAAAGGTTATAGATTTGGAATCTTTACCTTACCCACCTAAAGATCAAATTAAAAAGATAAAACCGATAAGAAGTATGCTCGTTTCCTTGATACCTTTCGTCATATTCATGTCAATATCCCTGTTATCGAAGCCCTAATCAACATGCCTACCTATGGAAAGTTTCTTAAAGATATTTTATCAAACAAGAAAAAGTTAGAAGAATATGAGAATATTTGCCTCAATGAAGAATGTTCGCAATTTTACAAAAGATAAGTTACCACCTAAATTGAAAGATCTCGGTAGTTTTACCATCCCATGTGAGATTGGAGGATTTTTGTTTAAAAGAGTACTATGTGATCTTGGAGCAAGTATTAATCTCATGTCTTATAAGGATTATAAGAAACTGGGCATATGAGAGCTTTCAAATACTGAAATGACTCTTCAAATGGCAGATAGATCTATTAAACATCCTAAGGGAGTCATCGAGGACGTATTGGTTAAAATTGACAAATTCTACTTCCCAGTGGATTTTGTAATAATGGAAATGGAAGAAGGATATTCAGCGCCAATTATTCTAGGTCGTCCATTTCTAGCTACAGGAAGAACGTTAATTGATGTTCAAAAAGGTGAACTGATACTAAGAGTTAATGAAGATGAAGTTTCCTTCAATATTTTCAAAGCTATGAATCATCCATACAAATCACCAGAATCATGTTCTTTTATAGATAAATTATCTACTATCTGTGATGTCAAATTGCAAGATTATGAAGATAGACTAGAAGAATGTTTGGCATTATCTATCTATAAAGAAGATGAAAATGATACTGAAATGAGAGAAGTAATCCTTTATCTTAATAAGGGACTATTTTCTAAGCATCCATGGCATAAGTATTTGGAATTAGAACTAGAGGGACCAGTTCTAAAACCTTCAGTAGAAGATCCACCAAGGAATCTGGAATTGAGAACACTTCCTTTTAATCTGAAATATGTTTTTCTAGAAAATAATAATCTACTTCCGATTATTATTTCATCAACCTTAACAAATGAACAGGAAGATCAATTACTTAGAATGTTAAGACAACATAAGAAGGCATTTGGATGGACAGTGGCAGATATTCAAGGAATTAGCCCTGAGATATGCGTTCATAAGATCATTCTAAATGAAGGAGCTAAACCTTGTATTCAGCCACAACGCCGCCTCAACCCAAATTTACAATCCATTGTTAAGAAAGAGGTTATTAAGCTATTAGAAATGGGGATAATCTTTCCCATATCAGATAGTGAATGGGTAAGTCCAACTCAAGTGGTACCAAAGAAAGGAGGTTTCACAGTAAAGGAAAATGATAAAAATGAATGGATTCCGACAAGGGAAATTACAGGATATCGAATGTGTATTGATTTTAGAAAACTGAATGATCATACTAAGAAAGATCATCATCCACTTCCATTCATAGTACAAGTGTTGGAACGCTTAAGTGGACATAAGTATTATTGTTTCTTAGATGGTTATTCAGGATACTTACAGATATTCATTGCAGCAGGAGATAGAGAAAAAACTACTTTCACTTGTCCGTATGGAACTTTTGCTTACAAACGAATGCCGTTTGGCTTATGTAATGCACCAGCTACATTTCAGCGATGTATGATAGCAATATTTTCTGACATGATTGAGAAGTTTTTAGAAATCTTTATGGATGACTTTAGTGTTTATGGAGATTCTTTCGATGAATGCTTATCGCATTTAGAACGAGTATTGCAACGCTGTGAAGATACCAATTTAGTGCTAAACTGGGAAAAATGTCACTTAATGGTATCAGAAGGAATTGTTCTAGGTCATAGAATCTCTGAAATAGGTATTGAAGTGGACAAAGCTAAAGTCGAAGTAATTGAAAAATTACCTCCACCAATTAATCTAAGAACTTTGAGAGGATTTCTCGGGCATGTAGGTTTTTATAGGAGATTTATTACAGATTTCTCGAAAATAGCAAAGCCTCTAAGTCATTTGCTTGAAAAGGAAGTACCATTTAACTTTGAAGATAAATGTATGGAAGCTTTTCAGACCCTAAAAGCAAGGTTAACTCTTCGCACAAAGGCTAGTAGCACCAGTTGAGTTTGCCGTTTGAAATTATGTGTGATGCGAGTGATTTAGCTGTAGGAGCTGCCTTAGGTCAAAGATATAACAAAGTACTCAAGGCAATCTACTATGCATCTCACACGTTAAACGCAGCTCAACTAAATTATGCTACTACGGAAAAAGAATTGTTGGCTGTAATTTTTGCCTTAGATAAGTTTAGATCGTATATTGTTGGATCTAAGGTTATTATTTATACAGACCATTCAGCCTTGAAGTATCTGTTAAGTAAGAAAGATGCTAAACCACGTCTTCTTAGGTGGATTCTGTTGCTTCAAGAATTTGATATTGAAATTAAGGATAAAAAGGAAGTGAAAATGTAGTAGCGGATCATCTAAGTAGAATGGAAAATGATGAAGGAAGAGGAAATGAAATACGAGATTCATTTCCGGATGAACAACTTTTAGGATCGATACTCCTCAACCATGCAATTATTAAAAGATAGAATACCATCAAAAGAGAATTCACCATGGTTTGGGAATATTGTTAACTATCTTACCGTAATTACATCCCGTCTCACCGGACTTAGCAAAGAAAAGAAATTCTTTACGACTTAAAGTTTTACTATTGGGAGAAACTGGATCTTTTCCGAAGATGCTCGGATAGAATAATCGAAAATGTATTCTGATAATGAGATTTTAAGTGTTTTATCGCTTTGTCATGATCGTGAGGCGGAGGAGGTCATCATGGAGGATGGAAAATCGCTTTCAAAGTTTTACAATGTGGTTTTTATTGGCCTACACTATATAAAGATGCGTATAAATATTTAAAATCTTGTAAATCTTGTCAAAAATGGGGAAACATATCTAAAAAACATGAAATGCCTATGCAACCGATTTTAGAATGTGAGTTATTTGATGTATGGGGCATAGATTTCATAGGACCTTTCCCTATATCGTTTGGAAAAAGATTTATTCTAGTAATGGTTGATTATGTCTTGAAATGGGTAGAAGCTGAAGCTCTTCCCACTAATGATACCAAGGTTGTGCTAAGGTTCCTTAAAAAGAATATATTTACAAGATATGGCACTCCGAGGGCTATCATTAGTGATAGAGGTTCACATTTTTGCAACCGACCATTTACTAAGATAATTGAGAAGTATAGTGTAACTCATAAACTTGGAACACCCTATCATCCGCAAACTAGTGGACAGGTAGAGGTGTCTAATAGAGAAATTAAAAGAATCGTGGAGAAAACAGTGGACTCAAATCGTAAAAACTGGGCAGAAAGACTAGATGATGCAATATGGGCATACAGAACAGCCTTTAAAACGCCAATTGGTTGTTCTCCTTATAAATTAGTTTTTGGTAAATCTTGTCATCTTCCAGTTGAATTAGAACACCGAGCTTTATGGGCTATTAAATTCCTAAATTTTGATCCTAAAGTCATTGGTGATCATAGGTTACTTCATTAATGAATCGGAAGAGTTTCGACTGATTCTTATGAAAATGCTCGAATCACAAAGAACGCATACAAAGCTTTCCATGATAAGAAAATCTATAGTCGTGAGTTCCATGTAGGTGATCGAGTACTTTTATACAATTCACGCTTTAAAGTTGTTTCGAGAAAGCTTAAATCTAGATGGGCGAGTCCATATGACGTAACTAAAGTCTATAAGTCCTGAGTCATTGAACTAACTGATGGAAAAATAACTTTCATAGCTAATGGCCACAGGGTAAAATTATTCATGGAAACTGAAGGGATACCTCAAACAGAAGAAATATTATTGCTTAACGACCCTCGAACGGATTAAGGAAGCAGGAATTCTAAACTCAGCCGATTACGGGTACTATCTTTCTAATTCACTTTTTAATATGCAATTTAATTAGTTTCGACTTTTACCGGATAGACGTTAAAGAACTGGAATGCCTTTCATAGATAGAATATAATTTTTTATTTTACTTTTAAAATTAGGTTTAGATAAAGATGTTGCCTTTAGAATAGAAGCCTTAGTTTCTAACTTGAACAAGGAGCTGATGCGCGAAATCAGAGAAAGAGATCTTTGCAATGGAAAATCAAGAAGTGCTATAAAGAGACGGGCAAGATTTCTAAAGAGATGTAGAATCTGTGGAAAAAGTGAACATACTGGAAAATGTGGAGACAACACAACCAAATCCCAGGATGAATGTTTGAATGTAATTAAGATGGGAACGACTAGGTGGTTATCCGAAAATCCCGATGGACAACAAAGAGAGAATTCAAACGCATCATTTCTAGGAATTAGGTTAATGGACCGTTATTATAGAAATCTTGAAGATTTAAGAATGATGGGAGTAGAATTAGATTAAGTTTATTTTTTTTATATAATTTTAAGATTTCATAAAAAATTTATGATAAAACTTATTTTTATATCATATATATGATTTATATGATATAATTAAGGATTATCATACCAAAAATATTTTTTTTAGCTTTTATAAAAAATTGTAATAATTTATTTTATCATGAAATAATTTTATGACTTTTATAAAAATATTTCCATAATATAATTTAAATTATTACACAAAAAAAAATGAGAATCGAGTAATTACTAACGATTCGAGTCGATAATAGTTCGGTTCGATTCGTTAGCTTTATAACCTAAAAAAAATCACAAAGATCTTCTTCATTTCTTCAACACAAAAGCCGCCCCACCCCTTTTCCCCTCTTCAAAAATTTCATCACTTTTCACCAATTTTTCTATCCTAAACTACTTAATTAATCATCTTCTCTTCCATTCCACTACATAAATTCATCACCATTGCATAAAAGGATAGATTTTGCAAGCAAAGCTCTCTCTTTTTTCAACACATTTCCGGCGGCCACCACCTATTCCGGCAACTATCTACGCTTTCTAGCTCTATACGGTAACAATATATATATATATATCAATCATTTCAATTTTTATCAAGCTTTTAGTTTTTTTTTTTTTTTTTTTTAAAAATTTTGTTGTCTAAGTACTTATTTGTGTTTGTTGTTTGTTGTTGTTTTTGTTGTTATTTTGTCATACCATTATCGTAGATGGCCTCATCATCTAGGAGAAACCCTAAGAAAAGAAAGCCAGATATCCCCGATGTAATACCAGTTATAGAACCAAGACCATTGACTGATTTAGAAAAAACCGTTTCTTTTGAGAACACTGCTAGTCCTGAGGCTAAGCAAGCATATAATGAGTATTTCAGTAAATGCAGAATCTGGTTGGAAAAGGGATAACATTAATACCACTATGTTATCGACTTTGATTCATTAGGAAAGGAGGTAAAGGATATTTTTGCTGATAGAGAATGGATGGAAATAGCCATGGAAAGAACTGATAACATTAATACCACTATGGTAGCTGAGTTTTACTCAGTTCTATCAACTTATGATCCAGCTACTGTTGAGGAATTGACTTATATTCCTCTTAGGAGTATTAATGTTACTTTCTGTCCAGTTATGATAAACGCATTTTATGGATTGCCTGATATACTTGATGAGGATGATTATCATACTGCATGGGGCTTAAACCATCCTGGTACTCTTGAGGCTAAGGCATATGAGGCCCAAAGAAGCTTTTGACCCCACAAATTGTTTGGAAAGATAATAGATTTGCATATGGAAGATGTATTAGGGACATAAGGGCAATTAAGCAATTCTTAGGCCATAATGTAACGCCTTCCACTCATGTTTGCGCTTATGGTAGAGATGACGTTATTATTGCACTGGCTATGGTGAATGACATTCCTATCAATTTGGGGAAACTTATCTTTTTAAGGCGTGTGATTTTGCTAAAAATCAAATTCGAGGGGACGCCTGCCGCTTCTAATCTCATTTCACCTTGTGTACTACTTTTGAGGTCCCAGCTTTGCCATCCGATAGGATTGAGTCTCCTTATGTTCCACTTATAGGTCAAAATTAATCGCCTCACTGCCGGCAGGATAAATTATAACAACCAAAATCGCCAACAAAGAACAACAACCAACACCTCCGTCTCCTATTCATACTCCAAAGATCTCGAGCTCCTGGCGATCCACAGCGACGCGAGCCACTTGAGAGCGAATAGCCAGTTGAGGCTATGTTTCAACATATGGTTCAGGGCTCAGGCTAGAATCGATGCTAATATACCTTTAGCTTGTGAACAGTAATAGGAAGTGGGCCGAGGATCTTAGGATTGGCCAAAGAGGCCACAGAGCTTTCATCGAGTGAGATAGATCCCGAGATATGCAGAAATTTCTACTCGTTATCCTCGAGTCACCACCCATACACTATGCCGATTGGATTCCACCTATTCCACCACCGGTTTTATTCCAGGACTATATGCCGTCATCCAGCAGGACGAGGTGGTATGTTTACTGAGTTCATTTGATGCATCCATGGGCATGGGAGGAGTAACTTCATGGCGGATGTGACAAAGCAGGTCTCGGCTCGTTTGGATTGGAAAGTTCGGTGACGATGACAACTAAGCGCACTCAGTTACATTTCAAGCATCTACGTCAACAGATCCACAATAGTTCAACTATGATTTCGATGACGACTCGATCTACTGGGGGTGACTTTACTTCTAGTATGTTTGGATCATTTTCACTCATTTCGACTCTTCTTTTGGCGTAGATGAGGATTATGATGAAGATGAGTAGTTTAAGTAAACTTTTTCGTATGTTATGATGTATGACGATATACTATGGTTTGATTTTTTTTGTTTTAGACTGTTTGATGCACTCTTTGGTTAGTGCACTTCACAGTTTTACGTTGTTTCTATATTATTAGACCTTTTCACCCCTGTTTTAGATAAAAATGTTTACATACACACTGATTGAACCTGATAGAACATCCTGAAATGCAAAACTCTGTGATCGGGCACTGTAGCACCGGCGCACGCCGGTACTAACCCGGCCCGCGACGGTATGGTGTACTACCGACCTTCCTCAGGTTGTTTCCTATCTGTTTCTGTCATTTCTATATAAGGAAACAGATGCCTCAATCCTCAAGTTGCCAATTCAGTGCATAAAGTTTCTCGTTTTCTTATAAAGACCGTATAAAATGTCCGATCATTCGTCAGTTAATAGTTATTCTCCTCCACATACCCCAAATCCAGTACTTCCTAATCCAGGTTATCCGTTTTTCCACCCCGTCCCTTACAATTCCATGTATGCCTCAGTTCACTACCCTTTCATAAGCAATTTCAACCAGTCACCGGTGCTGATTGAAAAAGGTCTAAATTTTCGAAAAGTGGATAATTGGGCATTCATAAGGATGGAAGCAGATGGGTGGGAGTATTTTTGTCGTATGCCCAGAGGTAGAATTAATGTTACGTTGGTAAGAGAGTTTTACTCTGTACTTTCGGAAGCTAGTACTGTGGAATTAACACAGTCTATTCTGTTTAGAGGAGTTGTTGTTCCTTTTACTTCCACTATCATAAATCAAATTTTCTTTATACCACCAGTCCAAACATCACCATCCAGTCATTTTGAGTTTCAATGGAGACTTGATACTGCTGAAGGAGTTATTACCAAATGTTCGGAATCTTATCAAGTTTTATTCCAACATTCTAATAGGGATAGAAATGTCTCCACAGCCGCTTTACTTCCCCATTTAAGAACATGGAAACGTTTCATCAATTCACGAGTTTATCCAACTGATGATTTCTCGGAAATCAGTGATGATGAAATGTTACTATTATATGCTATCACGAGTGGAGCATTTATAGATTGGGAGTATTGATTCGAAGCGGTATTAGTTTTGCATTTGGAAGAAGACCGATCCGACAGCCTATGCCGTTTGCATGGCTGATTTCCAGAATTTGTGTTCGTTTGGCTAGAGTACCGGAAAGAGCAACAGATGAATACTTTCCAGCTCGCCTTCCTCAGGTTGGGCTTTTACCAGTTGATATTCCGGGAGGATCGTCAAGTGGAGAAAATTAGCTGATATATTGATAGTGAGAAAAGGAAGGAATAATAATGAAAATAGTTATAAAAAAAAAAACAAATTAGTATCAGAAAGACTATAAGTTTAGACTACATTAGTTTAATAATAAATTAGTATAACTTAGTGTAACTTAGTTTAAGTTCGTAATAGTTTTAGTAATTTGTATTTTTCTTCTAGTTTTAATCTTGTGATATAATTACATGTTTTGAATTTATGTTTTTTTCTTTTTTCTTTTATGCTATATTATATAAACGCTCGTCTATTTGACACATAAAATATTCAACCGTTATAAAATTTATTTTATTTCCTACACCAACTTTTTACTACTCATTACACATCGAGACGATGCCAATTCATAAGTGGGGAGTAGAGATTGGTTAGTAAATAAAATAAATTTAATATATCAATTACTGATGCACTTAGTTTAATTATTCTTAAGGAAATAAATGAAATAATATATAATTATTATAATATGGATAGTATATTTGGATAGAATAAATTTTTAATTAAGTAAAGTAATCTCGATATATTATTTCTATATTATTTATGTCTATTTTAGATTTTTATCAAGATTTTAAGTATGTATAACTAGATAAATAGTATGAAATATTATTTTTTATGAAATTAGACAAAAGTTACTTATAATTATAATAAAATTTTAGAATGATTTTCTTTTCAAGACAAGTATGAATTTGGAATCGGATTAGGAATGATGAGATTTTTGGCATTACTTTGACTAACTATGGCCAAATAAGCCTACCCGAACATAATTTCCAATTTTTGTCCCCACCTCAGCCTTGTAGAGTGATCAAGACCTCACTCGAAATTAGCCATTATGATTAACTAGATAAAACCGACCCTTAACTTAAAATGGTTTACATTTCCTTGAAATCCCGCAAGTTTAGCATGTGCTTATGGATAGCGGTGACGACATCGAAATTCAGTAGTGGTATATGCTGAGATTGGAATAAATATTATTCGGAAGGCAATCTTTTGTCAAAAACTGTTATTTTCTAGAAAAAGAAAAAGTTGAAATAGTTAGGTACTAATGTATTTGTTCTCACCTCATGACGCTTGAAAGATAGTCGATTCAGTAATGAGTTCGGATATGTTAGTATTCGAAAAAAAAAAAAAAAAAAAAAAAAAAAAAAATATGGTTAGTAGATTTAAAAATTTGAAAACGATTAATCGGGATATTCTTGATCAAGGTATTTTTGATCAAAAGTTGAAGGTATAAGTAAATGCGGCTTGCTTGCTATTTCTTTTGATTTTCCTTTGTTATCCTTTCGATTAGCCAAACACCACTGAGCTTTGAACATTATAAGCCATTTTGCCAACTACTTGACTTAGTCCTTGATTCCAAATCTCATATAGTGGCGATTAAAAAGTTATTCTAAGTATTTTATTTTATATTTATTAAGTAATTCATGTAGAATTTCATTTGGATAATGTTTTATAACTAACTTATTAAGTTATACACACTTTTTATCTTTTAATAATCTTAGATAGATAAAATCAATATAATTATAATATTGACAAAGATATCGTTACTAAGTTAGAAATTTAGTCTAGAAGAACTATATTATTTGCATTATAACATTTTATATATTATCGCTTATTTTGCTCGAGGACGATCAAAAGCTAAGTGGGGAGTAGTTGATGTATGATAAAAATATAATCATATTATATGAATTTTTATATCGTATTTACGATAATATCGTATAAATTCTATAAACATATATCTAAAAACTCATAAAAACATAAATCGATATAAATAGATATTATCGTTATAAATTTAATAAAACTTATGATTTTGTGGTCAGAATTACTGTGGCTCGTGTTTTTTGACTGTTTCAGGGTACGCACCGGAGGTGACGGGCACACGCTGAATCTCTCTCGCCACCAAAGACACATGGCTCTGTCGGAGAGAATGCATCTTTGTAGCACCGGCACGGCGCCGGTGCACTACTACACTCTATAAATACTCCTCATTTGCAAGCATTTGGGAGTGTACCAATATATATATCACTTCTATATATATATATATATATATATATATCTCATCTTTAGTTAGTATATAGTTCTGTAAATACCGTAAAAGGCACTCTGCCGAAATAATAATGTAGTATAAGTATCGTTGTAATACTTAGAAGGATTATCAAGGCTCGTTGTTGCTTAAGGAGTTGTTATTTCCGGAGAATACGGCTCTGACGCTACAATTGTAATCTGGTAACTTTTTAATGTATTTATGTTTGTTTGTTGTTATTAGTATCTATATATTAGTTATAATGATATTAGGCTAACTCTATATCTAGCCAAGATATGAAATTGAATTAGTTTTATCTTTTTAGGGAAATAGATGATGACTATGTTAAAATTGAATTAAAATCGATTATAATGAATCTCTTTCTATTTGAGATTAATGAAAAGTTAAAATTGAATTAGCTACTCGATTTAACAAGCATCGTAACTTAATGATGAACTGACCAGAGAAGTTAGGATACGCGATCATGAATAGAAAGACCGGAGGGTAAAATTGGCGCTGACAAGCGGAATCCTATTTCCTACCGAGGGGCGATTTGTCCTAGAAAAACAAATCTTATTGAAAATTGACTCAAGATATTATCACGTTAAAAATCACTGTTTAATTGAGCAATACTCAAAATACCGGCCGTATGACAAAGCGGAGTTCCCGAGCTTGAGGATGACATTAGACAGAGGACTTTTGGCATATGACAATTTCATACGCCAAAGTCGTGTGAGGAGGAGTTGTCTAGCTTAGAGTACACCGGTTCATATATAATTGAATAACCTTAAAATAAGGAAAGATCAAGCACATCTATTTCTACTAAAAGAGATCTTGATTCATTGACATATTATTGGCTAGTTTCTAATAATATTACTAGTATTTATATCCTATATATTGTATTGGTACCTATATATATATATATATATATATATATATATATATATATATATATATATATATATATATATATATATGTATTTATATATTTATATATATATATATATATATATATATATATATATATATATATATATTTTTTATGTATCTATATATATATATCTGTTTTAGTTTTATGCATTTATTTACTTGTTTTACGATTACTAAAAGGAAAAGAAAAATTGCGACTTAGATTGAGTTAATAACAGCTTCTTGGTGTTTAGACACACTCTGAATTACCACACGTTTTCCTGAGGATTCGACACCTGACTCACCACACTAGCACTACAGTTTGACCCGATACACTGTCGGTTAAGGACTGGAATAGCACTAGAAAAGGCCATGTCAGTTCCCAAAATGGAAACAACACTTACCCATTTCGGGATAGTTCCCTTATACTTAACCGAGTTCCAAAGAATAAAGGTTGAATAAATTCCATATTAGATATGGAAGGGGATAATGTCGAATCGATCTTAACCGATGATTTGAAGTTGTCATAGGCGAGTCAAAGAGGCTTGGGCCGAATACGACATATGCAACTTTGTGGAATGTTTTAGCTAGCACGCTAGATATTATTTACTTGTCCATGAGCAAATTGTTTGTCTCCAAACATGTTTGTCTTCTAGAGGAAGTGTTTCTTCCAAAAGAAACAGTGGGAGTAAATTTAAATCTCAAAAGAGTTTGAGAACCACAAAGATATACTCAACCATTGGAACATGAGCGAGGCCTTAGTATAGCGATGAGGTGTAGAACAACGCCTCGATGCACACAAAAGTTCTGTAAGTTTGTGGATAACCTCAAGCCTAAAAGGGCTGCTGGTATGTTCATCTTAAAGAATGAATATCTCACGACTTATGAAAGAATGTTTGAAAGGCAAGATTGAGAGATATGTCCAGGAGCCATAATATCTCGAATTAGATTCGATCGGCAACCACAGGTTATGAACCTAGTTTGTCTCACCTGAGGAATTTCCTGTAAGACCGAGCCCGATTCTATTCGAGATAATACTTTTATAACTTCGTATCATGACTATATGATAATGTTGAAGACGTTGGGCGGAAAGCTCGATGTTCATAGGTGATGACATGATATGTAAGCCCACGAGATTCATTTATGGGCTCAAACAAGTTTCTCTAGACGATTTCTTTGTTTTAATAATCAAAGGAGTTTGATTTAGTCAAAAGAAGGATATGCCCCATGTGCAAAATAGATAGTGGGAGCGTGTTACGATTTTTGAGTAAGGTATTGGATATCTCTCTCGAGAATTATCACCCCATGTCACAGTCAATTAATGTTTGGTAGTTCAAGGTCTTTACAAAAGCACTTGGATTAGCTGTTCTTATTTTAGAAATAAGAATCTATAGCGAAAGATTTAATTGCTGTTAGATTATAGTTTACCTATATAGATGTGATGCTAAAAGAGTTTAGCATAGATCGCGACAGGGGATACTGCTAGCCGGTATTCTCAAGATCTATCTATGTTAGGACGTTAGTCCTAAAGATAAGGTGAAGATGATGCCTATGGAAGATTTCCTTCGCTACTGCGATATGAACCATCTTATAGGAAATGCCGGATGTTCATAGTCCATGAATAGTCATGAGCAAGTATGAAAATAAATCTGGTGAATGTCGAGAATATCCTTAAACAAGTTAAGGATGGTTTCCTAGTTTATCGAAACTTGGAATCAGATAAATATAAGATTAAATGAGTAACTTTGAGAGAGAGCATGATATCCAGATTATAAGATACGGTCGTTAATGTATTGACACTCGAGATACGATCGTATGGATATTATTACAGTGATAGGATTGTAAGTTACACGGTAATTGTTTCACATGAAAGGTAGTAGTCATTGCATTTGACTCTTCCGATGATTGGGGGTCACGGTGTGTTGCTAGACGCTATCCCGTGATCGTTAGGCATGAAGAGCATTTTCATAATTTGCACTTTGTGTCTACGGCTAACATATTCGGAAGCCTATCGCGTCACACACATATGAACATCTAGCCGGATTAAAATGTGGTTATAGATGATAACCAAATAAGGAAAGTTTGTCTCGAGACAATAAAGGTTATAGTAGTAAATTAATATGGTGGTATTTATTTATTATGAATAAATTAAATACCAGATATTAATAGTATTATATTAATTAAAGAATATTCCGGAAGCCAATTTATGGCTAAAGGTGGCGCCAATATTAGTGTATAAAGATACACTTGGATTGTGCAATTTAATTAATGGTATTACCATATATTAATATTAGATATTAATATTTATAAATATATACATACATGCGTGTTGCACATATGATGTGCATGTGCACATTTGTTTCCAAAATATATATTTATATAGATTTATGTTTGTAATATATATAAGTGATATATATACACATGTGTAAATTGATTTATGGTAATAAGATAAATATAGTCAATATAAGATATTGACAATATATTGGAAATATTTAATATAAGATATTAAATTAAATGAGATAAATCAATCAAATATATTTTCCTTATTTTATTGGGAAAAATGTTTTCTTCTCCTCCACTCTAGGTTGGAGCTCCCCCTACATTATAAATAAGAGGTGGGTGTCAAGATCTTTTGTACAACACAATTCCAAGAACTAATAGTTCTTGTGTAAAATAGAGAGCGTCCTATAGAGAGTTGGAGAGAGGGGAAAAAGGCCGGTCTAGCAACCGGAGTTTTCCAATAGCAATCCATGATGGGATTCCGGCGGGCTGTTCGTGTGGACTAGCGGTAGAGGCCGAACACTTGGCCGGCTCTATGAAGAACTACTCTTCCTTAGACGGTCAAAGCGTCGATCTTATAGATCAACCAAGGTAACCACCGTCTACTAGCTTATTTGTTTATTGCCTAAACAAAGTCGATCCTGGTTAAAAGGAAATAAAATTTTAAATTCCGCTGCGTTCCCGCGTAGATTTCCTAACACCACCACCATGTGGCATCAACGTCTCGGCCATTGCTCTTACTCTTTGCTCTGTCAAGCCTTAAACAGTCTACCCACCTTTACTCCTACTAAAGCAACCCCTTCTGTGTGTGTCCCGTGTCAGTTAGCTAAGAGTCACCGCTTCCCGTTATACACATTTGATTTTACCTCTCTTGCTCTCCTTTGGACTGATTTACTCGATGTGCGGGGGCCATATTCTGAGCCCTCCATTTATGGTTCACGTTACTATGTTAGTTTTACGGATGACTTTACCAATACTTATGGCTTTATCTCTCCGAAAAATAAATCTGATGTTGAAACGATCTTTCCTGACTTTCTTGCTATGATTGAACATCAATTTAACACCAAACTCAAATCGATCCAAACTGATTAGGGTGGTGAGTATCGTCGCGTTTCCACTCTTCTTACTTCTCTTGGCATCCGGCATCGCCTTTCCTGTCCCCACACCCATGAACAAGTTGGTGCTATTGAGCGCCGCCACCATCAAATTGTTGAAGTAGGCCTTTCTCTTCTTTCCCAATCCAACCTTCAACTTCCCTATTGGGAGGATGCATTTATAACTAACAGGGTTCTTATCCGGGTCTGTCGGGACTAGTGTTACACTGCTTTCCGAAGACTTACCACCTATATCATCAACCGTCTTCCCACCAAAGTCCTACATGATAAGTCTCCCTTTGAAATGGTCCATCATCAGCCTCCTGACTATACATTCCTTCGGGTCTTCGGGTGTGTGTGTTGGCCCTATCTTCGTCCCTACAACCACCATAAGACTGATTTTTGCACCAAAACATGTATCTTTCTCGGATATAGTCCTTCCCACCATGGTTATAAATGCCTGGATCTTGCCATTGGCCGTATCTATATTGCCCGTCACGTGGTCTTTGACGAATCCGTTTTCCCATATACACCCTCCACTTCAAAACCCACTATCAATACGCTTACTGTACCGCTCCCTATCTCTCTGCCTGCACCCACACCACTTCCTCCTCTTATGTCGACTCCCTCTAATCTGGCCGTACCCCCTCCGGCCCCTTCTCTTGAGCCTTCCCCACCCACCTCTCCTGCATCCACTTCGGCCTCGACCTCGCCGGCCTTGTCTCCTGACCAACCCGCTCCCACCCACACCATGGTCACTCGCACCAAAACCAATTCTCTCAATAATATCTCTTGGCTTGACTTTATCCGCTACCTTCTTCCTAAAGCCCTTGTAGCTTCTACCGAATCCCTGGACCCCACTTCATTTACCGAAGCCTCTAAACACTTGAATTGGCGTAATGCTATGAGAGAGGAAATTGATGCATTGTTGCGCAATCACACTTGGGACCTAGTTCCTCCGACTCTTTCTATGAATATTGTTGGCAATAAATGGGTTTACAGGACTAAGCATCATGCAGATGGGCGTTTTGAGCGTCATAAGGCTCGCTTTGTGGCCAAGGGTTTTTATTAGGCTGAAGGCATTGATTTTACTGATACTTTTAGTCCGGTTGTCAAGCCGGTCACGATTCGTGTGCTTCTCTCTCTTGCAGTTTCTCAGGGTTGGTCTCTTCGACGGGTGGATATTCAGAATGCCTTTCTTCACGGGCATTTATCTGAGCCCGTTTATATGCAGCAACCACACGGGATCATTCACCACGATTATCCTAATTATATGCCGCCGCCATGGTCTCTCTATGGCCTTCGTCAGGCCCCTCGTGCGTGGTTTTCTCGATTTACTGATGTGCTCTCTCATTTTGGCTTTGTCGGTTCAAAAGCTTACACCTCTTTATACATCTACTCTCGTGATAGTGCTCGTGTCGTTATTCTTATTAGTCTTCTCTTGTTGAACAGGTTATCTCATATCTTGGTCGGCATTTTCCGGTTAAAGACCTCGGTTCCCTGTCCTATTTTTTTGGTATTGAGGTGCTCCCCACCTCCGATGGTTTGTCTCACTCAAAGCAAGTATATTTTTCAGCTTCTGCAGCGTACTTCATTGGATAAGGCTAAGCCTTGTCATACACCTATGTCGGCCTCCACCCAGCTCACTCTTGATGATTGACCTCCTTGCACTGACCCGTCTCTTTACCGAACCATCGTAGGCGGTTTGCAGTATCTTAGCTTCATGCGGCCTGACATAGCCTTTACGGTTCATAAGGTTAGTATATACATGCATTCTTCTACTGAAGCCCATTGGGTCATTTATTAAGCGCGCATTCTTCGGTATCTCAAGCACACTATCTCGGATGGCCTCTTCTTCACTTGCCGTTCATCTCTCACTCTTCAGGCATATTCTGATTCTAACTGAGCCGCTGACCGTAATGATCGTCGCTCTGTTGGGGCGTATGGTGTTTTTCTGGGGGAAAATCTTGTTAGTTGGCGCTCTAAGCAACACTTGACCGTCTCCAAAAGTAGCAAGTCAAGACAAGACATCATCTAACACTGCAGCGAACTAAAGTGGCTCTGCAGACCTTCTTCATGATATCACGAGTTCCTCTCTCCTCTCCGCCTACTCTTTGGTGTGATAATATTGGTGCCACTTACCTTGCTTATAATCCGGTTTTCCAAGCCCGCACAAAGCACATTGAGATTGATTTCCATCACGTTCGTGAATTGGTTGCCACTCGTAAGCTCGCTATCTCATTCATTACTTCAAAGGATCAATTAGACGATCTCTTTACCAAGCCGTTGGGTCAGCCCCGTTTTACAAGTTTGAAGACCAATCTCCGTGTCCAGTCACTTCCCACGGGATTGAGGGGGCGCATCGAGGATACAATTGGAGTTCTCTAAAATATTATTATTATGTATTTATTTTATTGTGTGACTTGTTGGCTAAGTTGTTATAGGCTTATATATTTGTATCACTTATACACAATTGATTTAATAAAAATACAATACCCTACCCTAACGGGTAGGGTCGAGTGGATATCCACCGGGTTGGATCAAAATTGTCATCCCCATTCTACCATGACACGCATACGCACTTTTTTTCTAACGACAAACCTTTTTATTATTATTACTAGTTAACGTGATCCGTGCAAGGCACGGCGGGCTCAACATAAATCGTTACCAACGATAATATCAAGGAATAGATCCCCAATGTGAAATACATTGCGTAAGCTTAAACTGTAACAAATTCAAGGCACAAGACAAAGAGAGCAAGAGAAATATATCACATTTTCTTCAAGAGGTAGCCCTTTCTTAGAGGCGTGAACATTGTGAATCACCTCTCTTCAAATTTATCGATGGTTTCCATCTACAAAATAAACTACAATATGATGTATCGAAGAACAATGTCATAAAGTCGATCACTTTAGCTTCGACTTTACGCAATGAAACATTATAGAAAAACAATAAGCGGACCATAACAACATGATCAAAGCTCCCGGGACGCCTTAGCTTCCAGATCATTAATATGTTTGAAAATGTGTTTCACTCATTTTCTATACGACATTTCTCTTTCTTGTCATTAATGAATACGTCATTGATCTCGTGTTCATTCATTTGGTAGGACAAAAACACGTGTCAAACAGTCTGAATAATATAAAAAGCGATATGGTATTCCAACGTCAATTTTAGTGACGTTCGTACTGCAAATGGTCGTCGGTTCCACCGACGTTATGTTGTTCAAAATAATAAAAATATTTAATGTGGTGTCCACACGGTTTTATTCAATTGTTGTGTCGAAATCGAAAATTTTTGGTTGATGGAAATTTAAAAGCTGAATTAAATCTTTATCGATTGGAGATACTAAAATGAACCGTATCGAAACATACACTTTGTTGTGTATAATATTCAATTGTTGTATCGAAATCGAATCAAGAAATCGAAAATTTTCGGTTGATTGAATTTTAAAGCCTCCTTCGTTTATATATAACGATGCACAAATTGCAGTTTCTGAAGGAAAAATAAATAGGTGACATGTGGCACCTAATTTTATTTTATTATTTAAAGCCTCATTCGGTTTATATATAACGATCTAAAAATCTTGTTTTTGAAGGAAAAATAAATAATAAAATAAAATAAGGTGCCACGTGTCGATCAGGAAGGTCACACACGTGGCACATTGTGGGCAAAGTTCCTTAGCTTTTAATAGAGATAAGATAAGATAAGATAAGAGAGATATACAATACCCTTTCTCATTCATTTAACCCTAATTCCTCCCACCCACCCCGCCCTCCCCGACCACCAAACAGCAGCCATCGATCATCCCGTGAAAAGAATAAAGAGTCACCCCTCCTTATTTTCATCAAATAACCACCATGTTATGCAATTTATTTTAAATACCTATAGGTATTTATATTATATTGAGGAAAGATGGTATACATTAAATCACTTATTATAAGTTAAATCTTAGGTTTTACGCATTGTGAGATTAAGAAATTCAATAATGATCAAACTTTGGTCGTTTTGAACTAAAATGCCCTTAGGATAATGTAAAGTTTTGGAATAAGAAACAAGAGTAAAACAAGAAAAGAATATTAATTATTGCGTTGAAATATGGGAATGACTTGTATAATGGGACGGATGAAAAATCTTAATATGACTTATAATAAGGTGCGAGTAGTACAAGTTAAAATAACCACTATACAAGTACACATTATTATAAAAAAAAATTGGGCATTATTATTGGCTCTACAATAAATCTATCGTTGACACCACACTTTAAGTGTTATTTACGTAGATCTAATGACGAGTGTGGGCCCCTTAAAGTAAATTCGTTGTGATATCAATAACAACCGTCCGAAATTTTCGAATATTTATTCCAATCAAAACCATAATTCATTATTTTATTAGTACAACAAAAGGGACAAAGTGAGACCCGTCCTCGAATACCGAGTTGTTATTATTCTAATTGAGCGTCCGACACACATATAATTCAAATTCAATTAACTTATATACGTAAGTAAGCTCTAAAAATGACATCGAGTTTAATTTGCAAAAGATAAAACGACTCGGGGTTTACATTTTAATATATTAATACTAAAGGTAGAATATGAAATCCATTGTTGATTACATTACAACATTAAATTAAAAAGAGTTCAACGATAATTCACTAAAAGAGATTGAAGTGAATAGATTTATAGTCTAAGCTATTACAAAACTTCTCAAACACAAATGTATATTCTATTACAAAATATAAAACTTTAAAGCTCATCAAAATGCCACGAGGTTGCTCATCCTAGTACTCGTACACCTCATCACCTGCATCACCTTCTCGGGGTGGAAAACAACATAATAAAGGGAATATCAACAAGAACAATAATATCACAGGGAATATCAACAAATGTAGAAGCATTGAATCTACACATGTTATAACACATGGAATATCAACAAGAACAATAATATCACGTATTTTCAAATAGCTCACTCCCTTCTACTAGTCTCACTAGTAGAAATAACCAACTAAGACATTTGCAACACAATGATCCAAGAACAATTTGCATGGTGAGAATGCACAAAGAGGAGTCCCTGTGGTGTCTTACCCAATGGAGGTGTAATAGTTCCGTAAAACGATGCAAAAACGTGTCTTACCAAATGCCAACATGTTTTAGCTTGTAGACAAGACAAAAATGTATTTACGTGTTTAATCTAACCACTTAAGTTCATTGCACATAAAAGGCTTCATATAGACCAGTAGACTTTAGACCGACTCTACATTACACTACTTAGCAGCATTCATAAAAATATCGATTGCAATCCAATATCCAAAGGCTAAGAGACAAGGCTACCATTGATCCCAAGTTTTTCCTCACAGAAGGTCCCCACAAGGTGAGGCCAAATGAAATGTGTTACAATACTCCCGTGAGACAGTCAAGTGACCAAATCCACTAGAAATCATACATTTTACTTTACAACGCATATTTAAGGCTTTACACTAAAGCATGCTCAAAAGAGAACAAAACAAGATTCTGCACAACAGGGTGCTTTGGCGCCCCCAACCAAATGGCGGATCCAAATATTATTCAAAGAGGTCCACTAATTTTTTTCAGAGTAAATTTTATTTTTCACGGGGTCCGAAATATTTTTCTACACATAAAATGTAGAGTTTTCTTATATTTAACGGGATCTGCGGACCCCCTTTGCTTTGTTGTAGATCCGCCTATGCCGCCAACTGCTAACATGCATGTTCAGTTCTGTCACCTTTCGTTACGTTTTCGATTCCATTCCATTTCTAACACATACAACAATCAAATCTAACATTTATACAGATAACGAGCAAGATTTAAAGCAACTAAACAACTAAAGATTCGGTTGAACACCCATTTACCTCAATTTCTTTAAGCATAGTTGAACCTAAGCAAGAATCTCCAAACAAACTTCCGAGAACACTTCTAAATCTAAGCATTCACTTCAATTCTTCAACCTAAAACGTAGATTTAAGGTTATTACAACCTCTAAACAACTCAAATCTAAGAAAAAACTTAGAAAATGAATCTAGATCTAAAAACTGGTTTTGAAGATCTTTACTTGATCGAAGCAAACTTATATCAACTCGTTGGTCTCTTCGCCGTGATCGTCTTGGTGTGATTGATATGAAAACCAACGATGAGATCACCAGGAAAAGATTAATCTTCTTCTTCTTCTCCCTCTCTTTTCTCTCCTTTCTTTCTCTCCTCTTTTCTCTCTTTTCTAACTTGGAGGCAAAGTGAAATGAGGCTATGGGTTTAGGGTGTTGGGGTGTGGTAGGAAAACTTAGTTTTCTAAAAATACCCTTACGAAGCAAACACCCAAAACCTTCTTCTATCATTTATTAAAAAGGTTATAATACACCGTAAACTCTCGAAATGACGCTTATGTCCTTTCGTGAAACACGGGTATCACAGAAGTATTTTCAAAACATGGAAGTGTCTTGTTTACACAAGTCTTTCATTTCAATGATTGTGATAACATGGAAGCCACTTTTCTATTTGTCGACCTTTGCTATCATCATTTGCATACGTTTTTAACTTTGTACATCTTTTATTCCTGCAAAAGAAAAGGCAATAAAAGGAAAAGGCCAAGGCAATGGGCCCATTGATAAATTTGCTGTCCACAGATCGATTCGGATCACACACCAAAAAAAAAGACCATGATTACTAAATTGAATCTGGTGATCTAATGGTCTTTTACATGGTATTAAAACCCCACAACCGGCCCATGATAAGTTGTTAAACATTTGTTTTTATTTTTGTCAGAAACAAAATTATCTCATTTAGATGATAATAAACCCGGTAGACGACAATAAGCCCGGTAGAACTTGACCCCAGGATCTCAAGAGCCTAGGACCGAGACAAATTATGATGCAAACGTGATTTTAAGAGTGATACCAAGTGTATGGATGTAATGCATCAAACTCAGCATCTTTCACACACTAGAGGTGTGTATGGGTGAGTTGGATGAATCACATTCATCCACTTAGTATCACTCCCTAATAACTGTTGCACAATAATTCCTCTCCCTGTGACCTCCGCTTACCATTTGTTTTTCATTTAAGAAGAAAAGTTGTTAAACATTGCTCATAAATAATGATACCGGCACAATAAATTAAAAGAAACAAGGAACATAGATGTGACCATGATGTAAGTGAGACTTATTTTCATCCAGTAATGTTTATCTCATATTTTCGGGAGTTCAACGAAATAAACGGCGTAAAAACAAACTTCAAATTACCATCGAAAATTGATTTGGATTGTATAATACAATACCGTAGAATCAATACGTAGCATTTTATGTGCTACTCATTTTATACTAACAAATTTGATATAAGGCAGTTCGTTAAATGACGATACTCAAATTGTCACTAGGGAAATCGGGTCAAGAATCGGATGATCGGACTTTGTGAGAATAATTCAACTATTATAAAAAGTGGATTTGTTGGTGAGATATAGCTGAGCCAATGCGGGATTGGCTGGTTACGTACGTACCCTTTAGAGATCAAGCTATTATCACGTAATTCTGAAGATGCAGGACGATGCTCCAATTATAGGGCTCTCATGTGGGGAGTTAATTAACAACAATATCACAATTAACCTGATTAAACACCCGCTTACCTCTTATTTTGTCAAAACTTGATATAAAAAAAACAATCCAAAGCAAAGCCAACAAAGAATCCTGCGATTCTTCACTCCCACTATGAATTCCTGACAACCAAAACACGTATCTATGATTATCATCTCGATTACAACCAACTATGCCCATCCTCGAGAATTCGTCAAGATACGATCAAGATTCTACACTAGGGTTAAACCTGAAAAACATACGAATTGGTGAGAAATTGGTATCCAGTTCCAAACGATCCTCTTCACGCTGTGATCAGCTTTCTCTACCGTAGTCTGCACAATCGATCACTCGATTAGTCGGAAATTTGAAGATTCCGTTGAAACCCTCCTCTTTTCCCAATTTCTCCAGAGCGGTGGTCGTTCTCGTTTTTTCCCATAACGGGGTGTTAAAGAAGGGGATTAAGGGTATTTACTCGATTTGTTTAGTGCAGTCCGAGTCCAGTCATTTACTTAAGGGGTTATCTTTTAATAAATTAATTACCATTAATCCTGATAACAGGGTGTTAATGAATGGAATTAAGGGTGGGGGTTATCTTTTAATAAATTAATTACCATTAATCCATATGGGAGTGATAGAGTTACATTTAAATCTATACCATTTTACACATTATCATCGCACTACACACTTTTCTCTCTTGTAAAAATATTAAAAAGCTTAAAAAAATCACACCCACAAGATTATGTTGGGTGTAAAAATGATGTTGAATTACCCTAATCGATATTTACCCATAATTTCAATATTTAATTAGTTAATTAAATATAAAGGCATAATTAATAAATGGAAATACTACAAATAAATCCATAATATACCCTGACTTGAAAACTCCGGTATTACAGAAGAAATATAAATAAATAATTAAAATGAATTTTGTATCACCTTGAAAGAATTGCAACATATCATGTTTAATCCATTTTGATTGATATTTAAAATGAAAAAGACGAAACCCGTGTTTTATTTGCCAGGCATTTGTCTTCAAGTATTTGTATGTTCTGCTACACAGGATGGATAAGGTTTAAAATGTAGTACCACTAATTTTAACTTTTTGTCTTGGTTAATTGAATTGAATGTATACAATTGTATAAACAACTAATAATTCATATTACGTTTTTATCGATGCAACTTTTTTTTTTTTTTTTTTTTTTTTTTTTTTGAAGAATCGATGCATTTTTTTAATAGAGCTCTAACGTTGCCATTGTATAGTTGTAGAGAAATTTAGCCCGTTCGGATAAAAAAATATTATAATAAAATATCTCGGTGGTCCAGTTTGAACTATAAAACATTTTTAACCAAACCCATGCGCATGAACTCGACATAGTCTATTATTTCCACCCTGCTCAAAATCCTACCCTCCGTCCATAGCTAGCTTTAGGATTGAATATTAAGTCAAGAATCGAATGTTTGATAATTGACATTATGAATGTTGATTTTTTAGACGATAATTGACTTTCTAAAAGTTGATTGTGATGATTGACATTTGACGTAAAAATCGACTCCCAAAAATCAGTTCGGTATAGTGCATTGATATGTGATGATCAATAATCGATTTATGAAAATCAATCGTTTTATCGATAGACTACATTATTTGCACCACATTAAATCAACATTAAAAAAAAATTCTTGAACTAATATATATTAGGCTTATAGGGTAGCATATCTCATAAAATTGACTATTATACACCAAAAATTACAAAAAAAAAAAAAAAAAAAAAAAAAAAAAAAAAAACGTGATTCTATAATTTGACTAATTTTGCAAGGAAAATGGCGCGATACACTGTAGGAAATCGATGTTCTAAGGTGCAGCCGCCTCTACCCATGGTGATTAAATTATTGTTCAATATAATTTCGAGAAATTGGAAAATCGGTCGCTTTTAACCTCTCGCATTTATTTTTAGGTCGGACGGTCTCGACATTATTTTTCGGATTCACGTCCAAATTTGGATGAAATCGTCCACATTCAATCAAAACTCTCCAAATTTGGATAAAATTAGTCCAAATATATTGAATTGACAAAATGGGCGTAAACCGTCCGAATTTTGATGGACCGTCCATTTTTGAAGCGAACACCGTCCATTTTTGGGCGGTGCATCAACATTTGGGCGGTTTACGTCCATTTTATCAAAAAGTCTAAAACCGTCCCAAATTGGGCGGTTTCATATAACCTCTCCGTCCAAACAGAGGGCCGTCAAAATATGGACGGATTCATCCACCCCAGGACGGAAACGTCCAATTTCAAACCCTTATCGATCCCTGTTTGGGCGGAGAGGCCATATGAAACCGTCCCAATTTGGGGACGGATTCATCCAATTTGACGGAAGCGTCCAATTTCAAACCCTTATCGATCCCTCTTCCTCATTTCGGCCGTTTCAAGCAAAAGCTCGGAAAAAAAAAAGCGAGCGACCATATTTGGGCGATTTACGACATTTCAATCCTTTATTTCTCGAGATCAAATTTGGGCGATTACAATGGCTAATCCTTCGTCTTCTCAGAGTCAAGAAGCACCTAATGTGAGTGTTTATGGTTTTTTATTTTTTTTTACAGTTTTTTCCAATTCCGTTTTTCATTTCCTTTTTTGTTTATTGTTATTTGATTTTGTTGGGTAATCATACATACGATTTGAATTCATATCCTATTTGATTTTGTTATTTGATTCGAATTAATCTATTAAATTTCGTTATTTGATTATAGCGAGATTATTACGGTTTATGTCACCATGAATATCATGTTATTTGTTCGATTGGGATTCAACGGTGTTATAGGGTGTAGGGTTTAGATTCAAATTCATATATTGTATGATTATATGTATGTTTGATGAAGTGATTTTAGAAATCGAAATGACATAGATATAATTCGAATGGATATGTATGAAAATTAGTAATATGTAATTAATAGCTTAGGGTTTATGTATTCTCTATGTTCATGTAAAATTCGAAAATTCATGTATAATTTAGAGATCGTCATGTTTCATGTTCAATAGTGTGTTATTTTATTGTTGAGTTTGAATACAAT
The DNA here is from genome assembly GCA_026214975.1 of Gentiana macrophylla. Lineage (NCBI taxonomy): Eukaryota > Viridiplantae > Streptophyta > Magnoliopsida > Gentianales > Gentianaceae > Gentiana > Gentiana macrophylla. The sequence continues at coordinate 18,921,166 of CM047817.1, read as the reverse complement.
TCATGTATGGTATGATTAAATGTATGATGGGGCATTTAGAAGTAATTTATGATAGTGTAAGAATATGTATGATAGTGTTATAATTTTTATTTGATGTTCTAGTGTAATTTATGATAGTATAATGTTAGATTCTATGATAGTAGTATTGCTAATTATTTAAATTTGACAATGAGTATGATGATCACAAGGGAGTATAAATGCCCTTGAAATTATCGGTAACAAGAATGTGATTTAAAAATTGAAACAAACGACAAATTAATGTCGTTTGAAAATACAAAACGAATATCTCGAATCGAATTCCATGGTGCGCCTCGGCTGATGAGGTTCTTAGAATTGCATGCTTTCCTAGGTTGTTTTCGATTCTTTACGATCCATTTGTGTCATGCCTAATCTCCAGGCTTTGTATTGGGGCTCTGGTAGGTAGCTCGTAGAAAATTTCATTAGGTCTGCTCAACAGAGCATCTTTTCTGTCTCCAGTGACACAGGTAAATCCTCGGCGGAAGTGAGGCACCCTTAGATTGAAAATATAAGTTCATTACGCGGCTCCGTCCGGCATCCGTTCTCCTCGTCATCATCAAGTACTCTCTATGACGTTGGTAAAAACACTACTCTCTCTTCTTCTCTTACCCTCTACAACGTTACAACACAACACAACACCACAACACAACAACACAAAACAACGATGTTCAAAAAAAAAGAAAAGATGATAAGACATTTACATTATATATATATATCTGTATTTATTTATTTATTTATATGTGTGTGTGTGTGTGTGTGTATATATATATATATATATATATATATATATATATATATATATATATATATATATATATATATATATATTTGTTTGTGTATGTGTGTGTGTGTATATATAAATATATATAAATACTCACACGTACAAATCTATTTACTATTTTTGGAAACAATAATTTACTTCATATAGATATATGTATATAAAGTGAATTAATACAAATCGTATTTACTATTTTTTTGAAAATAATCTTATTTACTTTATATATATATATATATATATATATATATATATAGTAAATAAGATTATTTTAGAAAAATAGTAAATACGATTTGTAAAAAAATGAAATCATTTTAACAAGTACATAAGAAAAGTATAAAATATTTTTAATCATAAAAACACACACACACACATATATATAGTATACAGTGTATATATATATATATATATATATATGCATGTTTGTGTGGTGTGTAAATTTGTTAATTTTTTTTTTTCAATGTTACAATGTATATATATATATATATATATATATATATATATATATATATATATATATATATATATATATATATATATTATTTATTTATTTATATATATTGGCAATATATTTTTTGCAATGAAATAAGCATGTGTATTTATAATCACTCATGAGCTTTCCACATCTCAGGACACACGGGAATATATTCATCCGCGTGATAAGGTGTTTGATACCAAATTGAGGTTCCATTCGGAAAGAAGAATCTATGAAAAACTACAATCCGAGTTGGTGCTGTATCCTGACGGCAATAATCGTACCTTGTTAACTAGATTGGAAGAATCAGTGTTTGGTCAATTTATTACTTGGTATCGTGATAATTGGGCGTTCAAAGGGCGGCTAATAGCATTCTTGTATTTCCAAATGGTTTATCCCGACCGTGACGATGAACTTCATTTTAAGATTGGCGAGAATAGAGTGAAGTTCGGCAAAAGAGAGTTTGCAATGACAATGGGGTATAGATTTGGAGATGAAAACCTTCAGATTCAGCCAATATCAAGGTGTTTTGAGGAGCCTTGTGACCTAAGAAGGTGCGCCGGGACTGTGACTATGGCAAAAATCTTAGCAGCGATGAGGACAAGGCAATGCGACACTGAAACCGTTTATCGGATGGCTTTAGTGTATGTTATATATGGGTTATTAATCGGACAAGACCCCGGAACTGTCATACCGAATCATATATTTTATATCGTCGAGGACCTAGAACGGGTTAGAACTTATCCGTGGGGGCAGTATCTGTTTAACAATTTCATGTGGGCGGCGTAAACAAGTACAACACCTACGGTTACTTGAGCCGAAAAATGATGAGAAGGCCTGTCAGCCAACGATATCCGGTTGTCTATATGCCTTACATGTGTGGGCTTTTCATGCCATTCCAGCCATCGCTCTGAAGGGGAAATTCGCAATTGTGAGAGAGGGACATGAGAACGATCGTCCTACCATATTGAGGTGGAAGTTCTCGAACGGCGGGGTGTATTCCGGTAGTCTGGCATCCCCACGTTTCTTTGTATCGGTAAGTATCGTATTTTCATTTTTATCAATCCATATTTTAAATATATTGTATGTAAAATCGTGTTTTATTCATGTATTCAGGACGGAATGCCCGGTGATGTTCTGAGAACCCCCGAAGATAGGGATTACGTAATTTCACTAGGGTTGCCGGCGGCGTATGTTACTGTCAGCACCTCGTCAATTACCGGTCCATCCCGTCGAAAACACACCACCGGTCTCCCGTGGGAAACACACCGTCCCGTGCCTCACAGTCAACGCGATAGAACGTGGCGTCCCCGAAATTGCTTTGAAGAGGACGCGCTCGGCGTAGGCGTAAGAGGCGCATGATTATGCGTCTACCTCCGCGAACCTGCAAGGCGATGACACGATATCCCTAAATGTGTCTGCTGAAGAACTGAGGCCAGTAATTACTCAAATCATCCAACAAGAGCTGGATAAAACTAACTCGGAGTTGAGTGTTGCGAAGACTGAGTTGGAAAAAACCAACTCCGAGTTAAGAAATGCAAATACCGAGCTTCAAAGACTAACTCCGAGCTAGGAGCCGTGAAGGCTCGATTAAGTGAAACGATGCGTGGGTTAGGCTGAAGTTAAGGGTGATTTGGCATTTTTAAAGATCAGCATTCAAAATTTGTCAAATGGGTGGAATCTATGAGGCACTAGACAAATGATGGTATGAATTATCTTGCACATACGAATTTGACAGCCGTATTTATATTGTTAACACACGAATCTGAATTATTAATAGGGTGGTAATCAGTCACCCCAGTCCCAGCCTCCGCAACACTTCGACCCCGACGATCTAATAGGTAATTTGTATTATTAACATAGGTATTTTATTGTATGTTATCGTTAATTGATGATCTCGATTTTATTTGGTATAGCTACTCCCGAGGGTATGACAGGGGCGGGTACTGACAACAGTCAGGCCGCTACATTTGGTAAGTTATTTGATTTTTCATTTTGAACCTAGAAATTACATTGTGAAAAATATCTAATTTTATTGTGTCGTTAATTGATTATCTCGGTTATATTTGGTATAGACACTCCCGAGCCTACGACAAAGTCCATTCTCGGCACCATTCGAGAATCGGTTGTGGAGCTGAGATAGATTTTAGTAAGTCTGTAGATATTTAAATTTGAACTAGAAATTACATTGTGAAAAACTATCGAACTCGAATTCCATATTGTTTATAAAGAGTTAATGTATATTGATTTTTGTATTATTAACATTTTAAAAATCTAATTTTATTTTGTCGTTAATTGATTATCTCGATTATATTTGGTATAGACACTCCCGAGCCTACGACAAGGGTCACTCTCGACACCATTCGGGGAATCAGTTGAGGAGCCTCGGATCGATTCTAGTAAGTTTGTAGATTTTTAGTTTTGAAACTAGAAATTACATTGTGAAAAACCCTCTAACTATGTTTTGTATTGAATATTGTTTAGCCATCCAACAAGATATTCAATTGGGGAAAGGAAAGGCGATTTATGCAATCGATGTAAGATTGACAACCCGTCGGACTATTAACCAACCACGATATTTACGTGATGGGTCGCGCGTTGTCGATGCCGGTGCTAGGAGATGGACATCGTTGATAAAATTTCCGCAAGAGTTGGAAGACCAATTTATCTCTGATACGAACAAGAAGATCCACCCCAAATAGAGATTCCCACGGGCCTCACATTTGGAGAACCAATGGGAGATCGGGCGGGCAAGGCATGGTTGAACGTATCCATGAGAAGTATAAAGAGTTAGACCGAGAGGTATATTCTTGTGACTTACATTTTCATATATCTCGAAATTTTCATATGTCCGATTTAATTATATCTAACTTCTTTTTTGCATGCGTCCAAAGATATCGATGGGTTCTGGACCTTATACGACGCCAAATGGAAGTATATCGAATGCTTTGAACCGCATACGCCATCGCCTTCTCGAATTATCCTCATTTTGCGGTCGGGGTCATATAGATCGTGAACAACGCTGACAAAACGTTTATTCCAAATCATTTGATTCAATCGTCAAGCAATGGAATGAAAACACAAGTGGTGTACATGCCTGGGCTATATATCTGGTCACTGGAGTCTGCTTGTCGAAGTGTCTATTCCCACCTGGAAGCTTAGAGTGTATGATTGTCTCGATCGGGATAACTATAAGGATAGGGAATATGTGAAGGATTATATAAGAGCATTCGGTGTTTCGTTGAGGAGAGTGTTTGAGTTGGATGATCGCTCACGTTACCTCCCACAAATGCTTGATCCAAATGAAGCCTCTCTATTAATAGTCAAAGCGTTGACGGCTAAACACGTACCACAAATGCCAATCCCGTAAGTGTTATAAATTTCAAACTATTTATAATAATATATCGTATACATTATTTTCTTATCATTTGATTAATCAAAATTTACATTATGTACAGGGATGACCGTGGGGGTATACACTTTGTCAAGTTCATCGAGCATTTGCTTTGCACAAAGAAAATTTTCATTGATCACACCTGATAATATGTTGTTGTTAAGACATAAAATGTGTGTGCGATTGTTTCATCAATTACATAGATCTTTAGATTTTTATGTATATTTTGGTGAATGTATAAGAACTTGTTGGTGTATAGTCACTTGACATTTTGTTTGTTTTATCTCAACTTATGGCGTTGTAATATTTATATTATAAATTTTGTTAGCTTTTTATATTATCAATTTTATTCTGTTGTTTAAAAGAGCCAATATGTTTCACCTCAAAAAAAAAAATAGTTGGATTGCATAAGTTAAAAAACAAGTCACATTGCTCAAATCGAAGATCATCCATTACAATTGTTAGAATAAAGAAACAATAACCAAGAAATCATACAAAATTAATATGCAACTTTAATACATGAAGTGTATTAATGGTGGAGTATGTCCTCCTTCTCCTCACATGTGATCGGGACACCACCACTACTGGACTAACGACAAAGCATTAATTTATATTATTTTAATAAAACATCTTCTTAATGAAAGGAAACATATTATGAATAGCCTAACCCAAGTTGAAATGTTGGCTCCGAAACAAACCAAGGGTGGTCACTATAGATGATAGGGGAGGTTTCCTGATCAATGTCATCATTGTCATATTCGATGCGTGAAAATCTCTTGCGAGAGCGTGATAAGAAACGGATAATATAGATAACCATCACCACCCAAGTTAAGCGATATGTTACCAATCCTGTGAATGATGTCACGTCCAAAATCAACTTCACGATTCAAAATGCGTACAAAAATTTTTTCGATTCATTGCTCGGTTGAAGCGGTGTATGCGGTACCATAAACGCTACTAGCAATCCATTCGAACATAACACGCAGACCATTCGTTAGGATATTGGCGCCTCGAATATGAAAATTGAATGCCTCAACGTTGAAAGAGTCAGTAGTATAAGAGATTGTATGTTTCCACTCAGAACACGATAGTAGCGATTGATCCAATCCGAAGTGAAGCAGACATCTACTCCACGTAATTTGTACACCCCTGATACTCTGGTACTGGTATTGTATCATGCGACACATTAATTTTTGACCTGACAAGTGTGTAGAATTCACGAACAATTGATCGGTTCATAGTCGAGGTCGGTTGCGGGACTACGTGCGAGCCGGTCTGACGAAATTCTACGAAAGAGAATCTTTAGATTGGTAGGTAGAGTCTCCCATTGAATTCTCCTCTCTCCGACAACAGCTCTATCTTGAAAGTGCCAAATCCAATTGCGACGCTCATGGTCTGTTGTGAACCGATTTAGCAGCGTATCCTCATCGTAAATGTGAGTTATACCGTCTGTCTCACTGGCCGATGAGGATGCCATTCCGGGAGAATTTCATTTTCGGGATTAAAAATCAAAAGTTAGTAGGAGGAGTCCGAGTCAGACATTGTGTCTAAGGTAGAGTAAAAATGAGTGTTATGCATGGGTATTGTAAAATTCATAGTATATATAGAGTTTTCAATGTAAGAGGTCATGGTCAAGTCTTGTCAATCAATCAATGGTCGTGTTGAAATTTGGGCGGATATCGTCCAAAATTTGGACGGATTCCGTCCAAATATTGGTCAGTGAGTGAATTCGGACGGTTTCTATACTTTCAATCAAGCAATGTTACTGTTGAGTCGTCATGGTGTGGACGATATTTTTGAAAAAGTGAAATGAAGGTGTAGTAATTGTCAAAGGATAAAGTAATATGTATGAGAATTCAACAAGAACATTGATTGATTCAAAGTGCGGACTCGTCCAATTCATTTATTGACCAAAATTGAAGGAATCCATCCAAATTTTGGACGGACTCCGTCCAAAATCCAATAGGAACATCGATTGATTGAAAGTACAAAAACGTCTGAATTCGGACGGAATCCAATTAATGTCAAAACATAACTAGCCATGTTCTCGGAGTCAAAGACAAGACTTGACACATTGTACACTATGTGTCCTACCTATATGTCATGTGTGGTCACTATCGGCGGTCCTACGGCTTCAAGTGGTTGTGAGTTATAAATTTAAGCGAGGCCATATATAGTGCGATGCGAGTGTTACTTATAGACATGACACTCATGCAGTGTAGTCAATGTCGGTCATAACCATGTTGTCGATCAAAGACAAGACATGACACTTTGTACATATGTGTCCTATATATAACAACATGCGTGGTCACTATCGGCGTGGTCCCACACTTCAAGTGGTTGTGATTATTGCATTTAAGCGGAGACACATATGTATCTTTGTGTCACTATAAACGAGGACCCACACGTCAAATGGTGGTGAGTTATGACCGTCCAAAATTTGGACGGAATCCGTCCAACTTTAGACGCATTCCGTCCCAAAATATTGGTTAGTGAGTGAATTCGGACGGTTTCAATACTTTCAATCAATCAATGTTCATGTTGAATCGCTCATGGGGCCCATTACGTCAAATGGTGGTGAGTTATGACCGTCCAAATTTGGATGGATTCCGTCCAAATATGCACAAGTCATAATTCCCACCGACCGTCTCAATCAATGTTTCTTTTGGAAAAAAATCTATAAAGTGAAAAATCCTTTAACAACCATTCATTCATCCCTCTCAGAAAAAGTTTATTTTACTCATATAATCTCTTCTAGTGTTCCTTTAAATAGCCAACCCACATGCTTATGTGTTTATTTCCAATAGCGAAATTGATTTGTCGTTGGAAGAAGCGATCTCATAAGCCGTTTCACAACGAAGAGGAGAGGCGTGAGTACGTGACTAAGCTGGATGGCAAGACACGCTGCTCGGAGAGCGATTGAACATGGAGAGTCTTCCTAGTTTGATAGGAAATTGTTCCGAGATAATGGTTGGCATGGTGTCCCCAAAGGCCATTAAGTCGTCATCACGTGAATCGGTCTATTGTGCGTGAATTCTACGCTTGTGTAGCTATGAGTGAGCTCAATGAGCGGTGCGTCGGAGTGCGAGCGTTCTGTCGTTTTGAATAAAACATGGATCAACAACGAGTATGCCATTCCGAATATCCTCGTGGTTTGGATTTCTTTCTATTTCCGGATGTTAATGAATTACTACAAATAAGTGACATGGCTGTTTTGTTTGGGAGACGATCTTTGGGAACGTGTGAGGCATACCCGCCCTTCACCTTGGTCTGGTGCGGTCCATTCCTTCATTTCTTGATTATGTTCCTTGCCACCAATATGTATGGCACGGTGAACTACACCGCACCGACATTTGATTTGTATGCACTTGCGTGCGCATCTATTACATCATACTTTGGCGTCGGAGAGTATATTCTCAACAGATTCAACAGAGATAGCAAAGAACAGCGCAGCGATGGATATATATTTTTCCCGTATCTCATCACAAATATATGTGTGTGAGTGTGCCGGGAGTGCGGAATATGATGAAGATGATGTGACATACGGTCATGATGACGTTATCACCTACGAAACTTTTAATCAAGATGACTTTTAAGGTTTATTTTTCACGTAATAGTTATTTTATTTTAAGAATGACGAAAGTTGTAGACTTTGTTGAAGTTGCATATGTTGTTTTATGATTTGATTTTTCATTATGATTTCATCTCTGCGTTTACGTGTTAAAACAAAAGACTTTGTTAAAGTTGTTGATTTTTGTTGTGTGCTTTCTTGTCTTGACAATCACAATAGGTGGTTCTTCCATCTCTAAGTAGAGGACTATCACATTCATTTGCAAAGAACGCGAGCAGAAACTCCAAATCAAGAAGTGGAATGCTCTTGGATAAGTGTATCCCAATTTGGATGAGGCGGATTCATTGGACTTTTTATTACACATAGTCATATTATATTATTATGCTCGGTGTAGAAGCAAGAAATCGATTTTCTCTAAAACTACGTTTCTCCCATTGAGGGTTCAAGTTTGGTGGGCATGATTACAGGAGAGAATCAAAGCTACAATGAGGATGACTATATCATCTTTCATAAATTAAGTTGTTTAGTGTAACAAGTATCTATTTCGATTTGCTTTGTTGGTCATTCTTTAGAAATAAATGTGATATAACATTCAACCCAACGGAATAATAAATATATCTATTACAATCATGATGGCTTACAAAATTAACATCAACACGTCTTTGAAGTAGAGATTTATTCAATTACGAACAAGCGCAGTCGGACATCTATTCATTCGTGTGTCCCGGTTACCGCAATTCGAGCAATTCCTACCGGGACCTGGGTTTGTCCTCTCAGTAGGCATCCTGCTAGTCCTAGCACCGGGAGGCTCACCTTGAGAAGGAATCCTCAGGGTCCTGGGTCGGCCCCGCCTAGCTCCCGTACTCTATGTTTCTCCTCCTTCCCTAACCCTAGGCTCAGGCGGATTGAGGGAAGGTTTAGTTCTAATCCATTCGGGAAGAATCCAATCATCCTCGATCGAGCAGGAAAACGCGTCCTTCATATATACGTTGAAACATCTTTGCTTTGTAGTAATGAGAACAATAAGTGTCGCACTCTCGCGCGGTGACTTATAGCAAACAAGCAAGCATGTACGCAAGGTAATCAAGTCCCTGAAAGCGCCATAATAACATTCCTTCGTAAGTATATTTATTTTCTCACTAGTATCGACGTCCCCAACTTGAAATCGGTCCCGGTCGATCTGAGCGGTGTGAAACTCCTTCGGCACACGCGAAACACCATTCAAGAACTCTTCAGGTTTGGGGCTAACACGGTGCGACACGAGTCCGCAAGTTCTCTCTCTCACAATGCCAACGCCGCAACACACTCACGATGTGGTCAAAGAGATTCACGATACTCATCTTACGCGCATCCCTTATGACGTTGTTAAAGCTTTCAGCATGGTTGCTTGTCATTATTGCGTAACGTGTACTCGGAAATTGTGATCGTGCCCATTTGTCGATTCCAATCTCCTGTAGGTAACGCGAAACGGGTTTGGTTGGGTCTCTATCCATCTCTATTATCTTCTGAAATAATATTTTGAATCGCATTTCCGAAAATGTATAAGCGGCTTCCCGAGAAAGTGTACGGGCAATATCCCGTGCTCCCGAATTTTTATTGAGGTTCATAACGATGTGGTGGTAGCGATAACCATGGTAAGCGTGCGGAAATACATTTCTAACGGCTCCAATGATGCCTGGCCTCTGCATGCGATATGAAAACCAAGTCACTACGTTCCCGATTATCGACTTCAAGTTTTCCATGAAATACGTCCCACGCATCAAGGCTCTCTCCGTCGGTCACGGCAAAAGCTAACGGAAATATATGGTCGCCAGCGTCTACACCCGATCGCTACTAACAATGTCCCTCGCATTTTGTTTTCGGGATGTGTACCGTCCACAACTAAGATAGGCCGACAATACTTAAACCCCTCGATACTAGAACCCAAAGCCATGAAACAATACTTGAACACCGCTAAGCGCATCGGGAACAATGTGCGTGATGGTTCCAAAATTTTCTACCGTCAACATGAAAAGTAGGCGTGTAATTTAGAATACGACATTTCTACGTTTCCGCCCGATCAATTCCAAGGCTTCACTCATACTACATTGATAGGCACTTTGATAATTAAGGTCTATGTTGAATGTTTTTGACCTCCGCTTGTAAAACTTTTGTCGTGAAACCGCTCCCGAGTTTTATGAGGCTATCCCTTACGAAACGACCTATAGGTCCGGCCTTGGCTTGTCTATGATTGTCAGTCAATTGGTCCAATCCACAAGTGTGGGTTTCATTGTACGCGGTTATGACAAAGTTCATGCAACGTTGTCCGTCCTTGCGTCCACATCCGAATCAACAACCTTCCTACCGACAACCTTCCATTCGCATCGTTACAAGTATAACATCGTAATTTTAACTTTTCCTTGTCAGACCTAACGAGTTTCCACATGTAGTCATTTTTCAATGCGTGGTAACTCATTTTATCCTTCATATCCTCCTTGTCTCTATACTTTTTACCAATAAACAATACATCTGGATTATCGGTGCAAACGTCCCCAAAGATGTGGACATGGAGGAATTTGGGCGGGTCCATTCGGACCGAAATGAGCACCTCTATGGCGATTAATACTGGCCATACTAAATGTGTGACCAGTGTCAGGGTTCTGGTGCAAAGGTGCTGTCAAATAACTCATGAAAGATCCCCCGATATTGAGGCCCGTTTGCATCGGTGCTTGCATCGTTGTTTGCATAAAGCTATTTGGTTTGGTTCCATCTATGTGGAGATTATGACTAGTCGACCAAAATTATCCCAACAAGTCCCTCGCTTCAATCACCGGTTCACGCCTCTACCACTAGTTTGTTTGCTTATACGGTGTGTGGGTCGTCTGATCTAAATTCTGCCGAGACGTTCCAACTTCATTTATAGATGCACACATTCTAGCCATAGGTTGTTCACTATAAGGTATGTGCAATGGCTGACTAATCATATTTGCAATGAATCCCCAATCGTAGCCACGTTCACTTGACAAGTCAATTACTTGCTCACCGAAAGTTCTATTCGGTTGGATGAAAATTTCATGAGGGGCTGAGACTTGTGGAGTACGTACATCATGCTCACCGGAATTCCGATTATAATAAAGTTCGGGTGTAAAATCCTCAATCCCTCTATCATTTTCTTCAACTATCGGTTGTTCATTTAAGTCAAATGCGTTGTCGTTATTGTCTTCCGAGTCATCATCAGCAATAACCGGTTCAGCGTTAACACAAAGTTTGACGGGTTCTAGTCTAAGCAGATCATCAATGTACCCTAGCCATGTCTCATCATCCAAAACATCAATCGGCCCCTCGTATTGTGCGTACAAAAGTTTCATGACCAATGTATTTTTTGATTCATCAATTCCTACTTTCCCACACACTTTCTGCTTCACTTCATCCAACGTCATATCAGTTTTTACACGAATCAAATAAAATTTTCCTTTTCTATAAGACCATCTGTCGCATCCTTGCTTGTATATCCACTCTCCACCAAATTCAAACTTAACGGACGCAAGGTTGTTATCTGTGAAAGAATTATAGATTTACATCAGTATACAATGGAGATATGAATATAAAATAATATATAAACAATTAATATATTGTCATCATATTGTCAGTGTGATACACATATATATGTAATAACTACAAGTGCATATATGTAATAAGTGTGTTTTTACCAACGTCATAGAGTACTTGATGATGACGAGGGAGAACGGATGCGGACGGGCCGGCGAGCATGTAACTTATATTTTCAATCTAAGGGGGTGCTCACTTCCGGTGAGGATTTACCAGGCTGCTGGAGACAGGAAAAGATGCTCTGTTGAGCAGACCTAATGAAATTTTCTACGAGCTACCTACCAGGAGCCCCAATACAAAGCCTGGAGATTAGGCATGACACAGCGGATCAGAAGGAATCGAAAACACCCTAGGGAAAGCATGCAATTCTAAGAACCTCATCAGGCCGAGGCGTACCATGGAATTCAGTTCGAGATATTCGTTCTTGTATTTTCAAACGACATTAATTTGTCGTTTGTTTCAATTTTTGAATTCACATTCTTGTTACCCATAATTTCAAAGGATGTTCTCATACTATAACAAAATACGTAATTCAAAAACCATATATTTGAATTTAATTTTCATCTTCCACTACAACAACAACACAATCAACTTTGTACCAAACTAATAAAACACATTCGGTAAACAAGTTTCGTTTATTACTACAAACAATCACATTGACATCAACCAAAATATATTTCTATCGTTATCCAAATATTTCATCACAATATATCAATCAAAATAAAATGTATCATTGACTACCCTAATTATCCAACGAATGTCAATTCCATTATCAAAATATATAATCAAAATTAATCATTTCTCTAGCTTTGAAAATGCATAATTTACACTACGCTAAAAATCAAAAATTTATAACATTAATAATATTAATAAAAATCGAAAATTAATAACATTAATAAAAATCGAATTTTTTAACATTAAAAAATTCAAAATGCACATACTACACTATGCTAAAAATCGAAAATTTATAACATTAATGAAAATCGAAAATTCATATGAACAAATAACAATAAAAACAAATAACAATAAAAACAAACACAATAAATATATCTATTCAAACTTAAATAAATGCTACTAGTTTTGTTTAAAAATACAACTCGGTGAAATAAAACAATGCAAATTTCAAAAAGACAAATATGGTTTGTTTTTTTTTTTTTTGTTTTTTTGGGTATCAATTGTGTAGCAATGGTGATTTTTTTGGAACCAATGGTGAATTTTTTGTGTGATGAAACGGTGAAGACAAGAGTAGGTGAAGAGAGTAAATAAGACATTGATAAGGGTTTGAAAAGGTACGTTACCATCCAAATTGGGGCGAAAACCGTCCAAATATGGACGGTGCTTCCTTTTTTTGTACGAAGAGACCATGTGATAGCGTCCAAATTGGGATGGTTTCAGATATTTGGACAAAATGGACGTAAACCGTCCAAATGTTGGACGCACCGTCCAAAATTGGACGAAATTCGCTTCTAATTTGGGCGGTTTACGTCCATTTTGTCAATTCAATATATTTGGGCCAATTTCATCCAAATTTGGAGGTTTTGACCGAATTTGGACGATTTCATCCAAATTTGGACGGTGAACTCGAAAAATAATGTCGAATCATCCGACCTAAAAATAAATGTCAGAGGTTAAAAGGGCCTGATTTTCCAATTTCTCTATAATTTCATAGCTATTCTAGAATCTGTGTTAAAAACGTACTACCTTCGTCTTAAAATGTAAGTTTTTTTTAACTTTTTAGTGTTGTCCCAAAATGTAAGTCCATTTACTAAACCAATAAAGCATTTATTACATCTTTCTTCTTCCACCCTTCATTTATTATATACTCAACCACTTTTTACTACTTTGCATTAATACCAATGAAAGGTCATTTTAGTCTTTTTAATCAAAATTAATGACAAATAACAAATTTAACTAACTTTTCTTAATATGTGTGAAAAAGTCTAAAATGACTTACATTTTGGGACAGAGATAGTATTTCATTCGCAATTATTTAAATGAAACACTCGTCAAAACACACATACTAGGAAATTGAATTATTCTACAAAAATGAAAATACTAAAGTAGTAAAGTATCACTAAATATAATTAACGTAACCTCTCAATAACGGTAAAGGGAGAAATAATACTCCTTCCCGGTGAGAGTCAACCCTACTATGCTTCGTTGCATAGTTAAACCCCCGTTTATAACACTTTTGACTTATTTTGGGTATATTTAGAACAATAATAAGGTAAAATCACACCACACGTTCACCTAAAGGTAAACTGTCCCATAGACGTGAAACCTTGGCATATTTGTATGGATTTGACCCTCTTCGAGCCTTATCTTTCATGCGGAATTATCCTTGGTATGTTGGTTGTCTTTTGAGAAGCAGGAAATATGTTTCTCGTGAACCCGGAAGAACAAGCAATGCACTTAGAAAGGCAAAATCGGCTCGGGAGTGGAAAGAATAGAGCAAAGTGAAGAATTTGGGACTGGCCATGTTTGGCGCAAGGCGCAAAAGGGTTAAACGTCTTCTACGGGAAACAAAATGCCCGTTTTGGAAGATCGCAAGTTTGGCGCGTGCGAGAGGTTCGGCGGACTCTAAAAGCTAACAGAGCGCTCTACAAGTTTTATTCATGTTTTGGCGCGCACAATGACACCACAAGATCAATCAGAATGTCTCATGTTCATTGCGCTGCGCCAAAGGTTCATCGACGATGTCGAATCCACATCTCGCTAAATCCAGGTTAGCGCTACGCCAAAGTATGCTCAACATGGCCAAATCTATTATTTACGCACTTTTTAAAGACTATAAATAGCCATTTGGTCGGCATTCTTAGATATAAACTTTTAGCTAGAAGCTTTCTTAGGCCGTTTTTGAGCTTTTGCAACCATAAATTTACTCCTTACGTCATAATCCCTTAGATTAAACATATTTTAACATAGATTTTAGCTATCTTGTTGGATTTTTGGCATTTTGGAGTCTCCATCTTCCCCAAATGACTATGAGTTTGTCAGATCGAAAAAATTCCAATTTTTCTCCATTTTGGTAATCAATTTGATCTTCTTTTTTTTTTTTTTCCAGTTTTATGGCTTTAATCTCATTCTTGATTCTTGTTTCTTTTACTAATGAATAGCTAAATCCTTACATAGTTAAATCATGTGAAGATTGATGAAATCAGCATCTAATTGATAAAATTGGGAATGAGTAGTGATTAAATGTTGTTTTATCGGCGAATTCGTGTTTTAGAACTTGTGTTTAATACTTGAATTAAATTGTACACCTAGTTCATTAACACGCACATCACTTTTATAAATGTATGTTGCGAAGAGGTGTGGGACAAAGGGTTCTAAGATCGTTATGTACAATTGACTGAGTTGTTTTGATTCGATTGCGTAACGAGGTTTGTCGTGTAAATCGAGCGACTCTAGTTCTTAATCTTGTTCCGGTCAGTTAAATATTTAAAGGCAAACTGTTGAACTGGGCAAATGGTGTTACATTGTTGCATGACGTCTAGCACCTTCTTAGGGGTTTGCACCCACGAACATGTTGATATAAGCTTTAGGATGGTTGGTTGGTAATGCTTATTCCCGAATAATCTATTAGAGGGGCGAAAATAAATTTGATCATGGTTTGGTTATGTCCTTCCCCTTATTATCTTTAGTTTACATTACGTTTTAGTGTTAATTATAACTTGCTCCACCTTAGATTAACCTAAACTAAGTTCGAAAACTACTTTGGTACTCGATTGATTCCTCGTAGGATACGACACTGCTAAAAACTATAGTGCATCCGAACCGATACACTGCCAGTTAAGGTTGGACATTCACTATTTCGGTCATCACTACCCTCTAGGTATAAGTCATAATAAAAATTTTACTTAATTTAAAAAGTTGTTAAATGATATTTCTCTAAGTATAAGTAATCAAAGAATTTTTACATAATTTAAAAAATTGTTGAATGATACTAATGTAGGTCTAAATTTCCTAATATATTGTTTGACTATCGTAAATAAAGTAAAGCATGTCCGTGCATACGGGATACCGGTATGCCGTTCTTCATAGTTAAATTGGAACAGAGTCTCTAAGTATGATACTAATGTATGCCGTTGTTAAATGATATTTCTCTAAGTATAAGTAATCAAAGAATTTTTACATAATTTAAAAAATTGTTGAATGATACTAATGTAGGTCTAAATTTCCTAATATATTGTTTGACTATCGTAAATAAAGTAAAGCATGTCCGTGCATACGGGATACCGGTATGCCGTTCTTCATAGTTAAATTGGAACAGAGTCTCCAGGACATGCATAGTGTAAAACAACTTGAGTGTCTTAAAAAAAAGTGGGCGCTGAAATTTGGAGTGTAAATGTTCAAATCCGTAAGTGGACAATTTCTTTGGTATGTTTAGTATAATAAGCCTATAACTCGAGAGACGCTTAGGTTATCCGATTAGCATTTCCAGTAGGGAGGCGAGGACCCTTAACGTTAAGGTAATTTGGTTTTATGGTAAAACGCTATTGGCATTCTTGTTAGAAGAAATAAATCAAAGATAAAGATAGATGCCAAATAGATTGTTGAAGATATGGTTGACCAAGCAACTAATGATGATTGATCACGCACTAATGATGATTGATTACGTTTCGATTATAAATAATCCTTGTAATAAATATTGCCTTAGTGGTTAAGTAGTATATATTTATATATTCGCTTATTGTCTCAAAATCGATTGATCAATAAAAGGAAAACATATCTTTGTATATTCTACTTATTTTTCATAGTATTACGATTTTCTTTATGGTATCGGAAAGTTGAGGCGCTCTGTTCTTAGCGCATGCGTTGGTGACACCTCGCCTCGATCTTCTTCCCGCTTGTCTATCAAACCTTTGTCAACTAAACACCAATACATCTACTCTTTTCCACTCTTCGTCAATTTTTTCAATTTTTGAACACTCGGACCAAAAATAATAATAAAATCATCTTGTATATTTTGTCCACAGGTTGAGTCATATGCGTCCAATAAATTGCAGCAAATTATGTGTGTTAGGCCATTGTGTTTGTTCAAAGGCTGCCGTCAAAGCGTTCCCCAAAAAAAAAATCCAATCTCTAAAAGGGTCGAAGGGAGTCCGAATTTTTTATTTAATTTTTTTTTTAGTTTTTGTTTATGCTTTTTGAGGAATAAATAGTCATACATGTAGCATCAATTCTTTTTTGGCATCTATTATATGTCTTTTTCAGATTCAACCGAACAACATGTCAAATTATCAATCAGAACTGGAGACCAATATCACAGTAGATCTTCAACCAGAATCAATAAAAAACAATTACCGGACTTCAAAGATAGGCGAGTGGAGATCACCTCCAAAACGCGTCACAATGTATGGATTTTGGAAGAAACAGTAGGGTGGAGATCTTATCCAAAATTATCAACTATGGACTCCGGAAGAATCATCCTGAGTGGAGATCTTGCTCCAACAAAATATCACAATTTATGGATTTCCGTAGAAGAACCATTTGGAGTGGAGATCTTACTCCAAAATCACAACCATGGATTCCTAAGAATCGCGGAGTGGAGATCTTGCTTCGACATTATCTTAAACAAACTCAAATTTCTCCAAACCGGCGCCGTTTGAGGGAGGGTGTTAGAAGAAATAAATCAATGATAAAGATAGATGCCAAATAGATTGTTGAAAATATGGTTAACCAAGCAATTAATGATGATTGATCACGCACTAATGATGATTGATTACGTTTCGATTATAAATAATCCTTGTAATAAATATTACCTTAGTAGTTAAGTAGTTTATGACTATATATTTATTATTATACCAAAATCAATTGATTAATAAAAAGGAAAACATATATTGTCCCTTCTATTATTTTTCATAGTATTCTTATTTTTTTTAATTACCTCGTGCGGGGATTGAATTCTACAGGACTACTCAAAAAGGAGATAATCGTGAAACCTGTCAGCTGAACAACTACCTTTGTATGCATGAGTACAAAACACTCAATTAATGCTTCAGGAGCATGTTTCATACTTTTTCAGCAATTGATTGAATAAATGTTCTTCATGATATCAAATGGAAGAATAGTACCAGTACTATGAATCTATCGTTTAAATACTTTGGCGTCGCACGACATTCTGAAGATATGACGATGATATGTTTCTAAAAATATAAACGTGATACCATGTTAAAAAAAAAAAATGATACGTATTAAAAAAACATGTAACAGTATACACTCTTTCCGTTTTTCTTTTTTTTTTTTTACTTTCATTTCTAATATTTTGTTTTATTCACATTTATATGTCGCTTTAAAAACTAATACTCTTACCTTCAAAAAAAAAAAAAACTAATACTCCGTCCGTTCTAAATTGTTTGTGATTTTTCTATTTATAAAAAAAAGCTAGGGAAATATTGAAATATTTAATCAATTGAGTAGAAGACATGATTTTGAAAATTTTGCATAAAGGACAAAACTATTTATTCATTGTTGAAATTCACTTGTGTTGAAATTCACTTGTTTAAATTCATTGCCGAAATTCATTGTCAAATTCACTAATTTTCAAAATTCATTATCGAAATTCATTGATTTTGGGATTCATCGCCAAATTCATTGTCGAAAATCAATGATTTGAGATTCATTTGAGAGATTCACCGATTTTGGGATTATTTCATGTCATACCATTATAAAAATATCTGATTGTCATTCTCTTATAAAAAATATGTAATTTATCATGTTAGTTAAAAATATTAGGATTATTATCATTATCCCTAATTTCTCAAAAAAACTAATACTCCATCCGTCCTAAATTGTTTGAGACTTGTTCTATTTATAGATGTTTCAAAATAAGTCTCATAACTAAATTTTGACTAAAAGTTTATTCTTAAATTCCCAAAAAGCACATAACTACATTTATTAAGAAGTTTATAAACAATAAAGGAAAGACATACTTCTAAAGTAGTCATGTTTTTAATGACTAGACAAACTAATAAATAATGTTTCTTCAAAAATTGTGAGTTCCAAAATATTTCAAACAAATTAGAACGGAAGGAATACTAATATTTATTATTTTTTTCTATTTTTACCCCACTTTAAATGTAACTTCCATTTTATAATAATAGTCTTTTCCATTTCAATACACAAAAATTCAAATGAAGGAAATTTATTCATAATGTCAACTCAATGTGAATGAAGGAATGGGGAATGTGTAAAACCATATCAATACGACATTTAGTTTGAGAAGATAAAAGTCTTTTGAACAGTATTCTATAAATAACAACAAAATAATAACTTTGTCATTTGGCACTCTATTTCATACACATCAATAATTTTTTTTTTTTTTTTTTTTTTTTTTTTTGAGAAAATAATTTTTTTACTTTGTGTGACTATACCATTAATAAGAAAACGGATAGAGTAATATAAATTCATATCAGATGATATACATAAAAATTCAAAGGAATTTGCATAGTTAAACTATGTAAGCTACGTAATACATTAATTTTGCAAATATCTAAAACATACTACTAGGGTGTACACTTTATACAGTTTTATCTAATAAAATATCCGGTTTCGATCACAAAAAAAATCTAAAACATATATTTGATATTTATAGGGTTACTAATTAAAATTAAAAAAACTTGAAAACACCAATATATTACAATATACTATCCCCACCCCAAAATATAAAAATTTACAGAGTTTTCATATTGTTTAAGAAAGTTAAAGAATGCATGTAACGCCCTAAGCTATGGGTCTAGCAGTACTACTAGAGTCTTCGTCCATGTTTGGCCTAAAATGGTTAAACCAAGTTACCAAGTCTATTATTTCTCAACTTCTTTTTGTGGGATATTACATTCTCCTCCGTTAAAGGAACTAGATTCCTCGCCAGGACACTAATAGGGGATTACGGAGGTGGCCCCCACTGCCTCTCACGGTGTGATACAAAGTTTCGTCTGGTAGTAGGCTCTGATACCACATTTTGTTAATTTATCATCTGCTCTGATACCATGTTGAATTATCATCTCACCTAAAAGCTTAAGCTGATGGGGAGGTAGATAAGTAACGTCTTAAAAACTTCAACACATGTAATGCCCTAGAAATTTGGGACTAGCAGTGCTACTTGAGCCTTAATGGATCCAGTAACTACTTAGGCTCATCGTCATCGCTTGGCCTAAAATGATTAAACCAAATTATCAAATACAGTTAAATAAATAATGTTGTAAGGGTATTTATGGTATTGTATCTCATGGTGTGTTGGATAATGGTGTGTGTGCCATGTGACAGATTGTAACAACCTGAGAATCTAGTGTAGATCTCGAGGTGTTGTCCTTTTGTGTGAGTGTGTAAAAAACTCTTCAATTCATATATTCTGTGTATGAATGCTTATCATCTTCAATGAAAGAATTATGAACAACACCAGAATTCTGAGTGTTTTACTTTTGTAACTTGGTATCGGAGCGAGGTTCACGATGAGCACCGCTAATTCCGCCACTACTACTGCATCAGCTACCGGTGGAGGCAATGGCGCCAGAGGATCTCTATCTTCTGGGATTAACACCTCCACCATCACCGGAGGATCTCTATCTTCTGGGATTCACACCTCCATCATCACCTCTGTTCCAAGTGTGAGCATGAATCCAACTATTCCCACCATCGGAATGTTGTCCTCTCCTTTTCTATCAGCTGGAACAACTGTCAATAGCAACTTTCCCTTCTATTCTGGGTTGAATTTTGGAAGAACAGAATCGATTCCAGGTGTCCTTGGTTCGATGTACCCAAATATGCCACCATTGACGTCTCTTGGTTCTATGGGTGCTGCATCAGCACCGAATCTGCCTTTCACCAACAATTTGACTCGGGTTTGCAATGTTAAACTTGATAGAAATAACTATCTCTTATGGAAATCCACGGTCTTACCAATCATTCGAGGTCATAGGCTTGAAGGTCATATGTTAGGAGATGAATACTCTAATAGATCCTTGTCACCACATGTTGGCCTGTCTGGATCCCCTTTTCAATGACCTCAAGCCCAAGAAGAATGGAATATCACAGATCAATTGCTAATGGGTTGGCTAATGGGATCTATGACTGAATCTGCTCTTATGGAAATTGTTGGTTGTAACTCGGCTAGGGAAATATGTATAACTTTGGAGGCTCTTTTTAATAGTCAGTCTGAATCAGTAATGATGGAATATAAGAGTGCTCTTACAAGAGCAGTAAAGGGATCTAAATCCATGCATGACTACTTAGCACAAATGAAATCTTATGCTGATAACTTGGCTGCTGCTGGATACCCTATCTCTAAATCTGAGTTGATCCTGGCTACCTTAGGGGGTTTAGAAAGAGAATATGAAGCTGTTATGGTGAATCTCACAACTAGGGTTGGTTCATTAACTTGGCAGGAAGTCCAGTCTCAACTTATAACTCATGAACGACGTGTGTCCAGGTTCAATCTTGGTTCTACTGGTGGTATAATATCAGGATCTAATGCTAATGTTGATGTTAACTTTGGATCAAGGCCAAGATCACCTGGGCAAGGACCTAATTCTAGACCTCAAAGTGCCCAACAAAATACTGGAAATAGAGGCAGGGGCAGAAATAGAGGTGGTGGTAGAGGAGGTAGACAATCCAACAATGCAAACAGACTTGTCTGTCAGTTGTGTGGGAAGAGTGGTCATACTGTGGTAGCCCGTTGGCACAGATTTGAATAGGACTTTGTGCCTCCAAATTCTGGAGATTCAAGACAAAACACTGCTCTTATGGCTACCTCTCAAACTGTTGGAGATACTGCTTGGTATTTAGACAGTGGAGCTACAAATGACATCACCTCTGACATCAACAACCTGCATCTCTCTTCAGACTACTCAGGATCAGATACTCTTGTTGTAGGTAATGGTGAGCTTTTGTCCATTTCTCATACTGGCACCTGTGTCATTCCCACACAATCCAATACTCACTTACACTTAACCAATTCCTTACATGTCCCTTTTATAACTAAGAACCTTGTCAGTGTTTCTCAATTAACTAGTGATTATCCTGTCATTGTGGAATTTGATGAAAAATGTTGTTATGCAAACAGACCTGTCTTTCAGTTGTGTGGGAAGAGTGGTCATAATGTGGTAGCCTGTTGGCACAGATTTGAACAGGACTTTGTGCCTCTAAATTCTGGAGATTCAAGACAAAACACTGCTCTTATGGCTACCTCTCAAACTGTTGGAGATACTGCTTGGTATTTAGACAGTGGAGCTACAAATCACATCACCTTTGACATCAACAACCTGCATCTCTCTTCAGACTACTCAGGATCAGATACTCTTGTTGTAGGTAATGGTGAGCTTCTGTCCATTTCTCATACTGTCACCTGTGTCATTCCCACACAATCCAATACTCACTTACACTTAACCAATTCCTTACATGTCCCTTCTATAACTAAGAACCCTGTTAGTGTGTCTTAATTAACTATTGATTATCCTGTCAATGTGGAATTTGATGATAAATGTTGTTATGTTAAGGACAAGGCAACAAGGAGTCTGCTTCAAATAGGAACTCTTAAGCAAGGCCTATACCAGATCCCTGTCACCAAAGATGCCTCTGATCCTTCCGGTTCCTGTGTCCATTTGATCTCCCTTCACTCCAAAGCTTCTTATGTTCCTCATTTGAATAATTGTAATGCTCTAAGTGCTTCCTTAAGTTTGGACAAAGACATGAATGTTTGGCACAGAAGGCTTGGTCATCCTTCTAGACCAGTTCTGCAACTTGTTTTAAATAATTTTAAACTCAGTGTTGAGAATGATGTTATGTTTTGTGATGCTTGTCACTTAGGTAAAATGCATTCCTTGCCCTACTCTAAATCTGTTTTCCATGCTCAAAAAATGTTTGATGTTGTGTACACTGATATTTGAGGACCAACTCCTGTTCAAACCAATGAAAGTTTTTCCTATTACATTCTTTTTGTTGATGACTTCTCTAGGTTTAATTGGATTTTTCCCCTCAAACATAAGTCTGAAGCCTTGTCTGTTTTTCTAGAATACAAAAAACTTATTGAAAATCAATTTAAAACCACCATCAAGTGTCATCAATCCAACTGATTTCAATAAGAGCTTTCCCTAGCTTGAAGTTATTAAATGCTTCACTTTTGTGTTTCATCAGCACCACCCAAGTCATTATTGAATAGTCATCGATGAAGGACACAAAATATATATGACCACCCAATGAATCCACCTTTGATGGCCCCGAACAATCGAGAATGAATGTAATCAAGTGATGACTTTGTCTTTGTGTATCCCTTTTGAGAACTTGCCCCACTATGAAGCTTCCCAAACACACAATGCTCACGAAGTCTAGATTCTTGACCTTACATCCCCAAGAAGATCTTTACGAGAAAGAACTCAGCATCCCTTTTTCACCCATGTGACCCAGAGTCTCGTGTGCCCACGAGCTTTGTCACCAGGATCGATGAACTTCAGCAGATGCTACAACAGAAGACACAGACACAACTGATCCTTGCAAAATATACAAGGTTCCCCTTTTGAATCCCCTGAGAACTAAAACTGAGTTTTTGTAGTCACTCAGTTTTCCATCTTCACCCTTAAAATTGAATCCATTGCTGTCTAAAAGACCGAGAGATACCAAGTTCTTGGTCATCTGTGGAATATGTCTAACTTCACTCAATGTACAGAATTTACCATCCTCTGTCCTCAACTGAACTGATCCAATCCTAACTATCTTGCAGACCTTGCTGTTTGCCATAGCTATATGACCACCATCTATCTGTTGATAACTTGAGAACCACTCTAGGTGTGGACAAATATGATAAGATACTCTAGAGTCCAGAATCCACACATCAGCATGATGTGCTGATTCTCCAGCTACTAGAACCATGTCCTCCTCTGAATCAAACTCAGCTGCAACAGCAGCTGTACTAAAACCGTTCTCCTGTCGTTTCTTTTTATTTGGACAGTTGGACTTCCAATGTCCCTGCTCCTTACATTAATTGCAAACATCTGCGGATATAGGACCTTTGGCCCTGTCTTCTTGGATTTCTTCTTCTTCCCAGACTGCTGCCCATGCCCTTTTCCACCATCACTCATCGACTACTAGTCCAACAACTTGACTGCTCGCTTAACCATGCCTTATGTTTCAGCTCATTGGCATGTAAAACTGACCTTACATCTTCCAATGCAACTGTATCCTTCCCAACTATGAAGGATTTCACAAAGTTCTCATAAGAAGCTGGTAGTGATACCAACAAAATTAGAGCTGCATCTTCATCCTCAATCTTCACATCAATATTCCTGAGATCAAGTAACATTGTGTTCAACGATCAAGATGATCTCTCACCGAGCCCCCTAATTCATCCTTAGGCTAAACAACCTCTGCTTGAGTAGCAACTTGTTGGTCAATGACTTAGTCATATAGAGTGTTTCAAGCTTTGACCATAGCTTAGCAAATGTGTCTTCCTCAAAGAACTTCACGTGATAACATCATCGAGATAAGCACAACATGATGGTAGAGTGTGCTTTCTCCTCCGAGGACCGGCGTGTCTGCTTTGCAATCCTTGTTGTTTTAACAAGGCCCACATCTTGATTTGCCACAGACTGAAACTGTTCCTTGTTCGGTAAAAACGAGTTTTACAATTTATAACCGAAACACCCCAAGTATAAGGATCGTAGTATAGGATGTTAACGGGTCGTCCCAAGGGAGTGGAATGTTTATCGGATCAAGGAACAATTATTCTATCGATTATGTCACGACTATTAACTAAAACTAAGATTTATACTAATTATGAATTAATGAACAAAGAATAACTTCTTTACGATGAGCGATGGCGGGAACCTAAATTATGCTTAAAACAAAGAAAAACAACTATAATCTTAAAACAACTAAACTTAGCAATCAACGATTGATACGAACTATTTGGTTTATCAAATAATTAAAACAACGGCAAGGCAACGGAATCCACCGATCAATCAACCCAACCCCAACTAGGCGGCAAGTTAAAGATATAATTTTTAGTAATGATCTATCACGAATTCGATTAAATTTCTCTAAACGAATTCTAGGGTTTCGTTTTCTTTTTCAAGTAAAACAAAACGACATGCAAAACACGATCACGAGATTATTTCTAATACTCCTACTCAACTAACTATGATCAATCTCTTGAAACATAATCAATCGCATCAATTGAAAAGGTCACAACTTGAACAATATTTTCATATAAATTCAAAGCATAAAAGATGGTTTCATCGATCTCTCGATTCAAATAAAACATAAACGATAAATAACAAATTCTAATTGATGAAAAACGATAACTTTACTCACTAAAAGTACGGCTAAAAATCTCTCTAGTTGGTGTTGATGTTGATCGGTTTCATCCGTTGTCCCACCGCGATGTGCTTAGCCAACAACCATGATGTTAATCATGATCATTGGGATGGAGAGATTCATCTTTGAATCTCCTCTTTGAATGATCATTTCTTTCTTTGCAATTATGCGTATGGAATGGCTAGAATTGTGTATGCGTGAATGATGAATTAGGGTTGGAACAAGGGCTGCTTTTATAGAAAAGAGAGGCGGTTAATGCTCAAGTCGGCGCCGGACGCTAGTTTAAGAATCCGGACGCCCGTTTGACTGCTTCTGGACGCTACATGGACGTTCGTTTGAGGTCAAGCTGAACTCTCTGTATCAAATTGCTGCTGTGAACGCTAGTTCAGCTCTGGACTCAAACTTCTAAAATTCATATCTTGAGTTGTAGACCTCCAAAAATTATGAGCCGAATGTCATAAAAGCTCTCGGAAAACTCTACAACTTTCATTAAGGACTCTTCTTGAAAACGCTTTTTGACTAGCCCGTCAGATTACGAGTCGTTTTCGGGATTTTCCCAAGCTTTATTTCATCTTCATCCTCTTGTATCTCTTTCTTTCCACTTTAATCTTCAATCAAACATCATTTAGACCTCTTCCATTCCACATTTGTGCACCTAAAAGATGAAAAAACCGAGCAAAACGTAAAACCATACAAAATAGATAATAAAACCACGATATTTACTCGATTTTGCATTTTAACTATTCAAAACGTCATTCTCTCAATTTATCCTTTTAGCCATGTGATTTTCTATAAAAATCACTAAAACACGAAGATAATGTTACTGAAATAACTCGATAAAAACCATAAAATTAGTCGTAAACAACTCCCCACACTTAGACTTTTGTTTGTCCCGAACAAAACAATCAAAACTAGCTCACTTTATATGCAATCCAAATAGATCCCCAACTCATGTAACAAAAGATACAACAACTATAGCAAATAATACCAACATAGAGATAGATTCGTGTATGTGTGACAAGCCCTTTTCAATCTCCACAATCCTTTCAGACAAATATCTTTTCAAATAATTCAATGACTATCCTAGTATGTATGAAACGATAATCGTCCCCACACAAAGTCTTCCCACAAGCTCAAGTAGGATAATCCTACAAACATATCATTCGGTTTATACTAGGTATAAGATTAACGATAACTTAGTCTTTAACTTTCTTTTCACTTTCTTTCTTTTTTTCTTCTTCTTTCTTTGACGCACATCGAATGAGCTCTTACCCGTCATAGTACAATAGGATGTTTCAGTGATAACACCCTACCTTACTCAAATCATAAGGTAGCTTCTTCCAACCGTCGTGAGCTCTTAGTCATCATAGTGGTATAGGACATTTCGAGATAATGCCCTACCTCACTCCAATCATCGACTAGCTTCCGACACACACAACTATAAAAACAACTTCACTTATTCACTTCATTTTAAAAGCACAATAATTACGTTTCACTTATCACATTCAAACCGTCGGATATTCACAAGACACGCTACGAACTTAGGTGTTACTTCACTGTTACTATTAAGAACAAATCTCTCTAAGATAAATCACTAAAATAATGAAAGGATACAGTTCAAAAGTTTTTGCTTCAATATCAAAGGCTTTCGTGAGTGTGAAATGAATACTATCTCAAATCAGTAAAAACATGCTATAATTATCTCTCAAAGTCACATAAAATCATCGTCAGGAAACTACAACTAGCAAGCATTTGTTCCAATTACATGCTCAAGATTTACAATTATCCAAGTGTAAAAATTTTAAAATTTCACCATTTATCAAAGATCACAAATATTTACTCATACTGTCGAAAATAAAGCATGAATTGCACCCCCCCTGACGTGGCCTTTTCTAGTGCTAATACCAGTCCTTAACCGACCGATTATGTATCGGGTCAAACTGTAGTGCTAGTATGGTGAGTCAGAGTATCGTTTCCTCGAGGAACTTTGTAATTCTTCCAAGTGTGGTTAAACACCAAAGAGTCATTATTAACTCAATCTAAATCTCGGTTTATAGCACATATAACTACTATTTTACTTAACATAAAATAAATGCGTAATTTAAAATTTATTCTAATATAATATATATAGATATATAAATATATATAGATATGCATAAGTTGCAATATATATATATAGATATAAATATCTGAATACTGAGATATATAATTAAAGAACTAGCCAAAGTTTATATAATTGATTTATACGATCTTTTCAAATGAATGGAATGTGCTCGATCTTTAGGTTTAATTGAGTAAATGAAACGGTGCACTCTGAGTTAACAATTCATCCTCACATTAGCGTGTGAAATTGTCATATGTCCATTGTCATCGGTCCAAAGTCCACAATCAAGTACGGTTTTTAAGCGAATGTCCCGAGTACGATTCTACCTTTGAATAAAAGGAGTCATTCCGTTAAATCAAACGGTCAATTTTATTTAAAGGCTCCGGTTGTCAAGGCCGGGCGATTCAACTTTCGGTTTAAGTTTCAATTAAACTGATGATTTTAACATTATTACGATCTTGAGTACAAATTTTAATAAGATTCATCTTTTTAGGACAAATCGCCGGGTAGAAAGCGGGTTCCGTTGTCACGTTTTCACTCGGCCAATTTTACCTCCGCTTTTCTATTAACGAGTTCATAACTTAATTACGAGGTGTCAATTCATAATTAGATTATGAATTCTTTCAAGTCAAACTTTATCAATAGAAAAGATTCAATTAACTCAATTTTATTCAATTTTACTTAGACAACATTCCTTTACCGAAAAGATCGAAATAAAGCGATTACATAACTTTGGCTAGTTATTAGATTTAGCCTACTAACATTATACGAAAATATAAACAGACAAAACAAACATAAATGCTTTAGAAATTTTACCCGATTACAACGATTGAATCGTGTTTATTCTTCCGGATGCTACAACAACTTCAACAACATTGATCTTCCGATAATTTCTAAGCATTATAACGATACTACTTTATTTATGGCATAAGGCCTATATATATACATACTACTACTACTAAAAAGAGGTGAAGAAAATATATTTGGTACCTGTATATTTATATCTATATATATATATTGCAACTTATGCATATCTATATATATTTATATATCTATATATATTATATTAGAATAAATTTTAAATTACGCATTTATTTTATGTTAAGTAAAATAGTAGTTATCTGTGCTATAAAACTGAGATTTAGATTGAGTTAATAACAGCTCTTTGGTGTTTAACCACACTTAGAAGAATTACAAAGTTCCCTGAGGAAACGATACTCTGACTCACCATACTAGCACTACAGTTTGACCCGATACACTGTCGGTCCCCCCACACTTAATTCACATTATGTCCTCGTAATGTGCAAATAAAAGAAAAGAATACTTAGTTGGTTATTATGAAGTGGTTGTCGGTGTGGTTGGCGGTGGTCGCCGGAGCATGAATAAACCGCCGCACTCAGATATGAAGAATTTATTACTAAAAGTAAAAGCTTGCAAACACGCTCAAAAGTATCTCGCAACACTCGACATAACGAATAATCTCGGGTAGACGGGTATATGAGTAAATTATGCACACAAAAATAAGCAAATGAAGCAACCAATAAATAGGACAAGGATAACCAACACAAAACACCCAGGTTTTATTCCTAATAAAATAAAAGCTTAACTAAAAAGAAATACTTAAAAGACTAGGCTGCCTCCTAGGAGCGCTTCTTTTATGTCATTAGCTTGACACAGATTTCAAAGTTAACCCGGATCGGGCCACTTTGGCTTACTGCTGGCCACTTCCTCATCGGAATCAGAATGAAGGACAGGGGTGTGACCACAACAACAGCAAGTCAAGTGCTCTACTAAGTGTTTGAACTTAACTCTCCGAGATAGCACCGACTCTTTTCTTCTTCTCGTTCTTGTGCGAGAGTAAGCTTCGTACACCGACATGTTCGAAGGCTCGGAAGAAAGGTCCTCACGGGTAGATATAGAAATGTCATCATCCGAACTAAAGAAGTTGGATGGGATCTCATCGCAAATCGAATATCGTGCACCTCAACTCTCTTTTGAAAGTACAAGGTCTCAGGCTTTTCTCTTGGTTGCCCAAAATACTTTTTGAGTCTTTGACCATTGACCTTAAAGGGTTGATCACCATACCCGTTTAACGTGATCGCTCCACTTGGATGAACATCGAGAATCTCAAAGGGGCCAGACCATCTAGATTTGAGCTTACCGGCAAACAAATGGAGCCGGGTATTATAAAGTAAAGCCATATCACCCACTTTGAATTCTCGATCCTTGATCTTAGCGTCGTGGAGTATCTTAGTTCTTTCCTTACTGATCTTCGCATTCTCATATGCTCTGAGTCTAAATTCATCGAGCTCGTTTAATTGCAATAATCTCTTCTCCCCACAGAGCTGGCTATCGAAATTCAAGAATTTAATAGCCCAGTAGGCTCTGTGCTCAAGCTCGACTAGTAAATGGCAAGCTTTGCCATAGACCATTTGGAAGGGTGACGTGCCCATCGGGGTCTTAAACGCGGTGCGATAGGCCCAAAGCGCGTCATCCAACTTTAGACTCCATTTGGATCTATTTGAGTTCACGGTCTTTTCTAAAATCCTTTTAAGGCTCTGGTTGCTTATCTCGACTTGGCCACTTGTTTGGGGATGATATGGCGTACCGATTTTATGTCTCACACCATATTTTTCAAGAACTTTATCAAGCGGCGCGTTGCAAAAATGAGTACCTTCGTCACTAATGAGGGCTCTAGGACAGCCAAATCTGGTGAAGATATTCTTTTGCAAGAATTTCTTCACAACTTTGTGATCATTAGTTTGGGTGGCTATTGCCTCCACCCACTTGGAAACGTAGTCTACACAGACGAGAATGTACTTATTACCACAGGATTTGAGGAAAGGGTCCCATGAAATCAATTCCCCACACGTCGAAGACTTCACATTCCAAAATGGGTCGGTGGCATTTCCATCCTATTACTCGCCTCCCAATCTCTCGGCACCTATCGCAACCTTTACAAAAGGCTTCTGCCCTTAAAAGAGTCGGCCATGAGAATCCGGCTTGGAGGATTTTGCAAATCTGTCTTGGGTGCTCCGTAGTGTCCTCCTGTGGGACCACTATGACATTGCTCCGAATATCCCATTGCTCATGTTCCGAACACACCTTCTAAGTAACCCATCTTTACAAACCCTGAACAAATAAGGATCCTCCCACACGAGATACTTTAAGTCGAAAAGAACTTCTTCCTCTCTGCGATCGTCATGTCCTCTAAATGACCACTTGCTAAATAGTTGGCGTAATCGGTGCCGCACCACGGCCTAACAAGATCAAGCTTCATCAATTGCTCAAGAGGGAAATCGATGCCTATTTCCTTGTGATTTACGCCACCCTCATTTACTAGACGAGAAAGATGACCACCACAACATTATCACTACCCTTCTTATCTTTGATCTCAAGGTCAAACTCTTGCAAAATTAGAATCCATCCGAGTAACCTTGGTTTTGCATCCGCTTTGTCCATAAGGTAGCGTAGAGTTTGCATGGTCGGTCCAAACGACAACTTGAGACCCTGAAGGTAACTTCTAAACTAGTCAATAGCAAAACGACGGCTAAGAATTCCTTCTCGGTCGTAGGTGTAATTGCATTAAGCCGGGTTCAAGGTGCGGCTCGCGATAGTAAATGGGCCTGAACTTTTATCAATTCTTTGACCTAAAATCTGCGCCATCACAGTAGTTAGAGGCATCGCATAATAATTCAAAAGGCTTAGTCGATCAAAGCGATTAAGATAGGGGCACTTATGAGCTTTTCCTTCAAGCAATTGAAAGCTTTCTTGCATTTCTCATCAAACAAGAACACAACATCATCTTTCAGAAGGTTGGACAGGGGCTTGGCGATGGTGGAAAAGTCCTTAATAAATCGCCTGTAGAAACCAACATGACCAAGGAAACCGCGTACCTCCTTGACAGTTTTCGGATACGACATTTTTTCAATGGCTTCTACTTTGGCCTTATCAACTTGAATACCAGTGCCGGACACCTTGTGTCCCAGAACGATTCCCTCATCAACTAGAAAATGGCATTTCTCCCAGTTAAGCACTAAATTCTTTTCAACACAGCGTTGAAGTACCATATCTAGATTCTCCAAGATCTCATTGAAGCTATCGCCATAGACTGAGAAGTCATCCATGAAGACTTCCATACATTTCTCCACAAGTCCATCAAAAATGGCTAGCATACACCTTTGAAAAGTCGCAGGTGCATTGCATAAGCCAAAAGGCATCCTGCGGAAAGCAAAAGTGCCTGATGGACACGTAAACGTAGTCTTCTCCTGGTCATTAGGGTCGATGGCTATCTGGAAGTAACCAGAATATCCATCGAGGAAACAATAATACTTGTGACCACTCAGCCTTTCAATAAGCTGGTCAATGAAGGGTAAGGGGAAATGGTCTTTGGCGGTGACTTCATTCAATCTGCGATAGTCAATGCAGACTCTATAGCCAGTCACAAGGCGTAAAGCTATCTCTTCCCCTTTTCATTCTTTTCAACGGTGATACCTCCTTCTTTGGCACAACTTGGGTGGGGCTAACCCACTCACTATCGGCAATTGCATAGATGATTCCCATGTCTAACCACTTTATAACTTCTTTCTTGACAACCTCCTGCATATGCGGATTCAGCCTTCGCTGAGGTTGTCTTACTTTCTTAGCTCCTTCCTCCGCTCGGATTTTATGCATGCACACATCGGGCCGATTCCTCGATATCACCCACTTGCCATCCGAACACGAGGATATTCTTTTCAAGCACTTTTATCGCCAGCGCTTCTTGCTCGGGCTCGAGTTTTGAAGAGATGATCAAGGGTAACTTATCACCATCCTTAAGAAAAATGTACTTAAGGTGTTGAGGAAGCGGTTTAAGCTCCAAGTCAGTAGGTGGTTGCTCAATACTAGATTTTAAAGGGCCACCTTTTTCCTTTTGGGCTTGAAGTGGTTGATAGTAGAACACCTCATCCTCCCGAGGCATAACCCCGAAAGATCTTGGATAACCTCATCCATGTGGATTCTTCACAAGACTCGCTTTCTCCTTTCGATGCTTGATCATCTTTCTCAACTCTTCATCTTCTAGCTCCTCTCGCTAGTCGTTCCCAATCATCAACCTCCCAATGAGTAGCTTCTCTCCGTAAATCCACTTCATCCCAACTACCCATCGGGCTTCCTCTTCTCCAGGGTTAAAGTCATTCGATGCGACTCTTTTAAATCATCGTTCATTCTTTGGGAAATTCCATGTTTCTTTCTCATTGACAAGCTCGGTGTGAGCAAGTCGTGAAGACGACTCGTCGAGAGACTACGACTGTAATGAACTAGAAGATGGTCCGTCAGTCGACTTGACCTTCAATGTTTATAACTTCAAAACACCTATCTCTGTTAGCTCTTCTCTTCCTTCGGAGTTGGCATCTTCTTCGCCCTCATAAATTGCTTCAACGAACGAGAATTCCTCAATCAATGGTGTCTCGGGACTTTGCCCTCGTGTGAAGGTGACGGATGTATCATCAACTCTAAGTGTAATCGACCCTTACAGTAAATCAATGAGGCGCGCAGAGGTGTCTAAAAAGGTCCGGCCTAGAATTAGAGGCATCTCTTTGTCGTGGGTAGTCTAAGATAACCCGATCGGTAGGGAAAACCAAATGTTCAACATAGAGAAGAACATTAGGAACACAACCGGTCTTTGAACGGCTAGATCGGGTCTACCATCTCGCAAAGAAATAGGCGTTCCGCATTCTTTTATCTAAACCGAGCTTTTTTGCACGCGTTCAACGGCATCACATTTATAGAGGCCCTGAGTCACATAGGGCGTTTTGGAACTTGTGGCCTTCAATCTCACAGGAGATTGAAGGTCTTCCGGGTCACCTCGCTTAATAGCAACTTTTGTGAGACCATGGAACATTCTTCTCTTAAAACTTCTTCTGCGCCATCCCTTGAAGCTTCTTCTTGCTTCCACAAACTTCTTTAAGATACTTAGAGCACTTGGGCATTTCACCAATACCTCGCCTAGGGGTATACTCACTTTGGTGTCTCTAAGCATCCTCCTCACTCCGCCATATTGTCTGTCAAGACCGAGGTATTCTCTTTCCTCTTTGGTGGATAAGGAAGGGCTTTATCATTGTCGTGAACAACCACGACATTTTTATGGCCTCGTCTTCCTTATCCTTCCATCTCACAAACTTTTCCTCTCTTCTTTGTCGTGAAACAACCACTGACTTTTCCTCGAATCGAATCATCTCATCCCCAGAAGAACCGTCGTCATTAAGCTCCTCCTCACTGTTGGTTTCTTCAAGATAAGATTTTCGATTGCCCCTCCTCAACTTATTGCGTCGGGAGAGGGGTCGCTCGCTTCCCGACACCTTTCCGGGTCCCGCCGCTACCACTTCTCAAGGTAACTTCATTCAACTCTTGGTCTCCATACTTCCATTGAGGTGTGATGGCAGCGCAAACATTGATATCTGCTTTTGGATTTCTCTCGGTATAACTTGGAAGTTTACCGTGGGGTCTGCTTGCTTGCTGGTCTGCCATCTGCCCGACCTGTCTCTCTATTGCCTTGACACTAGTGGAAAAGGTCTTCACCATATCTACTAGCTCATCAAACTTATGTTGAGGGACACATGAGGTGGTATGATTTTGATGTTGGCTTTGATTCCAACCACCTTGAGGTCTTTGGGAATTGGGATTATGAGCTTGATTAACCACCCCAGGAGGTGGTCTTTGATAACCTGGGTTGAAAGAAGGGTTAGAATTGGATGGGCCAGGTGGTGCATTGGGACGTTGAAATCCAGAATAATTCCGGTTCTGATTGGAGTTTCCGAAGGTCTGGTTGAAATTCACTTCCTCAGTAATTTCATCTCCCGCCTGCATTCCCGTAGTTCACATCCGGGTCGCCTCTTGTTGTCTTTGCATTTGTAAAGTGGCTAGTCGCTTGCTAATTGCTTACATTTGAGCAACTAACACCTTAGTCTCAGAATTGCTTGCAGCAGATTCTTTCTTATTAACATTGGTCTTCCTTGGAGTTGACCACATGTTATTCTTGGCTATGGTTTCAGCTACCCTATAAGCAGCATCATCACCTCCCCCTAGGAAGGATCCATGGGCAGTTGAATCAAGGAAATCTCTATTGGGTTGAGTAACACCCTGATAGAATAATTCTAGTAGCTCATGTCTACTGTATCCATGGTTGGGGCACTTCCTCATCAACAGATTTAATCTCTCCCATGCTTTCCCCACACTCTCACCATCAAGTTGTTCAAATGTGGCTATCTCCCTTTTCATGTCCATGATTGTCCCTGGTGAGACAAACTTTAGAGCAAAGGCTCTTTTGACATCATTCCAGGAGCGGAGAGAATGATGGGCTAGAGATTTAAACCAACGGTTCGCTTCACCCTTGAGAGCAAACGGGAAGAGTTTTAACTTGACAATCTCAGAATCAACACCAGGATAGTGGCCTGCTTCGCAGATTTGAACGAAAGTGGACAAGAAGTCATGAGGATCTTCGTCAGCAGTGCCATGAAAGGAACTATTCGACCGGACCCAGTCCTACCACTCCATTTTCAGATCGAAATTAACTTGCCCCATTTCTGGAGGGCGAATGGGTCTATGCCCTTCCAGGAAGTCTTGGTCAAGATAGGGAGCATAGGGGTCTTGGTTTAACTGGTTTAGCTGGTTTTGACGGAATTGTTGAAACTGATTATTTATGCCAGCTTGTTGATTCTGTTGTTGCTGTATTGCTTGCATCTGTTGAAGGATCAGATTCATCCGGGCTTGAGGGTCTCAGATTCGGGACTTCGTTAGCCATGATGTCTGGATTGGGAAAGAGCTTTCTCCTGATAATAGATCGCTCAGGCTCGGGATTAAAGATAAGAGGTCCCTTCTTGCTCCTGGTTTGCATAAACCAGAAGAGCAAAATGGAAAGAAATCAACCTTAGGGTTGATGAGAACGAAATGTAGAGGAAATTAGAGGGTTTAGAAAGAGAGAAGAGAAAAGAGAGGAGAAAAGTGAAGAGTTTGAAATTCGAATCAAGCGTTCGAGGATGAACTGGGAGGTAGACGGGTGTTTAAAGTCCAGACGAGCGTTTGGGAATCCAGACGCTGTCCTGATCGACTTTAAACGATGCAGAGAGAAATTTTTAGACCAGACAGCGCCTCGAAAGGATGGACGCCGTTTAGAAACCGAAAACGCAAGCAGATAAAGAAAAGAATAGCGAGAAAGAAAATAAAACCTAAAATAGTAATAATTAAGGCAACAAATTTATACGATCTAAAATCTAAGGCAAATCTAAGCTAAATCTAAGGTCGCTAAAATCTAAGATCTAAAGAAAAATCTAAGGTCATAAACTAATAAAAATCTAACGTGAACAATAACATAAAATAAATAAAAACTAAGATAAATAAAGTCAAATCTATGAAATCTAAAATCTAAAATCTAAGGTAAATGTAAAATGAAAGAAAATAAAAAAACGTAACAATTAGATTATTACCTAAAAAATTAGTAACGAAATAAAAATTGCACCTAAAGAATCCGACAACCGTTACACGACTCACCGCAACGGCGCCAAAAACTTGTTCGGTAAAACGCAAGTTTTACAATTTATAACCGAAACACCCCAAGTATAAGGATCGTAGTATAGGATGTTAACGGGTCGTCCCTAAGGGAGTGGAATGTTTATCGGATCAAGGAACAATTATTCTATCGATTATGTCACGACTATTAACTAAAACTAAGATTTATACTAATTATGAATTAATGAACAAGAACTCACGACGATGAACGATGAATCGGGAACCTAAATTATGCTTAAAACAAAGAAAAACAACTATAATCTTAAAACAACTAAACTTAGCAATCAACGATTGATACGAACTATTTGGTTTATCAAATAATTAAAACAACGGCAAGGCAACGGGAATCCACCGATCAATCAACCCAACCCCAACTAGACGGCAAGTTAAAGATATAATTTTTAGTAATGATCTATCATTAATTCGATTAAATTTCTCTAAACGAATTCTAGGGTTTCGCTTTTTTTTTTCAAGTAAAACAAAACGACATGCAAAACACGATCACGAGATTATTTCTAATACTCCTACTCAACTAACTATGATCAATCTCTTGAAACATAATCAATCGCATCAATTGAAAAGGTCACAACTTGAACAATATTTTCATATAAATTCAAAGCATAAAAGATGGTTTCATCGATCTCTCGATTCAAATAAAACATAAACGATAAATAACAAATTCTAATTGATGAAAAACGATAACTTTACTCACTAAAAGTACGGCTAAAAATCTCTAGTTGGTGGTGTTGATGTTGATCGGTTTCATCCGTTGTCCCACCGCGATGTGCTTAGCCAACAACCATGATGTTAATCATGATCATTGGGATGGAGAGATTCATCTTTGAATCTCCTCTTTTGAATGATGCGGCTGCTGCTGCAATTATGCGTATGGAATGGCTAGAATTGTGTATGCGTGAATGATGAATTAGGGTTGGAACAAGGGCTGCTTTTATAGAAAAGAGAGGCGGTTAATGCTCAAGTCGGCGCCGGACGCTAGTTTAAGAATCCGGACGCCCGTTTGACTGCTTCTGGACGCTACATGGACGTTCGTTTGAGGTCAAGCTGAACTCTCTGTATCAAATTGCTGCTGTGAACGCTAGTTCACTCACAGACTCAAACTTCTAAAATTCATATCTTGAGTTGTAGACCTCCAAAAATTATGAGCCGAATGTCATAAAAAAGCTCTCGGAAAACTCTACAACTTTCATTAAGGACTCTTCTTCAGAAACGCCCTTTTTGACTACCCCGTGTATTTACGAGTCGTTTTCGGGATTTTCCCAAGCTTTATTTCATCTTCATCCTCTTGTATCTCTTTCTTTCCACTTTAATCTTCAATCAAACATCATTTAGACCTCTTCCATTCCACATTTGTGCACCTAAAAGATGACAAAACCGAGCAAAACGTAAAACCATACAAAATAGATAATAAAACCACGATATTTACTCGATTTTGCATTTTAACTATTCAAAACGTCATTCTCTCAATTTATCCTTTTAGCCATGTGATTTTCTATAAAAATCACTAAAACACGGAAGATAATGTTACGAAATAACTCGATAAAAACCATAAAATTAGTCGTAAACATTCCTCCTTGTAAATTTATCAATTTTTACATTGACTGCTGACATCCTTCTTGCTAAAGAACAGACCTTTGATCACAAAATCCTAGCGGTCACCGGTCTTGGTGAAGATCAACTCCGTTCAACCTGCAAATCTCTCTGAATCTTGAACCTGTCTCTTGGTGATACCAGTTTGTTGAAACACAGACGAGAAACTTACAGTTTAAGAAAGATAAAACAGATGCAATCTAACAAGAAAAATAAGACAGAAATTGATAAAACACAGAAACAAAGAGAACACGGTGATTTAATGTGGTTTCCGGCGTTGTGCCGACTACTCCACGGACTGAAAATGAGATATTTTACTATGCACATAATTATAAGGTTTTCACAAGTGTGTGAATTGTTCTCTTGAAAGACACATTTTGCATTGATTACAACAATGATATTTATAGGCACAAATCCCTAACCTTCACCGCCATAAGATCTTTGTCGGAATTGTCATAAATACTCCATATGTGGACTTCGGCTCCAGCTATTATCCACTAGACGAAACTCAGCTTCAAACTGACTTTCCAAACTTGTAATCAACTGCCCAGATGTAGAACTCACTTGTTTTCAAAGAAACTCGGTTTTCTCAAATTTTCCTAAAACTCGCCACTTCACAAAACTCGCCAAATTTTTCAGATTAGTTCCACCAACTTTAGAGATCAAGTCACAAAACTGACAGTCCCGATCATGAAACCTCGCACGTAGAATCCATATTTGTTTTAAAAAAAATCCATCTTTTCATTTCCTAATAATCATATGTTATGGTTTTTGGGTTCCTAATCACTTACTTTTTGTAAAAGCTTGATCTTTATCGTTTCTATCCATTTTCTTGTTCAATCTTAACGTTTCATCATTTCTAGCATCAAATCTTGAGCCTTTAACGCATAATTACAGAGTTAGAGGTAAGAAAGTATAATCGAAAGGTTATGATCAATTTTTGAACTTTTATTAATTCTGCAATATTGTGTCTATTTTTTATAGAAACATTATTGTTTCTATTAATTAGCGGTAATCACGAATTTCGAGTTAATTGCTTCAGCGAGAGAAGTGTAATAGAGTTGCACGAATTAAGGTGTCATTTGTTCTGCAACTTCCTGCTACATGATGAGCGTTTTTTCTCACCGAACAAATTTATATTACTCAAGACAACGATGACTAAACAAGCTCTCTAACCGGCAGTGGACCGGGTCGATTGCTAGTATAGCTACAGGAGTCCGAGGTCGATCCCACAGAGAAAGGTGTGTTTGTGAGTACCAAAGTGAACTTCTAACTTAGTCTAGGCAAACAAGCGGTTGGTTGGTTGTTATTACACTATGCTAAAACATAAAAGAGAGAGAGAAGATTAAACTACTAGATTCAACGAGGGAGAAAGGGACATAGCCGAACCATGATCAAAATGACTAATTTCAACCCCGAGGATAGACAAAACCGGAGTGTGCAATATAACAAACGAGCTCTTGCATTCAATTTCACGGTGCGAACTCCTAAACCCGGTGCTAGCGTCTGAACAACTCTCTTCTAACACCTTATGCCATGTTAAGGTCTGAACAACTCTCTCCTAACAAGTCATGTTTTGCACTCGAGCCGCTTAAACGTATAAACGAGTAACCTCACGATGAGCTCGGTTTAACAACTAAACCGAGACTACACTGCGCGATCCTAGAACCCTTTTCCCACACCCTCTCTCTCGAACAACTCTCAAGAGTGATGTGTGTGATATTTGACCTAGGTAGCTAATCTAGCTCAAATCCGTTATAACAAGTTCTAAGACGTGAAACATGCAAGAAACAACAATAAAACACACTACCCACTCCCAATTTCATCACCCAAAGGGTGATTTCATCACATATCACATGACCCAAGCATGGGAGGAATTAGCTACACATTATACTAGTTAAAACATAAAGAAAACAATAAAAGAGAAGCAAAACAAACATAAGAGGGAAGAAAATTGCCATAAATTGCAGAGAATCAAGTTTGGAGAAGAAAGGTACAAAAGAGAGAATCACCAAAAGATAGAGACTTGTTGTTTGTAATGAAAATCTAATCTAAGAAATGAAAAGAGTGAGTTAAGAAGTCTTTGATCTACATAAAAGGAAAGTGCAACAAACTATTTACAAAAATCGAGCAAAACCTAGCTAAGGGAAGGGAAAAGTCAAGTCCCTTCAAGAAATGGAATGAGGGGTATTTATAGTGCAAAGGGGAAAATCTGAGAAAAATTGGTCCAAACGCTGGTTTGAGACATGGAACCAGCGTTTGGAGTTGAGGAGATGAATACTGGGAGTAAAGGGGTTCAAACGCTGGTTTGGCAGCGGGAACGCTGGTTTGGGAGCTGGGAACGCTGGTTTGGGGAGCTGGGAACGCTGGTTTGAGACATGGAACCAAAGCGTTTGAACGCTCCAAACGTGTGCGTTTCGCATGATGCAGATTTTTCTGCTGTAGTAAAACCTTCATAACTTCTTCATCCGAGCTCCGATTGGGGTGATTCAAGATGCGTTGGAAAGCTCTTTCAATTCTCTACAAATTTCATGAAGAAGTCATGACCATAAAATGCCTCCATAATGGGTCAAAATGCTTCTGAATCAGAACAGTCACTTCGGCACCAACTCTTTCTCGTCCTTTTCCTATTCTTTCTTCTTTCTTGGCTCATTCTTGCACCTTGATCACACCTATCATCATAAATCTTCGTCTTCCGGGTTCTCGAGACACCAATACCCTACATCATCACAACAACCAAAAACAACCAAAACATTCCGGAGGGTAAAAGTGCTCGGAATAGGGTCAATATCACTAAAAAGAGGTAGTAAACTATCAAAGTGACGGATTTACTCCCCGTGCTAATAATTCACGATATTGCCCCTAAAACGGTCTAAATCACCAAGAAACGTGCTAAAAGTGGGATAAACGGGGTAAAAGATGCACTGAATCATGTAAAGTTGACTCCCATCAACCACCCCACACTTAGCCTTTGCTCGTCCTCGAGTAAAATAGGCGTTTTAAAACAAACCAAAGGATTCAACTTTATGATGTAGGTGCTACTACTCACACTCTCAAGGTAACCACAAAGTAAGAAACACGAACATATACACATTGGTGCAACATTATCAAGAAAATGGAGTGTGTGTGGTGCCAAGCCAAAACCAAGTGCTCAAAATGATTGTCGGGCTTGAATCCCAACCAAAAGTCTACCAACCGCCTCATAATCACTAGCCTCTCCACTAATCAAGGTCACTAAGTTTGGACACGATCGAAGCAGGACTTGAAGGGTTATAATGTTAGGCTAGGGTGATTCCGGTTAATCGAATAGGATATTTTGGGAATTGGAGAAAAAGAAGTACGAGTGAACCTAATCAACAAGTGTACCACTTCATCTCTACTATACAAACCATCCAAACTCCTTTTGATTATTTTTAACACCTTGGGAACCATAGAATGCTAACATACCCGAACTCATTGCCTAATTCAACTATGTTTCAAGTTTCATAAGGCGAGGTCGAATACATTAGCACCTATCTCACTATCCCAACTCCAACATCATAAGTATAACTTTTGAGCTCAACACTTTTGACTCCAACCCTTTATTTCTATAAACTCCAAACTCTTATTCGTTGAGAACTTTCTAATTTATTTTGAACTTTGATTGATTGAGTTCTCTTTTTTTTTTTTTTTTTTTTTTTTTTTTTTGAAGAGAAAATGAAGAATTTCACAACTTTTTCCTTTTCTCTTTAGGCCAACCCAAACATTAGGGCCAACTTAGCTCCTCTTCTCCTTATAGCTCCAAACCAAGAAAACACCAACCCATCACAAGACATCATTTCCCCACCCCACACTTGTTTTAGCAAGTGTGCTCCAACTAAGGACTAGGTCCACTCGTAGGTTAAAATGAAAGGAAAGTGACCATAATTATGGTTCAAGGGTAGGTTTCGACTAAGTAACAAAACGGCTATAAGTGAATGGTGGTCGACCATTCTATCATCAAGGCTGAGAGGGGCTACGAAGGTCTAATGTTCGGGGTAAGGCTTATTTGGCTATGGTAGGGTCAAAAGGACGCCAAAACCGTCATCCCATGTCCTACTTAGGTAAACCTATGACATTTCGCCTCAAGGCTAGTGATATGAAAGGTGGTAGCAATCAAATTGTGCACAAAGTGTAGCTTTCGTGAAAGTAATAAACTTCATTCTCAAGATAATATCAAACCGCAATGCACATGTTCGGGGTCCTGACTAAGGTGATCACCACTCAAATGTGAAAATAACACACACAACACGGTGTTAAGACCATTGAAATTTTTTAAAAATTACCCAAAAATCGACTCGAGCCCGATCATAGGCTAAGCATACCACATTTATAGCACATTTAACAACGAAAACAAGAAAACAAATAAGTCTCCCACCCCACACTTAAACGAAACACTTTGTCCTCGGTGTGAGAGATAAAAAGAGTAAAAGACTTAGCTTGTTTGACCAAAACCCGGCAGTGAAGGCGCGCACTTTAGCTCACGTGACATCTTCTAGTAAGCTCCATCTCGAGTACACGAACACCATGTAGGCAGAAAACAAGGCAAACACATGCACGGAAAAAATCCACGTGCCAAAAGATGGTGATAGATACGAGATATCTAAAAATAGAAGCCATGCCACAATCAAGGTATCAAAGCATATCAACCATACTAGACGGGAAGTGCACTGGATGTAAAGATAATCAAAAGAAACACAGAGCATCCACGCATAAAATAAGGCCACAGAGGCTCACATAAAAACATCCTCGTCTAAGTACAAAAGCAAGAACCAACATGGAGCTCTCACCCCAATCTCTTTTTCAAGACAAGACTCTCCCTCTTCCAACCAAAACCACTTCAAAACATAATTATTACCAAAAAGGTGGGTTGCCTCCCACAAAGCGCCTTTGTTTTACGTCGTTGGCTCGACCAAGTGGCACTTAAAATGGACTCAAACCACAAAAGACTCAAAACAACATGCCAACATTTTCATTTCAAACAAGTAACACCAAACACCATCAACCGAAATCCGAACTCAAAAGATCAACAACTTCGTAAGAACAAAAATAGCAAGCATAGGGAAAACGAGTTCACAAGGAACTTACCTCGCATGGCTCTCGAGGCCACCTCTTGCCAACTCGGGAGTCCTTCCTTTCAAAGTCTTTTATCTTCTTCTTCTTGAAGTTGCCATCCCATGGTAGTCGTCCATTTTCAAGAATCTTGTGAGTTTCATCTACCGGGGAGTACACAAACTCGATCGAATAATACTCCTCAACACATTGTGGAAGAGTGTAGTAGTCCGGGACCGGCATGTCAATAATCTCCACTTCTTCCGGTAGCTCTACCATGGATGTCATACCAAGCTCATTAGATTTCATCACACACTCCAAAATTGCATCATCATGCACTTCAATCGGGAGTGATGGTGAAATGGGCGATCCGTCTTCTCTTTCGGCTCTATCTCCACAAAATCAACAACCGCAATCGAATCCACCACACTCTCTGTCAATTCATCATTTTGCACATCATGGGAAGGTGGTGTAGTAGACAACAATTGCGCCGCTTCCATCTCAAAATCTTGCGCTTCTTCTTGATCCTGAGAGGGTTTCATCACCAAAGAATTCTTGCTCGGTCATAACAATGGTTGGCTCCACCACACACTCTTCCAAGGTATCATTAGATATTTCAATAGAATGTGATGGTGTGATGAATGACCCCAAATCAATGTCTCGCTCGAAAACCTCGTCATAGTGAATCAATCATCAATCTCACTCTCAACCCGAACTTCTTCAACGAGCACCTCATCCTCCTTAACCACCTCTATTGCATAAGTCTCTTCCTCTTTCTTGTGCCTTATCGGTTCAAGAAATTTCCCATCCGGTCTCCAAGATTGCTTATGTCGGCGTCAAATCTTTTGTCGACCTCTTGCATATCCTTCTTGAACTCTTTCTCGAACTCTTGCAATTGATTCGACAACCGCTCCATTTGATTGTCGGTGAATTCTTCTTGTGGCATGGAGGGGCGATGATCATACTTGAAAATCCTCATAATGTTGTGGCTCATAGCTCGAATAACCATAATTTTGACTTTGGTATGCACTCAGGGCAATCGATAAGCCCATGAACTTTGGTTACTCTGCTGATATTGAGGATGAGGCATGAATCGTTGTTGATAATATCGCTCAGTGCCTGAGGTTGGTAAGGTATTGTTGTTGTTCGTGAGTACCATTGATTGAAAAATCCTTCCATTTAAGCACAACCGCAAAATCTCGTAAAACAACAAGAAAACAATAAAACAAAACCTAGGCCCAAGCCTTCGTTCACTTACAAGATATCACAAATAACACACACCGTTCCCGGCAACGGCGCCATTTTGATGAGCGTTTTCTCACCGAACAAATTTATATTACTCAAGACAACGGTGACTAAACAAGCTCTCTAACCGGCAAAGGACCGGGTCGATTGCTAGTATAGCTACGGAGTCCGAGGTCGATCCCACGAGAGAAAGGTGTGTTTGTGAGTACCAAAGTGAACTTCTAACTTAGTCTAGGCAAACAAGCGGTTGGTTGGTTGTTATTACACTATGCTAAAACATAAAAGAGAGAGAAGATTAAACTACTAGATTCAACGAGGAGAAAGGGACATAGCCGAACCATGATCAAAATGACTAATTT
The DNA here is from genome assembly GCA_026214975.1 of Gentiana macrophylla. NCBI lineage: Eukaryota > Viridiplantae > Streptophyta > Magnoliopsida > Gentianales > Gentianaceae > Gentiana > Gentiana macrophylla. The sequence continues at coordinate 18,877,107 of CM047817.1, read as the reverse complement.
CAACCCCGAGGATAGACAAAACCGGGAGTGTGCAATATAACAAACGAGCTCTTGCATTCAATTTCACGGGTGCGAACTCCTAAACCCGGTGCTAAGCGTCTCGAACAACTCTCTTCTAACACCTTATGCCATGTTAAGGTCTGAACAACTCTCTCCTAACAAGTCATGTTTTGCACTTTCAGCCGCTTAAACGTATAAACGAGTAACCTCACGATGAGCTCGGTTTAACAACTAAACCGAGACTACACCTGCGATCCTAGAACCCTTTTCCCACACCCTCTCTCTCGAACAACTCTCAAGAGTGATGTGTGTGATATTTGACCTAGGTAGCTAATCTAGCTCAAATCCGTTATAACAAGTTCTAAGACGTGAAACATGCAAGAAACAACAATAAAACACACTACCCACTCCCAATTTCATCACCCAAAGGGTGATTTCATCACATATCACATGACCAAGCTATGGGGAGAAATTAGCTACACATTATACTAGTTAAAACATAAAGAAAACAATAAAAGAGAAGCAAAACAAACATAAGAGGGAAGAAAATTGCCATAAATTGCAGAGAGAATCGAAGTTTGGAGAAGAAAGGTACAAAGAGAGAATCACCAAAAGATATAGACTTGTTGTTTGTAATGAAAATCTAATCTAAGAAATGAAAAGAGTGAGTTAAGAAGTCTTTGATCTACATAAAAGGAAAGTGCAACAAACTATTTACAAAAATCGAGCAAAACCTAGCTAAGGGAAGGGAAAAAGTCAAGTCCCTTCAAGAAATGGAATGAGGGGGTATTTATAGTGCAAAGGGAAAATCTGCAAAATTGGTCCAAACGCTGGTTTGAGACATGGAACCAGCGTTTGGAGTTGAGGAGATGAATCTTGGGAGTAAAGGGGTTCAAACGCTGGTTTGGCGTAGCTGGGAACGCTGGTTTGGGAGCTGGGAACGCTGGTTTGGGAGCTGGGAACGCTGGTTTGAGACATGGAACGGCGTTTGAACGCCTCCAAACGTGCGTTCGCGTGATGCGCATTTTCTCTTTGTAGTAAAACCTTCATAACTTCTTCATCCGAGCTCCGATTGGGGTGATTCAAGATGCGTTGGAAAGCTCTTTCAATTATCTACAACTTTCATGAAGAAGTCATGACCAGAAAATGCCTCCATCATGGGTCAAAATGCTTCTGAATCAGAACAGTCACTCGGGCACCAACTCTTTCTCGTCCTTTTCCTATTCTTTCTTCTTTCTTGGCTCATTCTTGCACCTTGATCACACCTATCATCATAAATCTTCGCCTTCGGTTCTCGAGACACCAATACCCTACATCATCACAACAACCAAAAACAACCAAAACATTCCGGAGGGTAAAAGTGCTCGGAATAGGTCAATATCACTAAAAAAGAGGTAGTAAACTATCAAAGTGACGGATTTACTCCCGTGCTAATAATTCACGATATTGCCCCTAAAACGGTCTAAATCACCAAGAAACGTGCTAAAAGTGGGATAAACGGGGGTAAAAGATGCACCGGAATCATGTAAAGTTGACTCCCATCACTACACAACACTGGTTCATATGCACATAGGTGGTAAATTCAACATGTACTTTCTAGAATACAAATTATTTATATATTTTATTTGATTTTGGCATATATAATTTGTTAGATGCATGTTAGGCTCATATGCAATACACATCTCAGATGGACATTGCATAAGTATTGTAATTCTATTAAAGTGATACGAAAAGTCGAGAGTCCTCGACAATCGTAGATTAGTGTCGCATGCCTAGGGGTTAAACGAATTTGAGGTGGAAGTTGAGCCAATTACAAGTGCCCACATGCGAGTCTAACTGCAATGATCAATTGTATGATGATTGTGGTCCTTCCTTCAAGATTGTAGAAAGACGTAATACCCTTGAATCATCTAACACAACTTATTCACTTCACGTGTACACAATAAGGGTAATACAATGCAATCACTAAAATCTTAGCATCGATAGGATGCATGGAATCATGCCATGCCGCTTTCCCATATTCCTTTTATTTCACTTATTCATATGGTGTATCTAATTATGCTCTAGATATTATCATATTTTATTTCAAAAGTATAATTGCATCAAAAGAAAATTATGTGTGCTTTTCCAGATGCCATCATGATTTCTTTTTGATTATATTTTCATTAATGAACTATCATGCTCCTTCCTTACATCAACATTTTAGATGAAAATTATGTTAAGATTAAAGAGGCATGAGAAGACCTACAACATAATACATTTTTTTTGGGGGAGGGGGGAGGGGGGAGGGAGGGAGGGAGGGGGTTGAGGATCAATATTCAGGGCAGAGATGAGAATCGAACCCTGGTTTTTGTATCACTAGGCCGGATCCGGATCCCAACCACTAGATAATACCCTGGTTCTTTCTTTTCAGTACTTTGATATTGTTGTCTAGTAGTTCTTTGATTTATGGGTTGCGCATCCAATATTGATATTGTTTCAGTTTATTTATGATTCTATTAGTTATGACAATGGGTAGTTAGTGGTTGACTTCATGTTAGTGGATTTAGAGATTGAGTTTCATTTTGGATTATAGATATTTTATGGATGTGATTCTGTTAGTATCGGAGATAGTAGTTAAATGTGTAACATGATGAGGTATGTATACTTATGACAGATTACACACCGGACACGGTAAAGGCCTACCGGATCTCCGGTGGGGTTTTGTCCAGAATTGTATCATTTGGCATCTTTTCGGTTGATGACAGTAAAAGGTTTGCTGAACCTTTTGTTGCGCGGAATCACTCGAAACGAAAGTCAAGCACAACAGAATATAATGGAAGAACAAGAACACATATTTAACGTGGTTCGGTAATTCGGCTACATCCACCGGAAACAACAAATTTTAGATTAGAGAAAAATTTACATACACAAATTTATCTCTCAGGATCCTCACTTTGTACTGAAGCTAATACTTATCTGAAAATGAGATGCTTGTACAGTGAGGATTGTGGTGGTTTATATAGAAGAAGACGTTGACATCTTCCTAGTAGCCATAAGAGACTTTTTTCAGTAGCCATCATTTGAAAAGTTAACCACTATTTGAACAACTAACAACACATGCTTGAAATGAGCCACCGTTCCGACACCTTTGTAGTGTTTGAAATCCCTAGAAATATTCCGAGAACTGATTCAAAACTTGCGAACAAATGTTTTTCATTAAAGACGTGAGAGAATTTGGTGAAAATTGCAGAATCGAAAAAGTCATCACTATTAGTTCAAATTCCCCATTGCATTATTTCTACCGAAGTTCTCCAAATTATTATCGTTCTTATCAATCTATCACCCAAATCAATACCAATTTGGATTATCAAAGTTTAAATTATTCTCCTTTTTTTTAATCTTGAATTAGCCTCTTTAAGCACAAACTTAAAGCAAAAGCAGATAGACAAAATCATAGAAAAACTCACATACAAAAGTAGAAAAATAAAAGGGGAAGGCAAGAATATTGATAAAAATCAAACACAAGCATACAGAGAGAAGAAGCCAAATACTAGTAATAGTAAAGTTACAAACACAGCTCATGAGTCGTAACTATAAACCATTCCCTCTAGTTTTCCACTATCTCACTCTGTCTTTGTCCATATTATTCTTTGTCTGTTACTTGTACTGCTATACATGTATACAATTAGTTATCAATAATTATAAACAAGCCAAAGTTAACCCATTTTTCTCTGTTGTATTAAACCAAGTAATAGTGTAAATTTACTTTATTAGTTGGTGGTTAGCTATTTATTCCATATCAACATGTAGTTTTCAAAGGGTATAGTAAACAGTTTTTTGTTTGTGCCATCATTTTCTCTTTCACTTTTTTGGGGACTCATCATCCCATGTGCTCTTTACTTTATCTTTAATAGCCAGAATTTTCTAATAATAAATGTACAAAGCCAATTGGCCTTTATGATTCTGTTTTAGTTGAATTTCTATGAAGTGGTTTCCTTGATGCTTGACATCAAAGCTCCTATTCAATCATTTCTACAGGGGCTCTTTAACTTATTGAACCCATAACAGAGATGGGATCTCTGAAGAGTTTCAGTTAACCAGTTGCTGATTCTTTGTTTTTTCTGTTGTTCAAGATTTCATCTTTTTTTCAAGCCATTTTGAAAAAGACTCGATTTTTATCTTTCTTGAAGATTGTGAAGTTGAACCCAGATACCCTTTTCTCTCTTGGACCAATTCCAGTGTGGAATTAGTCTTTAATTCACGCTTCTTTCGCCAAATGGAAGTCATTATTTCAAGAAAGGAATGATCTTGATATTGAGGTTGTTGCAGTTTTCATAGCTTTGAAGCAGCTTTAGTTTCATTCTTGAATCCTCATTAGGATTTGAGCTTTTAATCTTCATATGATGATATAAAAGGTGGGTTTTTAAAGTTTTTATCAGGTTTTTTTTAACTAGTGATTGTCTATGATATATACATTTGAGTCATTTATTTTGCAGAAATTGCCTTAAATGGCTGAATTTAGAGCACATAGAGTAGAGAATGGGCATACCAAGATTAAGAATGTGCCAATAGCAGTGACCCCAGAAGGATTTTGGTGTTGCCCTTATCCAGTTGTGTTTCAAAAGACAACAAAAACACAAAATCCCATTAAAAAACCCAAACCAGTTTCTCCAAATCCAATTCCTAATTCTTCATGTCAGAAAAAGCAAGCACCAGTGTCTGAAAGAAAGTCAGGAAACCTAGGTCAAAACCCTGACTTATGTTCTAATGATCAAGATGCTGTTATTCTTGATGCACCACTTAGAAGTAATTCGGCGACTTCTGAACGAAAGGAGAGACCTAAGGCTGAGAATCCGCCACGGAAAGTGTCCATTGAATTTGGTGAACATGGAACTAGTGATTTTGAAGTTAGGTTATTAGGAAAACAGGGGCTTATTGTGAAGTTGAGTGTTCATAAGTGTATTTTAATAGAGAAAAGCAGCTTCTTTTCAAACAAAATCTCAGAACAGGATTCAGGTTTTCTGTGTATTGAAATCAATGAATGTGAGGAAATGGAAGTATATGTTGAAACTGTAGGTTTGATGTACTGCAAGGAATTGAAGCAACAGTTGATCAAGCAAAGCGTTTCACGTGTGCTACGAGTTCTCAAGGTACTTAGGAATGCTAATTTAATCAACTTTGAAGTTTAGTATTCTGCACCAATAAAAATGTTCTTGTTGTATGGTTTAGCATCATACACTGCAATTCAAATGTTACTTATTGCGTGTTTGTGTTTTTTCTCCTTTCTTTGTAGAATATATTATAGGTACTAATGCAAATGCTTTTAGTATTGCAAATGAATGCAAAAAGGTCAAAGATAGCACGTTGTAATCAAAATGCAGGAATGTTATGTCAATGTGTCGATTTCTAAGGCATTTTATTGGTATACCTAAAGCAAAACGTGCATAGATCGTATTTTAGTTTAGGCCATTGTTAAAGACACCACACCAAACCTACTGCAGCGTCATCACAGTGACAAATCGATTCTCAGCTCTTGTTACGACTTTCTGCTTGTCGATTGTTACAAATGACTGGGTAAAGGTTGATTTTAGAGCTGAGAATCGACTTTCACCCAGTCAATTGTTTTCGGTGTGGTGTCACGTTAGAAACTCTATGGTGCCTTTCAATGCGCCGTTTAGTTTAGGGGGAAACTAGGCCTGATGATGACATAGCTCTTAGTTTTCAGTTCTTGAAATCCTTTTTTCTAAAGGCAAGAACACAAAACAAAAATGAAGACCATGGAAGCCATTAGATCAAGGATTGATTCATCGTTTTACTTTCTCATCAATTAAATTTACCCAAAAAAAAAAAAAATCCACCAGTCTACGAAAACAGCCCTAAACATTCCTGATTCTTGCCTTTTCTGTTCCCTTACTGTAGGAGTGTATCTATGCTTGCTGCTTAGCAGCAGGACAACCTATTATAAGAAACTGCATTGTGTTCACGCGTGTATACTTGCCTTATTATTGTTTCTTGTATATCATAGAATTGTTATATGCCAACATAGCGATTCCTGCAATTCCAGTTTGTGGGATGTTCTTTGGAGTGACAAAGATGCTGTATTGATTTTCTTTTGGTGGGTAGGTGTGCGTGTGTGTGTGTGTGTGGGGGGCAGGCATCGTTGAATGATGTTAGACTGTTAGTTGGAAACATAGCAGGTTCAGTAAGCTTCCTTCGATGTGCTAAACTTCTTCTTTTTAATAAACCCTCATAATCTATGATGCTTACACTTGTAGATATCATGTAGATTGGATGTGCATATCGTCTTTCTTGAAAAAAAAAATCGTTTCTTTTTCAACTCTGCTTGAAAATATCATGCTTTAATAACTCAAAAATTCATTATAGATTGCAGAACAACTGGGATTCTCGGCTTGCATACAATCCTGTTTGGAGTACTTAGAAGCAGCTCCGTGGGTAGGCGAAGAAGAGGAAGAAAAAGTCGTTTCATCAGTCTTACGTTTACAAGACGAAGGAATCAGAGTATCCCCTGTTCTAAAACGCGTGTCATCCGGCATTTCATACCCCCCAAAAGACGCATTCTCTCACATCTTAGAACTTGTTCTCAAAAGCAACGAAGAAAGAGCACGTCGTGAAATGAAATCCATCGTATTAAAACTCCTTCGAGAAAACACCAATCTCCCAAGCTCCTCATCCACAACTTCAGTTGATCTCACCTACAATCAAATCATCTACGCGTCTTGTAGAACCTGCCTCGATATCTTACTGTCCTTATCATATCAAGCTACTGAATCCAATGAATTTCAAGAAGAAGACGTGTTAAAAAAGTTATCTTTAGAAGCTGATAATCTATGGTGGTTACTCGAAATATTATCAGACAGACAAGCAGCAGATGAATTTGCAGTAATATGGGCTAACCAACAAGAACTAGCTTCACTTCATGTAAAACTCCCGGTTGCGTCCCGTTACAATATTAGCTGCATAACTGCAAGGCTATTTGTGGAAATAGGAAAAGGGCAACTTCTTCCGACAAAGGACACGAGATTACTGTTACTAAACACGTGGTTACACCCGTTGATCAATGATTATAACTGGTTATTACACGGGACCAGGTCGTTTGATAGGAAAACTGTGGAGGAAGGAATTGGTAGGACAATACTTACATTGCCATTAGAGGAACAACAGAGTATATTATTGTCTTGGTTCGGAATGTTCTTGAAGGGCGGCGATAGTTGTCCGAATTTACAGAAAGCTTTTGAGGTTTGGTGGAGGAGGACATTTGTTAGGCCTTACATGGAATCAAATCTCAACCATTCAAATGGTGGTTCTATGACATTGAATGGTTCAGATCAATAAGACATTAAGTATTAGGGTACTTAATACAGGTTAAAGCTTTTAACTAATGAAGAGTGTGTGTGTTTGTGTGTGTATGTTTAATGTTTGTTTAACTGGATAATACAGTACTAATTTCAAGTGTTTATGTACTGGGATTTTGTGTATGCAATGCTAATACAAGGTGTTTTACATGGATTTACTTTTGAAAAGTAAAGTCAGTGGCAGTGACGTTATTTTCACGAAAAATATTTATAGTGCTCGAAGTATGCTTGAAATGATCGTGGTGCCGGAAGTAAGTAAATATGTAATGTAAATAAAATCCCTAAAAAATTATTGCTTTGTTTAATGTGGATTCTAAGGGTTTATTTGATTTTTAGTCTTATAACTTTCTCCGTTTTTGTAAATAATTCTTTTTACTTGTGAAGATTTTTTCAATGCCAAGTGTATTATAAAAATCATAAAATACTTTATTTAAATTAAACTAACAAATATAAATCACAAAGTATTATATGTGAATAAATTCGATACATATTATTATATATGTTATATGCATGCGTGTGTGTATATATATATATGTTATGTATGTATATATGTGTATGTATGTATATATTTACATGTACAAATATATACATACATACACATATATACATACATAACATGTATATATATATATACACACACGCACGTACGTAACATACATAATATGTATCGAATTTATTCACATATAATACTTGGTACTTTTATTTGTTAGTTCTAGTTTAAATAAAGTATTCTATGTAGTGTAATGGTATTTTGATTGGAAATTGATCCAAAGGTCATGGGTACGAATCTCCAACATCAGCCACATCATATTTTATGGGTCCCACAATACACTTTCAGAATACCTAAGCCATCTCACGAGCTCCGCGATGATTAGGCAAAAAGGACTAAAAATCCGTAAAATAGAAAGTTAAAGAACTGAAAATGCTACCGACATAAAAAGAGGACTATTTACAAAAATGGGGAAAGTTATAGAGCTAAAAATCCAATAAACCATGGGTCCCACAATACACTTTGCAGCCACCTAAGACATCTCACCGGAGCTCCGGCGATGATTAGGCAAAAAGGACTAAAAATCCAGAAAATAGAAAGTTATAGAACTGAAAATGCTACCAACATAAAAAGAGGACTATTTACAAAAATGGGGAAAGTTATAGGACTAAAAATCCTATAAAAATTATTTCTAACATGGTGGGCTAGCTGCAGTGCCCTGCATTAAAAATGAAAACATTTCCCCATCAATCAGATCATATCTTATTTTATTATATAAGATCTTGAATGCATAATACAAATATGTAATGCCAGGCATATGCCAAAGGTGAACAGAATATCCCCTTAATCCCCTCGACGCTTTGCATGAAACAGAAAGGAAAAAACCAAAACAAAAAAAATGGTTAAACCCTAACTACAAGGGTTCCCACCCCTGTCTCACGGGATAATGAAGATGTTAATCAAGTAATCTAGTGGTTCAGAGTCATGAGTTTGCTATTATATAAAACCAGGGTCTCACCCCTGTCCCAAATAGTGAAGATGTTAATCGTGAACCTTGATTTCGTTTATGAAAGGGTCCAAATTTATTCTTTTAAGACACTCAAGTCGCTTTATCATTGCGCCACGCCCCGGGACGATAATAGGTAAAATGCTGTTATAAATACACAAAATATGTCATGTAATTATCGTGGTTGATGGACATGTGAAATATTTGCTGGCTAATCAGTATATATGCTGGCACAAAAAATATTTTTGGCTTGACTTTTTAGCTGATTTTATAAAAATACATCTAATTCCTTCACTCTCTCATTACTACGACTTTCTTTACAAAGAGTTTTAAAAGTAGCAAAAGAAATAAAGATCCAGTAATATATTGTTGCTATGGAAGCCATTGGTGAAGAAGCTCCCCAGAGGCAGAGGTAATATATTCTTCTGTGACCTCCCCCTTTCTATTTTTTTTTTTTTTTTTAAAGTTTCCCAGTAAACGAAAAACTACCGACTAATCCAAAGTTCGACCGGGATGATGAATGCAGACTTGCAGAGTCTGACAGGGTTTTCGCGGTTTTAGTATGTAACATAGGACACACAGGGCGCCCGTGACATATGTTGAGGCTAGTGCCAGTCCCCAAATCGAGTGCTTTTAGTTGAAATTGTTTTTTTTTAAACATACTTATCGCGTTTTTAACATCCATAAATACAAAATTCAATTTATTGATAAATTTCAAAACATACATACAAATTAGTCTTTTGGGCCAAGTAAATTTTTTATTGAGGCCTTTTGTTAGATATTTTTTCATAAATATTTTTGTAATCTCTTGCATACGAGTTCTTAACGAAATAATGTTATCGCAATGAAGCGGGGTTCGACCTGCCTGATCAGTCGCGGTGGTCGTCGAGGGCAACGCTAACTCGTGGGGATTCGGGGCAACGTCCCAAAACCTAAACCAATACATGATCGTCGTTAGAAGAAGTAAAAAAATTTGGCGCTTTATAAAAAAATTAACATATTATATTAGGTTGAATCGGATTGAATCTACACAGATATTTTTTTTTTTTTAATAAACATTGATCGTTGAAATTCTCCGTGCCGTTAGCTTAAGACCAACGATCTCAATCTACTTCACTGTAGAGCCGGCCATGAGGACACACATATATATATATATATATATATATATATATATATAATTATATATATGATGAACTTAAGGCGTTGACCAATTTTTGTTTGTTTTTGAATCTTGGCTCTCTCATTTTGATCCAGAAGTTTGAGGTATATTTTGCATGAAACAGTTAATGCATCAGATTTTCCTTATAAACTATATGTATTTATAGAGTTTGTAAAATAATGGTTTTAAGGCGAAATCGAATCGCCTATTCAATTCTATTTGTGCTTGAGGTTGAGGGTATATATTACAGGTATGGCGTCGTTACCGGAGCAAATAAAGGCATCGGTCTTGAGATAGTCCGGCAGCTGGCGGCTGCCGGAGTAACTGTCGTATTAACAGCCCGGGATGTGAATAGAGGAAAGGAAGCTACTGCTGCTTTACATGAACAAGGGGTAAAGAATGTAGTTTTTCATCAGCTTGATGTTCAAGATGCTAAGAGCATCGAATCATTGGCTCGGTTCGTTGCTGCTGAATTCGGAAAACTTGATATTTTGGTATGCTTTTGTTTACATCATTCAAATAACATGGAAATATTGAATCATTGGCTCGGTTCGTGGTTTTTTTGTCTGTTTTGTTGCTGATAATTTTTACTGTAATAGGTGAACAATGCCGGAGCATCTGGAGCTGTTGTGGATGAAACACGTTTAAAGGCCTTAAATATTGATCCTGAATCTTGGGTAAGAATGTTTGTTAATTATGCATTCGATTTTTCTTTCGCGTTAAAGAGCTTTGAGTCAGATCTGTACCTTTGAGTAAATATCGACTTCTGCTGTGTTAGGTTATCTGACGACGTGGATACGAGGGCGACGAGGCATGAGGATACGGGAGTTTTGGAAAAAAGTCACGGGCTCAAAATGTAAATATTAAAAATATAGGGACTAAAATGTAATTATAAAAACTATAAGCGCCGAATGAGCGGGGTGTTTCATTTGGTCCAAATGAGACAAGATCTGACTTCAATGGATGAGTGAAGATATTTTCTTTAAACGAAACTGCATCGATTTGGGTGGATAGTTTCCAAAATCTGATAAAAGTGTCCAAAATCTGGGAATAATGTCCATATTTCCACACTCGGGTGTCCAATTTTTTTTAAAATTCCAAACGGCCTGATGTCGTGCCCGACGCCAGTGTGTCTGTCGCGTGTCAGACACAGACACGCGGTACCGTCTGGAGTGTCCGTGTATCATACTCGTGAAGTGAAGCTATCGAAGCCATAGAGAGGGCACGTGCCCCTCGATTTTTGAGAAATTACTATTATACCCTTACATATTTTGATATTAGCCTTGTTTTGATATATATATATATATATATATATATATATATATATATTTCAGTCGCCATCAATATATATTTCGAATGTGTGGGGTAGTGGCTAGTCACTTAATTTTAGTCCTAAACGTCAGGGATGGATTCCCCATAGCTGCTTTTTTTTTTTTACCATTTTACTTCTTCAATTATGTCTTATATATTTTTTTCCCCAATTTTGATTCTTCAATTATGTCTTATATATTCCTACCATTTTAATTCTTCAATTATGTCTTATATATTTTTAAGGAAGGGATGACAAAAAAATTAATAAATGAGTGCGGAAGACAAAAGAATAATTTTTCATGATTATAAAGGACAAAAATCACAATTATTCTTGGCGTGTTAATGTTCTTTATGTTTACAATTATTCTTCATATTTACTTTATTCCACATTTATTCTTCATATTTATTACTTCATAATTGCTACTTTAGTCTTTATTAAATTACAGTTTCCTTCTATCCCGATTTTTTTGATAATTTTGTCATTCTGGACAAAAATCTATATATTTTTTCCCCCAATTTTGATTCTTCAATTATATATATGTATATTCACACGTACGGGATAAGTGTGTGGGTTCTCAATTTTTTTTTATGAAATTACGGAAATTATATTATATTTTTTTCCCCCTACCATTTTACTTCTTCAATTATAAGTCTTATATATTCCTACCATTTTACTTCTTCAATTATGTCTTATATTTTTTTCCCCCTAATTTTGATTCTTCAATTATGTCTTATATATTCCTACCATTTTACTTCTTCAATTATGTCTTATATTTCCCCCAATTTTGATTCTTCAATTATATATATGTATATTCACACGTACAAGATAAGTGTGTGGGTTCTCAATTTTTTTTTTTTATGCAATTACGGAAATTATATTATATTTTTTTCCCCTACCATTTTACTTCTTCAATTATGTCTTATATACTTCAATTATGTCTTATATATATTTTTTTACCCTACCATTTTCCCCCAATTTTGATTCTTCAATTATATATATGTATATTCACACGTACGATACTTCAATTATGTCTTATATTTTTTTTTTCCCCTACCATTTTTTCCCCCAATTTTGATTCTTCAATTATATATATGTATATTCACACGTACGATACTTCAATTATGTCTTTTTTTTTTTCCCCTACCATTTTTCCCCCAATTTTGATTCTTCAATTATATATATGTATATTCACACGTACGAGATAAGTGTGTGGGTTCCTCAATTTTTTTTATGAAATTACGGAAATTATATTATATATTTTTTTCCCCTACCATTTTACTTCTTCAATTATGTCTTATATACTTCAATTATGTCTTATATATATTTTTTTCCTCTACCATTTTACTTCTTCAATTATGTCTTATATATTTTTTCCCCCCAATTTTGATTCTTCAATTATATATATGTATATTCACACGTACGAGATAAGTGTATGGGTTCTCAAATTTTTTTATGAAATTACGGAAATTATATATAGGGCCAATAGTGAGTTGTGTCCCCCCTGAACCGAAATTCTGGCTCCGCCACTGTCATAGTGTGACTCTGTGAGTACTATTTGGGATGAACTCTGGATTAGTCTGACAAAGTTTTTTGTGATGTTTTTTCCCCAATTTTGATTCTTCAATTATATATATATGTATATACACACACGTACTTCTTTAATTATGTCTTATATTTTTTTTCCCCAATTTTGATTCTTCAATTATATATATGTATATTCACACGTACGAGATAAGTGTGTGGGTTCTCAATTTTTTTTATGAAATTACGGAAATTATATATAGGGCCAATAGAGAGTTGTGCTTCTCGAATCAAATCACGCCCCGCCATCATCATCTGTGAGTATTATTTGGGACGAACTCTGGATTAATCTGACCAGGTTTTTTGTGATGTTTTTTTCCCCAATTTTGATTCTTCAATTATATATATGTATATACGCACGTACGAGATAAGTGTGTAGGTTCACAATTTTTTTTATGAAATTACGGAAATTATATATAGGGCCAATAGAGAGTTGTGCCCCCTGAACCGAAATCCTGGCTCCGCCACTGTCATACTGTGAGTACTATTTGGGACGAACTCTGGATTAGTCTGATCAAGTTTTTTGTGATGCATGCAGCTAGCAGGAAAAGCAGCTAATTTAGTGACAGATGTGATAATCACAACTCCCGAGAAAGCGAAAGAATGTCTGGAGATAAACTACTATGGTGCAAAGAATGCTGCTGAGGCTCTTCTCCCATTCTTACAGCTTTCATCTTCTGGTGCAAGGATTGTAAATGTCTCTTCTTTAAGAAGTGAATTAAGGGTAAGAAATTAGTGTCCAACTGCTACTAAAGACACCCTATCTATTTACTATCCCGGATTAAAGTAATTAATACGGACTAATGAAAATTTGAAACTCGTGCAGAGGATTCCGGGTGAGGAAATAAGAAAAGAACTTGGAGACATCGAAACTCTAACTGAAGAGAAAATTGATGGAGTTTTGCAGAGGTTTTTATATGATCTAAAGCATGAATCTCTTGAAGCCAATGGATGGCCAAATATGTTACCGGCGTATAGCATATCCAAAGCTGCCATTAATGCTTATACAAGAGTTTTGGCAAAGAAGTATCCTCAAATGTGCATAAACTGTGTTCATCCTGGCTTTGTGAAAACAGACATCAATTGGAACACGGGAACGGATACGGTGAATGAAGGTGCTGAAGGACCTGTCATGTTGGCTCTTCTTCCTCAGGGTGGTCCTTCGGGTCGCTACTATGATCGTGTAAACATCGCTGAATTTTGATGTTTGAATATTGTACTCTACTTTAAGGCTTGTTTTTCGAATTGTGGAATAAATGATTTTTGATATTTAAACTATTGAAAGTGTGAGATTTTCAAGCAGGTAAGATTGATATTTGTTAGGCATGAGGTATAGTATGTTAGGGAGGTGGTATAAAATTAAACAAACCGTAGAAGCAGTGGCGGAGCTATATACAACTAGGAGGGTCGGACAACTGCCCCCACAATCTGAAAAAAGTCTAATATATGTAGTATGCATGTTGTTTGCTCCCTCATGATATTTATTTTTCTCTTTAAAAACTTTACTACCCCCTTACCTGAGATCTTGCGTCTGCCCGTAGAAGAAAACCGTAGAAGAACAATTACGTACTACAGATGAAATGCAGAAAACCAAATAGGACTCCAGATTTTTTTTTTTACCCTCTTTTGCATTACAATCATAAGTCAGATAAGAAAAGCAGAATAGAACAACCTTATTTTCTCATAATATAAAAAGATGGAAATTTATGCAACTTTCTTGTTGAAACGAAGAAATTCGGCATGCAGCAGTTCCTGCAATTCATTCCTAACATGTTGTAGTTCAATAAGTGCATCATTAATAGCCATCCTCTCGTTTTGCATTTCAGAAGAACATGATACTCCTACACGAAAAATCGATAAGCCACAAGACTCAATCCATGTTGAAGTGTATTTGCTCATGTTTTCTTTGTTTTCCTCTACTGTCAATAGTTGTGGATCGATGATTTCAGCCATACGATGGTGAAGAGAGGTCTTAACATAGTTATGGAGAGTAAAATCTTCTGTGAACATGGTGTCTGTAGGTCTTTTCCCCGTGAACATCTCCAACAAAAGAATTCCGTAGCTATATATGTCCCCTTTTGCTGATACATTTCCTCCCATGCCGTATTCTATACAAATAAAATGTTAAAGGATAAAAAGGTAGCCGTAAAATAATGTAATGTAAAAATGCTGTGAATTTTGTAAATATTTTGTTCAAAACACTTTTGGTTATGGATGTACCTGGAGCAACATAGCCAACTGTTCCTCTGATTCCGACGGAGGTGCTTTCTATATCATGTGATATATCATTAGGCGTTTGGAGAAATTTTGCAAGGCCAAAATCACTCACTAGGCCACGTAAATCGTCACCTAAGAGAATGTTGCTTGGCTTAACGTCACAATGCACAATTGGATTTCCGGAGTGACTGTGAAGATAATCCAATGCCGTAGCAATGTCTATTGCAATGTTTAACCTTTCTAACAAGTCTAACTTCTTCTCATTATCATGGACATATGGATATTGATGCAACCATTCTTCCAAACTTCCATTAGGGACGTATTCTAAAATTAAAGCCTTGAAATCATTGCCTTTGAAGTCAATGCTAGAACAAGAAGTAATGATTTTGGCAAGGTTTCTATGGCGAATGTTTCTCAATGCTTCACATTCTGCCAAGAAGCTCTTGTGGGCTCCTTTTAGCTGGAGCTTTAGCACTTTGATGGCAACCACTTTCTCGTCTGGTTTGAGGACTCCACGGTACACAGATCCATATTTTCCTTCGCCTATTAAGTTTTCTGATGAAAGGCCATTGGTGGAAGTCAAAATTTCAGCATATGAAATCTTAAAGCGTTCATTACCGTATGGAGAGTTTGAAGAAGGCACTCCTTTAGATTTTTTTCTTTTGAATATTACATATGCACATCCAAATAACGAAATCATGGCCAAGGGGATACTGATCACTAGGATCATGATTATGTGAGCCGACAACTTTTTGCGTTTTTTTGAATCATTTGAGAGGCAGACAGGTAAGTTCAATGATTTGATTCCTCCACAGAGCTTTCCATTCCCCACTAGTGAGAAGACATTTGCATTTGCAAAGACTCCATTCCTTGAAACTTCACCTTCTAACATATTGAATGAAAGATTGAGAATGCTAATGAATTTCAACGTTTCCAAAGAAGTTGGAATTTCCCCTGACAATTTATTCCGCGACAAATCCATTACTTCAATGCTTTTCAATTGTCCTAATGATGAAGGGATCGTTCCATCTAAGAAGTTACCGTCCATTTCAAGGTTTTCCAGCATCTGACAACCACCAATTGATATTGGAATTTCACCAGATAATTTATTTCCAGAAACGCTTAGCGAAACCAGATTTTTCAAATTGCCCACTTCTGAGGGTAGCGATCCAGTAAATTTGTTTTGATCTAAATATAGCCCAAGTGATAGAGAGGCCAAACTAAAAACTTCTTTGGGGAGAGATCCATTTAGATGATTTTCAGTAAGATCTAATCCTTGTAGCTCAGTGAGATTGCTCAGGGAAACCGGTATGCTACCGGAGAGCATATTTTGGCTTAGACCTAGGATCAGCAGCCCTGTAATGTCACCAATAGATTGAGGAATTTCCCCTGTAAATTTGTTCGTCGAAAGAATAAGATTCTTCATGTTTATGAGCTTGCCAATAGAGAGGGGAATGTTGCCTGAAAGAGAATTATAGCTGACATCAAGCAAACTTAAACCAACAAGCTCTCCAACTCTCTCATGAAGGTTGCCTGATATGTGATTATCAGCTAGCTTTAAATATCCTAGCTTTTTAGATAGATTATAAATCTCCAAAGGTAGTATTCCTCCGATTTCAATGTTTGACAAGCTCAGTGATTCTAGGTTGGTGCAGTTAGTCAAGGTGGCAATGAAGTTAATGCCACTATCACTATCAATACCTAGCGTATTATTGTCAAATTCCAACCACCTTAAATGTTGTAACCTTCCTAGATTTCGTGGGATTGGCCCGGTAAGCATATTCTCGCCGAATCCTATTCCGATAAGATTTGAAGCATTGGCTAATGTTGATGGAATCGACCCCGAGAAATTGTTTGAACCAACATAGAACTCAATCAATTTTGGGAGTGTCAACCCCAAAGTATCCGGGATATGACCTCTTAGATTATTGGATGAGATGGAAAGAACTGAAATCGATGAAATGTTGTAGATTTCAACGGGGAAAGAGCCCGTTAACTTGTTTTCGGACAATCCCAGGTAGTAAAGATTGTAGAGCCTACCAAGCTCATGTGGGATGTTCCCACTAAGATTGTTTTCTGATAATTCTAGTACTTCAAGCGTAGAAATATTACCTAAAGATGGAGGAATATTTCCAGTGAAATTGTTTTCAGCCAGTCCAAGTGCATGCAGGTTGGACAAAGAACTCAGCTGATCAGGGATTCTTCCGCTAAGTTTGTTTCCAAATAATTGGATTAGCCGAATATTTTTGCACAGTGTAATGTTAACAGGAAGTTGTTCCTGAAATGAGTTATTGGCAAGAACTAGATTCTGCAGATGAAATAGTCGGCCAATTTCTGGTGGAATTACGCCATGGAAAAAATTCTCTTGGAGATGGATCCCTTTAAGAAATGTAAGGTTTCCTATTGAGGGAGAAAGAGTGCCAACCAAATGGAGTGATGAAACGTCAAGTATAGTCACTCGTTTGTGTCTCTTACCACATGTGATTCCATGCCAATTGCAAAAATGCATAGAATCATTCCAAGAATCCAGAACTTGAAATGGGTCACTTTGTATGTGATTTTTGATATCTAGCAAGGCATGAAGGTCGGTCTGATTTGTAGTAGCAATGGAAAGAGTAGGAATTTCTATGGCAATGAAAAAAAAGATGGTAAATGAGCTTAATAGGCTGATGATCATATTTCTGTTTGCCATTGAGTTGCAGTATCAGAAAAAGAAAAGAAAAAACTTATAAAAGAAAGGTGAAAGGTTGCTCAAATTGAGGTGATGGACTTGGCCTCTAATGATCCCTCTCAATTATAGCAATTGGACAAAAATAAAAGATTTTGATTAATGGAGCAGAGACTTTCTATGGCATCCAACTTATTCGCATGCCGACAATTTAGTGAGAAGTGTGTTCATACTTATACTTCTTCCGTTTCAAAATAAGTGTTATTTTAACAATTCATATGGAGATGAAAACCTATAAAATAACTTTTCAACCCCATTTAAAGCAAGAGTAATATTTTTCGAGAAATGTTATGAGCACAATTATATTGTTATGTCACAACCAGGGGCAGAACTATAGCCCTTGCACCGTTGGCCACTGCAACCGGTGGATTTTTTCTTCTTTGTATCTATATATATTCGGCATTATGTTTTAGTGATGAAAAATAAAACGAGTCAAGGATTTTGCTCCCATTGAATGATTTTTTTTTATGAATAGTAAAAATTGAGTTTCTTAATCTGCGTGAATAGTAAAACGTGGACATTTTTATGGGATTTTATGAATACAAACGACGACACTTATTTTAGGACAAAAACATTTTGTTAAAATGGAAAGAGTATTCTTTATATGGTGTTGAAGCATTTAATGTGACATATACACATTTCTAATTGTAAGTAATGTACAATTGGCTAAAGGTGAAGCCTATTGCATATTTACTCCCACCGTCCCTCAATACAATTCAAAGTAGATCTAATTTCATATGCTTCCAAAATAATAATATAAAAAATATCATGCACATGACTTTGAAATTAATACATTGAACCTATTAAGTTTATCTGCAGAAAATTTGGACGGCCTACAAAAACCTGTCTGTGTCAAAGTAACTGGTGTTCCAAATCTTTTTCATAGTATTTTAGAAAATGACTAATTTCATATATAATCAGGTTACTGCTTCCAATTTTTTCCCCTCATTTTTAAACACTCATGTATTTTGATCTAGATCTCCAAACGTGATGAAAATTTTACTGAATTTTTAATTTTTTCATGCTCTTCGTTTTGAAACTTGGTTCGATATCATTACATCGCTTTTCATGAGATTCACTGTCGAAATTAACTCAGTGATTCTTGCCAGTGAATCCCGAAAAACAGTGAATTTCGAATAATAGTAATTTCGACAATGAATTTTCGGAAATTACGTCGGAATATGATGAATGTGGTTTCAAAATAAAGAGCATGAAAAAAATAAAAAATCTTGTCAAAGAAATTTCAACTTTGGAGTTGTACATCGGTAGATACATGTCATGTTTAAAAGCGATGGACGGAGAGAAGGTGTCTTTGTTTGTTGAAAACACGCATGAAAACTTGCGCTTTAAGAAAGAAACAATCACAGAAGCAATGCAAACGTAATGTATGGCGGTATTGATAAAACACGAAAAACAGAAAAAGAACACGATTTAACGTGGTTTCCGGCGTTGTGCCGACTACTCCACGGGCAGAAAATGAGATATTTTATTATGCACAGAATTACAAGGTTTTCACAAGGGTGTGAACAACACTCTTGAAAGACACACATTACATTGATTACAACCATTGGTATTTATAGACACAAGTCCCAAACCCTAACCGTCAAAGATCTTTGTCGGAACTTCCATAAATTCCCCAGATGTGGACCCAAATACAATATTATCCACTGCAGGCGAAACTCGCTCAAAACTCGATTCTCCGGACTTGTAATCAATCATCAAATGTAGATTTCAAGATACTCAAGAAACCCAAAGCACTAAATCGATCACGACTTCGAGAAGAAACTCAGTTGCACTTCATCAAACTGACTTTCATAGAACTGAATATACTTGTACTGAAACTGACCATCATTCTCAGTCTTTCAGTTTTTCAGATTAGTTCCACCAGATCATTTATCAGTTTAGAGATCAAGTCACCAAAACCGACAAATCTCCACCTTGACTTGAACTCTCATTCAACGCCAACCAGATTGCATATCAGTTGTACTTGTACCGGATGCATTCATCAATGCCAGGATGTACAGTACCAGACTTCTCCACAGAATCCACTCAAGTTGATATGCCCTCAACTGAGTATCCATATTTCAGTTTATAAGCTTTGAACATTCAAAGAAGTCCGCACACAAACTCGAAACTTGCTCTGTGATGAAAGTTTTAGTGAACATATCGGCAGGATTATCCTTGGTGCCGATCTTCTTCACTACAACCCTCTTCTCATTTCTCAGATGATACCTCACGTCAATATGCTTGGATCTCTCATGATGAACTCCGATCCTTAGCTAGACAAATTGCACTCAAATCTGCACAATAAATCTCGCCTTGATCCCGATATAGCCCCAAATCACCGACTAGTCCCTTCAACCATATACCTCATTGGTCGCTTTCAAGAATAGCCATATACTCGCACCGATGAGTTGATAAAGCCACTATTGCCTGAAGAGTTGCTTTCCAGCTGACAACTGAATTCCCCAATATGAAAACATAACCAGTCATTGATTTTCTGCTGTCCAGATCACCTGCATAATCAGCATCATAGTAACCTGTGATCAAACTCTGAGTATCACCTCCATAAATGAGACCAACATCAGCTGTACCTCTAAGGTACCTAAACATTCTTTTCACAGCTTTCCAGTGTTCTTTTCCAGGTTGAGCCATAAACCTGCTGACAACACTGACTGCCTCAGCCAGATCAGGCCTAGTGCACACCATGGCATACATCAAACTGCCAACTGCACTAGCATAGGAAACTGTTGGACTTATTTTTAAGTTTTAGTGATGAGTGCCAAACTAACTGTTATAGAGCAAAGGCAAAAAGATGTCTAGATCAAATGTATAGGTTTATTAGAGTTTGATCTTTGTATAGGTTTGATCAAACATGCACTTTGAAAGGTCACCGACTTGTTTCAAAGAGACTAGTCTAGGTCGATGAGGTAGTTAGGTCGAGACTTTTCTCGGAACTCTCCAAGACTGAAGGCTGAGGGGTCAAACTCAGTTAATGAAGGCTAAGGGATCAAACTTAGTAATTAAAGTCAAGGATATGGAATCGAAATTTGTGGAAGTCTGTGATGACCTGGACTAATTACATATACCTTGTGTGTAAGGTCTAAGTTCCTTAAGTTGGATGATGTTTGGAACTTAGTTATATTTTAAAAGGTGTAATCTAACTTCACAAGTAAAAGTTAGATAAAAGAAATCAAATTGATTGTTTTTATACACACAAATTGTCGTCAAATAGATCGATGGGTATCTCAAAGTGATCGATGAACCTCGCGATAATATACCTTGATTAATTCAAGATTACATTGGAAGATTACATGGAAAATGACAGCTAACTACCTCTGACTTATCAAACAAATCAAGGGCTGAGATTAAAAGAACGTTGGGATGATTCGATTTTTATCCAATGGTTATAAGTCAAAGGTTGACAGATCGCACATCATCAAAAAGGAATCGACATCATCCTATGAATAGTGATAGAAAGCATGTCAAATGGGACAAAACAGGGAACGGCTATATTTGAATTTCAAATACAAGTCACATGCCACCCTACCTATAAATAGAGGACTTCCAACTCAGA
Organism: Gentiana macrophylla; assembly: GCA_026214975.1. Taxonomy (NCBI): domain Eukaryota; kingdom Viridiplantae; phylum Streptophyta; class Magnoliopsida; order Gentianales; family Gentianaceae; genus Gentiana; species Gentiana macrophylla. The sequence goes on along the minus strand of CM047817.1, from coordinate 18,855,682 downwards.
AAAAGATGATGATTTACAAGAGAAAAATATAAGAGATAATTCTGAGCTGCAAAAGCACCCTGCTGAACCTACTGAACTTAAAGCTACTGATTCAGAGAAAATCTTCAAGTGTATTCTGTATTCAAGCTACATCAAGTTTACACACTTGAAGACTGCAAGCTGCTGATTATATCATCCTAATCAAGCTGCTGCAACTGAATCATTTACTTGATTCATTCTTTATTTTATAAAGAACTCTGCTCAAGACAAAGAAGCACTTGTTGTGTGAAAGATCATTGTTTATGGTGGAGCCGGTGAAGAGGCAATCCTACCCTTCAAGGACCAAAGTGGAAGACTTTGGAGCAAAGAATCCTACTTGTTCCTTGTTTTCGCCAGTGAAGCCATAGTCATTGGTGAAGGACAAGCAATCTTAGGAATCTTTGTAATGTATACATCAAAGATCTCTAGTGAATTACCTCCAACATCACAGGAGAAGAGTGGACTGACAGGATTACACCACCTGAACCACTATAAAATCTCGCTTACTTACTTTCTCGCACTTACATTCTCGCATTTAGTTTATTATACACATCAACCTACCGAATCTAGCAACTAAACTCACACACACATACACTCACTGAGTATCTAATACTTAGTATCATATTTAACAACAAGTAATAAGGCTTAATTTTTGATATAAATCCATTTGCATAAATTCAAGAAACTCAACCATCGTGAGACTCATCATTTTATCAAAGAGGCTCTCGAGGTATCAAAGAGACTACCGAGGTATCGCAGCAGTGCTTGAAGTTCTTTGAGTTTGTTAACTCTAAAAGTTTTAAGTGTTAAGTTTATTCACCCCCTCTAAACTTAACCAAAGCCTTTCAAGGGACCAACAATTGGTATCGGAGCAAAGGCTTCCGCTCAAGTAATCCTACTTGTTGTGCTTGTGAAAATACTTTGAAAAACCTTTTCAAATAACTGGTTTTCAAAGCCTTGCATCATGGATAACAACCAGTATGCTAGAACAATGTTGATGTGTTCTGCAGATCGTTTTGACGAATATAAATGTCGTATGCAGCTTACCTTGCCGCAACTCATGATGAAATGATGGATGTGCTCACGGATGGACCACCGGAGATTACAAAGTCGATGAATGAGTGGTGAAGAAACACAAGACATTCCAAAGCCTAAAAGGAAATGGATGATTGAAGATAGAAAGAGAGCAAATTTGAACAACATTGCTATTGATATTATTTACAGAACTCTGGATAGCAACATGTACATGAAAGTGAAAGATTGTAAAACAGCAAAAGAAATTTGGGACAAACTACAGTTGATCTGTGAAGGAACTGATGAAATAAAGAAGAATAAAATCAGTGTGGCAAAGAAGAAGTTCCAAAAGTTTGAAATGAAACCCAATGAAACCATTGAACAAATGGAATCCAGGTTCAATGCAATTCTGGATGAACTCACCCTGCTGTGTGTTATCTATTCAAAAGAAGAAATCAACACAAAAATCTTGGAAGCTTGTTCGGTAAAAACTAGTTCTAAAATTTATAAACCGAAACACCCCAAGTATAAGGTTCGTAGTATAGGGGTGTTTACGGTCGTCCTAAGGAGTCGAATGTTAATCGGATTAAGGTGCGCTTATTATATTTACTATGTCACGAATTATTATCTCAAACTAGGGTTTATACTATCTATAACATAAAAACGAAGAACAAGGGGTAAAATCACGTAAAATGTAAAAACTTAGAACTCGACGGGCGTCCGCTAAGGGTGGACGAAAGCGTCCGAGTACGTGGCCGGAAATGTAAAATATGCGAAAAACACACTAAAATTCTCGAAATAACTAAACGTAGCAATAACAATCAATACGAACGAATTTGTTTATCAGATAATTAAAAGAACAGTAGAATAACTAGATTCAACCACACAACAATCACACAACCATTTTATGCTTCGAATATGATTTTATTGGTATGATCAATCTCGAAATTGATTAAATTCCTTTAACTCAATTCCTAGGGTTTCGTTTTCTTTTCCAAGCAAAACAATTTAACATAAAGCACAAGATCATAAATTTGTTCCCAAATTAGATAACCCAATTAACAACAAATGATTCCTCAAAATATTATTAATTGTATCGATTGAAAAGGTTCTATTATTGAATTATATTTCCATACAGATTCAAATCAACACGTGGTTTCATTGATATTCCTATCTAACAAAACTCTTAACAAATAATCCAAATAACAATCGATAAATAAAATTCAGTATTCGAATTCATAAACAAAAGATAACCTAACAATTCATGGTTGTGGTGATGTTGATGTGATATCCTCCAGCTATTCCACCGCTATGCGCTTAGCCTTGCATCCTTGTGATGATCCACGCCACGGTTGAATGAAAGAAACTCATAATTCTAGGGCTTTGGTGCGGCTCCTCCAAGGATGTATTGTGCGGCTATGTTTCATGTCCTTTAGGGTTGAGACAACACGCCTATTTATAGAAAAGTAAGTCGGCTAGGGTTAAAATCGTCGGTGGACGCCCGTCTAAGTATGGTGAACGTCCGTCCAGAGTGCAAAACTTATTTGAGTCGGGCCGAGCTGAGGTTGGACGCACGTCCTATGCAAAATTGGGCAAAATCGAGGCGCTTGATTCATCAAAATCAACATCTCGAATCAAAATTCCTCCAATGGACGCCAGTCCAAAATTCCGGACGCCCGTCCAGTAGACGGAACATCAAACGCTCATTCAGCTTGCTGGACGCTAGTTCATGCTTCTGGACGCCAGTCCAGTACCTTCAAATTCGACTTTTCATCTTTATCTCTTTATTCTTCAGCTCCCACTCTTCAAAGCACGATTAAACACCTCAAATCAACTTTTCCTCAGCCGCATTTAACACCTGCACGCCATTGAAAACATACCAAAGTGTAACACAACTCAAACCAACATAAAATCATCATTTTAAGCACGTAATTGGCACGCTTACACTTTTTGTAACCTTAAGACCATTTCTTCCATTTGTTCATTTAATACGTAATTTTCTATAAAAATTACTAAAACACGGGGATCATTGTTATGAAATATTGCCATATAAATCATAAAATTCACCGAGAACACTTTTCCTCCTACAGATGAATGGAAGATGAAGGTGATAGCCATAGAAGAAATGAGAAGACTGCATGAAGAGGATACATTCAAGTTATTCTCGAGATCTTAAGGCATATGAATTCAAAAAGAAGTTGTCACCTACCACTTTGAAAGGAAGAGCCAAAACCACAAAGACTCGGGCCGCTTCACATCAAGAAGAAGGATCGAAGCTCAAGATGAATTCTTTGGATGAAATGCAAGAGCAAATAGCATTGCCGAGCTAGAAGATCATGATGATGAAAGGTGGGAAAAGCTCACCTAGGAATTTGATTGCGGTCAAGTTAAATTACTAACTCGATGCCTAAATAACCACTAGCAAGTGAACTAGGTTCAATCGCAAAGATAGCTAGATAGAGTCGAGGTCGATCCCACAGAGAATCAATTTGTGGATCCTAACTTAAATAGTCAACCAGGTTATTTCGCTTGACAAATACGGTCTATGACCAACATAAAGTACGAAAAAGAAAGACACACTCAAACATATAAATAACACATAAACAAATAACGTAATCAACTTCCCTAATTATAACCGTGATCCTCTGGATCTAGACAATTTATATAATAGCAAGACTTATCAACTATTAATCCGTCCCATATTCATTTATAAAGTAGCTACGGGAGTCATCCTCTTTACTTGACTTAGCACCGGTTAGGTCACTAGATCACCGTGATGTTGTTACGTGACTTCGCCTTTGGTGCCTCCATCTCATATAACTCACACGCTTATGACTCTAAGGATGCCGATATTAACCGTACACCTCGCCCAGGCAACATTCCTTTGATTAGGCGTATTTCCTGACGATCACTCAAACTCTCGTCCAACTAACAATTACCGAATTATAGTCTCATGCTAGTTTACGATCTACGATAAGAAGGTGCGCGCAATTCCTAATATAACCCTACCTAGATAACGCTGAAAGTCCAAGATCAATTCATGAGCCTACCTAAGAGTTTTATACCGGTATTTCCTTTTACACGCTTTTAATTAAATCAAGTGAGTGACGTAGCTATAGCCATACCTACCGAGATAACAGATTCAATTAAGCTAACCTAATCATAAAGACGTGATCGATTAACGGATGAAAACAGGCTTGATAACTCTCGGTCGACCGAATAGTGCTCTCGGTCGATCGAGTGACACCTCTCGGTCACCCGAGTCCTCGACTCCCAGCATTTACATCCCCAACATATTTCTCGGCGTTTCATATACGAATCGAATTATACAAATGAATCATCGGACATCATATAGACCAATCTAAATACACGTAAATTAAACACACAGATTCATCCGTAGATGTTAGGTAGAGGACGTAGGGTTTGGGGATCCTTATAGACAAGGTATCACCATTGCCCTAACGTCATATCCTAGATCTACATCATCTAGATATGAATACCTACTCGCACAATCAAAGCATAATTGGGAAATTGATTACTTAAAAGAAAACAAGAAGATAAACTAGGGCTTACATGTTTGCAACCCTAGCCGCAAGCCTAAGAATCCTTATTAGCTTATTTGTAAATATGAAATAGTATTGGTGAATGCATAATAAAAATACAAAAGACTTGTGTTTATATAGAGCCTCACCGTCATAGAAAACCGACTTAAAATACCGACACTCTCAACCCTAGCCGACTCAAATAATGTGCCGAACTTCTTCCTCGATCTGTAAGAGGCCCACTCGGTCGATCGAATGCATGGGCTCGGTCGACCGAGCCTTACATGCTCCTGGCTCTTTCCTCTTTCTCGCCTTGGGCCTTCCGAACTTGTCTCAGTGATCCATCAAAGCTTTTCCAAGTCCATCCTTGTGCTCCCAAATGAGTTACTACAAATATCACATAAAATACAGTCTGTAATATCAAATAATATAATAAAACCTCTTAATACATAATAATGAATCGTAACTCTCGACATATGTAAATTAAGCGTATTACGACTTATTATTACTCTATTATAGCTCCTTTAAACTAGAATCGGGATAAGGTCATAGAATAACGGGCACAAAATGACCGTTATCAACTACCCCCCACTTAGCCTTTGATCGTCCCGATCAAAATATCAACAAGTTATTCCCCATGAACTACTTTCCAGTGGTCACAGTATACTGACACAAGAAACTCGAATCAACTCATATCCTCTATGCTCATCAGTTATCCATTATCCACTATTCATCATGAATCGATGTGTTGTGTGCATGTGCATTGAGTTTTAAACATTCGTAGCAAGATTAGAGCTTATGCGAACTTCGTAGTCTTAACCTACCAACTTCAGTATTCCCACTTTTTTAAGCCTTTTAATTTTTCAAGCACCGGAATAATAAGCAAGAGCGTATCTATAGGGTTTTTGGACTTGGAGACCGAGTACTACTCAAAGCCTCTTAAAGAGTTGAATATTCTTTTCATATCTTCATAATTTTTCAGATACTATCAATCTCAAGAAGGACAACTTTCTGAGAGCATCCTCTATCTTAGATCAAATATTAGCATCGAATATTACCACAAGCGGCTTACTTTGGTAATTTACTACAAGCCCAAAGTTTTAACATTGTCAAACACAGTACGCCTCAAGCTTATTACTCAGCTTTTGTGGCTAGAAGTTTTAGGAACACATCCGACGATAAATTTGACACTAGGTAAGCATAATCAATCATCTATGCAATGTACACATTATAATTTTACCTTTTATAACAAGCGTAGTACATCTCGCTTCAATTATTGAATAAGTGAATAATAAACAACTACTTGCAACGGACAATATGAGTATCATTAAGTTTACTAATCAAGAAATCGCAGGAGTATAAAGTGATCACGTACTCATAAGTTATGGTTTACTTCTTATTAGATATAATTATCGTGACTTCACAAAAGTAAACGTGATTCTAAATTTAAGAGTTTTAATATTATATTATTTTTTTTTCATTTTATTGATTATTTGATATATGGAATTACTCATTTGAGCTAAGTGACTTGTACTTTCCACTTAAACCATGCATTGTCCCCAATGTATAAAAACCGAAATAATACGTTCGTAAAAAGGAACTTAGCTCGATAAGCGTGGAAGTTTGAACAAGTCATAGGACTTCGGCGCAGATTCGACAGCACAGCATTGGCTCCATAGCGAGTGCGTAAAAATAATCACCGCAACACATATCTTAAACAAAGCTCGCAACTCAAGTACAGATTAGTCCAAACCGTAATAATCAAAAAAATGGGACCGTAAAAGGTATAACAATTTCCTTAAACATTTTTAAGTCCATTAATTAATGATCACATTTCAATACATTTCAACAAGTCCAAAACATTACATAAGTTCGAATTTAGGAAACAGAGAAACTTGCTCTATATAACACGACATACTAGTTGAAATGAATCAAAATAAAACTCGTTAACTATAGGAAATGCCAACACTCAAATTAAAATACTTAATCCCATCCTGGATTGAATGGTGCTAGTTGCAAATTGATCGGGTTGGCTTCACAAGATCATCCTCGGTTCCTTCTTGATCGTGGCCGTGAACGACAAAGGGACGAGAACTCAAAGATAGGATAGGCATTGGTTCCACATAGAATCGCCGCCTAACACCGGGCACTCACGGCTCCTCACGAGAATGTAGTGATTAGTGAACCAAAGGCAAGGTATGCCGAGGCTTGAGAGCATCGTCTGTCATCTCCTTGCGTATCAATGCCCCCACATTCACAGGCCATCCCATGTACAAACCAATAGATCAAAGTGGCATGAGTATAGTAAACCGTAGATACATGCTTAGCCGGGAAGATATTAGAACGGATAAGCCGATTAAGGCACTTATCCTCCCATCTCCTAAAGTCTGCTTCCGCAAATGTGCGGGCAACCTCCCTATAGTCCATTCTATTCCTAGATAGGCTCCAACTTCCTCCAACCAAGCATCGGACCCATCAAACGCCGCCATATACTCGCCCGTCCTCCGAGATATCCAACCCAAAATACTCATTAATCGTGCCCGGAGAAATAATAATTGGTCGTCCACGAATAATAACGACATTGGTGTCGGGTGTATACGCAAATAAGCATAAAATTCTCTTACCCAATTGACGCTGACCCGCCCGGGGTGCGGCGACATCACGCCATTGATAACTTTCCACCAACTCCAAAAGCTCATCCCCACAATTGTCCAAATCCGCACCCGAGCTCGATGTACGGGGCATTAACGAAAATGATTAGCAAACGAAGAATATACCTCCCGACTCGCGAATTGTGGGACCCCGTTGATCATTGGAATATTGCCTTCCACGACCACAAATCGAAGCGGCTCGCTTCTTCTTGGCGGCATCCTTACGAATCTTGGCAAAGAAGAGGACGGCGGCGGCAGGGTATTCTCGGTCGACCGAGAGTAAGTACTGGTTGACCGAGTGATGAAACGGGCTGAAACGGTGGATTTCCGCTCAAGATCGTCCCGATGGATTTAATTTGGTTGATCTCAAGCAAAGTCCTTCGACAGAATTTCAAAGGTGAGGGAAAAATGGTTAATTGGATGAAGATTTTTGGAACACTTCCATTTGATTTCTACTAGGGTGTGGGAAAAAGAGAGATAGAGAAGTGGGATGAAGGAATTGGGGAAAAGGATGAGGAAAATGAAAGAGAGAATGGTGGGTTAAATAGAAAAATGGAGTTTGAAGAAATGGAATGTGATTGGTGTAGAAAAGTTGTTGGGGATTGAGGAGGTGGAAAGGTGGAATTTGAAAATTTGAATTAGGATAATAAAGAGGTTAAAGAGAGAAAAGGTGAATGGTTGGGAAGAGGGAAAGTGAGTGGGGATGTGTAGAAATTAATGGTGTTGACCATTTTAATAAATTTGACACATACCGTAAAATAACTACAATATATAACAAAGGCCAAAATTTATTATTTCACTCTTGCAATTCCTACCGCAAAATTTTTCTCTAACCAATAAGTCGCCTCAAGCACAAAAGCAACCTCATTCTTATCATGAATAAATCTGTCTAAGCATTTATAAAATAACGCATTATCATTTCCTTAATCAACAATTTTTTACAAAGATTCAATTTCAAACTTCACTTCACATGAAAATGATTCGAATAAAAAAAATTTATTTTGCACATCCTTAACTCAACAGTCGTCGGAACATGGCAAAATAGAAAAAAAAAACTTCTCATCGTTTCATGCTACTTTTATTTAGAAAAAGAAAAATAAAAATAGAGATAAAAATAATGAAGGGTAGAATTAGTTCTACAGTTTAAGTCGGTAGCTCGACTTCCCAAAATATCACTCTTTAAGAATTGTTCTTGACTTGCCAGGTCTTCACCCGACTAACCTTCACCGAAAACGTCTTGCCATTCCTTTGCACGAGTGCCTTTCCGTGGGATGTACGTCTGACGAAAAGACAATCAAATTGTCCATCTAAACAGGCACCGACTTGCGGGATCGTTTCAGATTTCGATGAGCTTTCTTGATTTCGAACTCTACGAGTTCGCCGCTTAACTCTCCTCCTCCTATCCTTAGGTTTCAAAACGAGGCTTGGCAGATCATCCTTATTAACTACAGTGCAGTGAATGACTCTATCTCGGCTTAGGATTGTAAGGACCTCTTTCTCATCTCGATCGTCAACAATGTCATCATCACACTCCTCTCGAACTTGGAATCACATCCGGTTTAGAACCAACGACCTCTATAATGTTCAAACTTACCGAATAGGGAACTCGTGGTTCTTTATCCCAAAAGTCTCGTAACCTTTAGCATCAAACAATGTGATCTCATGCCTAGTCATACGAATAAGAGCTCTAGAGGTATTAATAAAGGGCCTACCCAAGATAATTGGGCTATACGATGCTCCTCTATGTCCATTACGACCAAATCTATCTTAAACCGAAGTTGTCCGATACCAATGATCATGTTATTCATTTGTCCGACATGATGGTTCTAGTACTATCCGCGAATCTCACTTTTAGCGGGGTGTTTGTGGGAGTCGAAATCATATTCCTATCGCAAAGGCTTTTAGGAAAATGTTTAAGCTCGATCCAGAGTCAATTAAAGCCAATCCCAAGTGTGCTTGTTCTAGGGTAACATCTACAAGGAATGCCCTGTGGGTCATCTAACTTTGGCATTAACCGAGATTCATCTTCAACATATTTTGCCTCCTTAGCACAGTGACTATAGGTCGCTCCATATCTACGCTACTCTCGAAACTGGACTTCATCTCCGACATGTAATCCATATAATCAATATACGAACTCGAATCAATCCGAATCCGAAGAAATCACTTCGACGATTTAAAGCGCACATACCTCTTTTACATACGCTTCACTTGCTTCCTTGACTTCTGGCTTCCTCGAATTCGTTCTTTCATTTTTGCTATTTTCTCCTTCGACTTTTTGCGTCATCGGCTTCATTGGTGTTGTCTTGGTTCAGTAAACGTTAACATCCTCTTCCTTAACCTTGGAAAATTGTTTTGATGACATATTGTTGATCACGAACAATCTTACCTGAGTGATTTAGTTCTAATTATCTCGCAACATGAGAAAAACAACAAGCGGTCAATAAACTATGCAGGCGATGACGATTGCTCATACTCTTGCTAGGCTTACAACCTACTAACGGGAAAAAAAAGCGAAACGAAGGAAAACAATGCCGTCGATAATATAGAACAATGAAAGGGCTCGGTCGACCGAGAAGCATTGTTCGGTCGACCGAACATACGAACATATATATATATTTTTTTTTTTTTTTTTTTTATTTTTATTTATTTTACTCACTTGTAAAAGAAAACAGAAACAAAAAACGAAATAAACAAGTAGATCATTTAAGCAGTTGGACCATTGATTCCCGGCAGCGGCGCCAAAAACTTGATTGCGGTCAAGTTAAATTACTAACTCGATGCCTAAATAACCACTAGCAAGTGAACTAGGTTCAATCGCAGTATAGCTAGATAGAGTCGAGGTCTCGATCCCACAGAGAATCAATTTGTGGATCCTAACTTAAATAGTCAACCGATTATTTCGTTTGACAAATACGGTCTATGACCAACATAAAGTACGAGAAAGAAAGACACACTCAAACATATAAATAACACATAAACAAATAACGTAATCAACTTCCCCAATTATAACCGTGATCCTCTCGGATCTAGACAATTTATATAATAGCAAGACTTATCAACTATTAATCCGTCCATATTCATTTATAGTGGCTACGGGAGTCATCCTCTTTACTTGACTTAGCACCGTTTAGGTCACTGAATCACTTTGTGATGTTGTTACGTGACTTCGCCTTTTGGTGCCTCCATCTCATATAACTCACACGCTTATGACTCTAAGGATGCCGATATTAACCGTACACCTCGTCCAGGCAACATTCCTTTGATTAGGCGTACTTCCTAGACGATCACTCAAACTCTCGTCCAACTAACAATTACCGAATTATAGTCTCATGCTAGTTTACGATCTACGATAAGAAGGTGCGCGCAATTCCTAATATAACCCTACCTAGATAACGCCGAAAGTCCAAGATCAATTCATGAGCCTACCTAAGAGTTTTATACCGGTATTTCCTTTTTACACGCTTTTAATCAAATCAAGTGAGTGACGTAGCCATAGCCATACCTCTTTGAGATAACAGATTCAATTAAGCTAACCTAATCATAAAGACGTGACTGATTAACGGATGAAAACAGGCTTGACAACTCTCGGTCGACCGAATAGGTGCTCTCGGTCGACCGAGTGACACCTCTCGGTCACCCGAGAGTCTGACTCCCCAGATTTACATCCCCGAACATATTTCTCAGCGTTTCATATACGAATCGAATTATACAAATGAATCATCGTGACATCATATAGACCAATCTAAATACACGTAAATTAAACACACAGATTCATCCGTAGATGTTAGGTAGAGGGCGTAGGGTTTGGGATCCTTATAGACAAGGTATCACCATTGCCTCTAACGTCATATCCTAGATCTACATCATCTAGATATGAATACCTACTCAGACAATCAAAGCATAATTGGGAAATTGATTACTTAAAAGAAAACAAGAAGATAAACTAGGGCTTACATGTTTGCAACCCTAGCCGCAAGCCTAAGAATCCTTATTAGCTTATTTGTAAATATGAAATAGTATTGGTGAATGCATAATAAAAATACAAAAGACTTGTGTTTATATAGAGCCTCACCGTCATAGAAAACCGACTTAAAATACCGACACTCAAACCTAGCCGACTCAAATAATGTGCCGAACTTCTTCCTGGATCAGTAGGCCCACTCGGTCGACCAATGCATGGGCTCGGTCGACCGAGCCTTACATGCTCTGGGCTCTTTCCTCTTTCTGTCTTGGGCCTTACAACTTGTCTCGTGATCCATCAAAGCTTTTCCAAGTCCATCCTTGTGCTCCCAAATGAGTTACTACAAATATCACATAAAATACAATCAGTAATATCAAATAATATAATAAAACCTCTTAATACATAATAATGAATCGTAACTCTCGACATATGTAAATTAAGCGTATTACGACTTATTATTACTCTATTATAGCTCCTTTAAACTAGAATCGGGGATAAAGGTCATAGAATAACGGGCACAAAATGACCGTTATCAGAATTTCACAAAGAAATTCATAGAAAAGAAAAAGGAAGAAACAAAAAAAGACAATGATTTCTTGTGTTTTAATTGCAAGAAACCAGGACACTTCGACACTGGTATCCCGAAAGTTAAAGCGAGAAAAGGAACCAGATTATCTTTGCTTTAACTGCAAGAAGCCTGGACATTTCAGACCAGATTGTCCAGGTCTCCAAAAGAACAAGAGTCAACAAAGAAGACATGGCAAGAAGGCTATGGTTGCTGAAGATGAATCTGGATATGAAGTGGAATCTGAAAAGGGAAATGAATCAGATGACACAACATTGGTTGCTGATATGGAAGACTATGCATTAATGGCTAATATGGATGAAACAGAGGAGGTATACAATCAGATCAATTAACACTCCTGCTGAAAGTGATTGTGAATCAACTTGTGGTTCAAATCCTAGAAACTCTTACAATGAAGAAGCTTTGGATGCCATCCTCAATCAACTGAGGAAAATACAATCTGGTTATGAGATTGTGAAGGCTGAAAAATAAGCTCTTCAAGTAGAAGTTGAAAGATTGAATGCTGAATTAAGGGTTCTCAAAGGTAAGGAAAAAGATGTTGGACAGAATCAGTATGAGCCTGCTGAACATCCAGTAGCCTCTGAATCTGCTGATCCATCTTGTTCCTCTACTGCATACAAATCTGGAAAGCCTTATGGTGATAGAACAGGGCTTGGATTTGGGACTCAACAATCCAAAAAGAGTGCATCCAAAGAAGGCTCATCAACCTAGCACCGAGGTGGTCCTAAGTTTGTACCTGCACAAGATCCAACTCCTAGTAAGGTTGCTGAGGCAGTAAAGCCTACTGAGAATGTTTCAAAGAAGCAAAATCAGAAGTCAAGGAAGTCAACAGCTCCTAATAAAAAGAATAAATCCAAATATAGGACTGCTATGCCTTCTAGACCTACTGATAGCAGACCTGCTACCAAGTCTGCTGGACCACACAAGGGTAAAAACCAGAAATATTCCAAGAATAAGAATCCTAAACCCAAAAATGTTAATCATTCAAGGGATACTTATCTCAGGGGGAATGGTAGACTGTTCCTCTTGATAATGATTGGAATATTCCCGCTTCATTGATAGAATCAACAGAGATACAACCATACCGCTAGGGTAAAACCTAGGCAATGGAATCGACAAAGGACTCAAGAGACTTATATTACAGTGTCCGTTTCTATGAGACAAAGAAACCTATGGTTATATCACCGCTTCTAACAAGAAAAATCACTCCAAACAAAGAATATATACCAAAAAGCCGGAAAACATATGTGAATCCTACATAACCAATCATTAGATCTTATGGATGTGTGGAATACATGTATGAACCTAAGTATGACACCTTTAAAAGAAGACCTTATGGAAATTTACTGAGGGTCATGCTTACTACTCGACCATCATGGACCCAAACAGATACCTAAAATGTATTGATTTTGTTTTGTAGGTGTCCAGTACTTTGACAATGGATGTTCCGGACATATGACAAAGAATAAGTATCTTGTTTGACTACATATCAAAGGATGGTCCAAGGGTGAATTTTGGCAACAAAAATACACTGGTTATACAAGAGGCTATGGCACACTTGTGAGAAATGGACTAACTATCAAGAATGTTGCTTATGTGGAAGGATCTGGACTATAACTTGCCGAGAATCGACAATTCTGTGACATGGGATACAAGGTCACTTTTGACAAAAACAAATTGTATTGTCATTAGTGAAAAAGGTGATCAAGTTGTATTGGTGGTAGAAGACAACAAAACATGTATGTTGTGGATTGGTCTCTCAATTTCCGAACACACTTGATTGTGCATACTAAATCGTAACTCAATTGGTTATGGCACAAGAAGTTGAATCATCCGAATTTTGATGATATCAATCACTAGTAAAGAAGAAAATGGTAATTGGCTTGCCCGAGATTACATTCACGAAGGATGCTATTTGTGATGCTCACGCCAAGGTAAACAAATAAAATCAAGTTTCAAGTCAAAAAAAAACTATCAACTAAGGAAGTCTTTGGAGCTAATGCACATGGATTTATTTGGACTGTCACTCCAACTAGTATAACTGGAAAGAAGTACACTTTAGTTGTTGTGGATGATTATTCAAGGTACACTTGGGTGGTTTTATGAACAAGAAAAGTGAAACACTCAAGATGATGCCTGATCTTTTGAAGAGATTACAAAATGAGAAAAGTTTGACATGAGTAAAAATAAGATCGGACAAAGTCTTGAGTTTCTCAATAAAGTTATAAGAGAATATCAGTGAATGTAATGGTGTCTTTGCATCAACTTGTCGCTATCTTGGTACACCTCAAAGAAAATGGGGTTCTTTGAAAGAAGAAACAGGACATTGAAAGAAGCGGGAAGGACAATGATTTGTGAAGCATTACTACCGAGAGGTATTGAAATTTGAAGCGAGTGAATACAACATGCTATACACAAAATGAACCTCAGTGAACAAAAAGCTGCTGAAGACACTTTATGAGATTTGGAATGGAAGAAAACCAAATATATCTTATTTCCATCCATTTGGAAGTAAATGTTTTATCTTGAATCATAAGGAGCATTTAAAGACATTCCAACCTAAATCAGATGAAGGAATTTTCTTGGGATATTCTTCAGTCAAAGAAGGCATTCAGTCTTGAACAAGAGGTCACCAAAACATGAAGAAACTATCCATGTTGTGTTTGATGAACCTAAGTTCACTGGAATGAAAGATGAAGTTTGTGAACCTGCTGAGAATCTACAAATCACTGATCCAGATTATGTTGAAGTTTTGGAGAAATTTAATGACTTAAAAGTTTTTGATACTGCCCCTGCTGAACACCCTGCTGATGATACTACTGATGCTACAACTGAAGAAATTCAAGGATCAGCTGAACCTCCTTTTGAAGAAGCAACATCAGACCCTACTGAAGATGAGGTTCCTGAAAATCAAACTAACCAGAATCCACAATGGTTAAGGAATCACCCTGCTGAACAAGTTATTGGAAATGTACAGCAAGGTGTGAGGACTAGAAGACAATTAGAAGCAATGTTTACTTGTTTTCTATCTCAAGTTGAACCTAAAGTTGTTGAAGAAGCAATTTCAGATCCAGATTGGATAATTGCTATGCAAGAAGAGTTAAATGAATTTGAAAGAAATCAAGTTTGGACACTAGTTGAAAGGCCTAGTCATGCAAATATCATTGGTACTAAATGGGTGTACAGAAACAAACTTGATGAATCTGGTAGTATTGTGAGGAATAAGGTCAGACTAGTTGCAAATAGCTATTCTCAAGCTGAAGGAATAGATTTTGATGAAACTTATGCACCTGTTGCAAGATTGGAAGCTATCAGATTATTCCTAGCACATGCTGCATATAAAAACTTCAAGGTATATCAAATGGATGTCAAAAGTGCATTTTTGAATGGCATTCTAGAGGAGGAAGTGTATGTTCAAAGACCTCCTGGATTTGAAGTTAAAGATCAAGAAGATAAAGTTTATAGACTCAACAAAGCACTTTTGGTGAAACAAGCACCAAGAGCATGGTATGAGACTCTATCTCAATTCTTGGTGGACAATGGTTTTACAAAAGGCACCATTGATAAGACTCTTTTCAGAATCAGTGAAGGTGACAGCACCCTGCTGGTCCAGATTTATGTTGATGACATAATCTTTGGTTCTGAAAATGAATTGTTATGTGAAAAGTTTGCAAATCTAATGAAGAGCAAGTTCCTAATGAGTATGATGGGAGAAATGAACTACTTTTTGGGACTGCAAGTCAAACAATTGAAAGATGAAATCTTCATTCATCAAACCAAGTACACCAAGGAGCTACTGAAGAAATTTGGTATGGAAAATAGCACCAAGATATCAACTCCTATGAGTACAAACATCAGATTGGATGAAGATAAAGAAGGCAAAGATGTTGATCAGACCTTATACAGAAGGATGATAGGCGATCTCAGATGCCTTCTTGCCAAAGCAGACTGATATATCCTTTCTTTGTAGGTGTTTGTGCAAGATTTCAATCTAAACCTAAAGAAAGTCACTTAGGTGCAATCAAAAGAGTTCTCAAGTATCTAAAATAGACTTTGGGAGTAGGGATATGGTAGTCCAAGGATGGAAGCTTCAAAGTTATATCCTACTCAGATTCTGATTATGCTGGATGCAAGATTGATAGAAAAAGCACCTCAGAACACAATCAGTTAATGGGAAATAGACTGGTTTCCGGTTCGAAGAAGAAATAGAACTCTATATCAACTTCCACTTTGAGCGAGTATATTGTCTTCTTTGGAAGTTCTTTGTGCACAAGTATTGTGGTTAAGACAACGACTAAGGGATTATGGAATTGAAGAAAAGGAAATTCCAATCATGTGTGACAACACAAGTGCAATTGCAATCACTTGAAAATCTGTTTTGCACTCAAGAACCAAGCATATTGATGTGAGACATCATTTTATAAGAGATCATGTTGAGAAGAAAGATGTGGTGGTTCTATACATCCCTACTGAAGATCAACTTGCTGTCATTTTCACTAAACCACTTGATAGTGAAAGATTTGCCAAATTAAGGACTGAACTTGGAATTATTAGAGTTGACTGATCATCAGCAGTGTACTGGAATTCATCAAGGGGATTAGTCTTTGCTATGTTGGGTGAGCTCACTTAGCAGAATAGTCGATGGTATCAACAATTCCATGTACTTATGTTTGGGCAATTGAGCAAATTAGGTTGCCAAGGGGATTGGTCTTTGTCATGTTGGGTGAGCTCACTTGACAGATCAGTCATTGGTATTAAACTTCATCTTGTATTATCAATTGAACAAAACAAGAAGAAATCAAGGATCAGCAGAGTCACATTGTCGCAGGTCAAGAAAGCATCTTTATCGATGAAGATCGCCGAGCCAACCTCGCCGAGGACAACCTCGCCGAATGGAACGCTACACACCAAACTTTATTAAAGTCAAAGAGCAATTGGCGGGATATTTATTCTATCCTTTATGACCATGATTACACGATCTAACGGTTACAATACGTTTTGGAAAGTAATGGGCCACGTGTCAAGCTAACATTCACTCGGATTAATCATGGTTAATGTGGATGTACGTGCAATCGACAGCTCGGGGGGAAGAGCGTTATCTCGCTAACCTGGCGATGAGCATATAAGTCAGGGGGAACCAAGTGTGGTACAGATGGAGGTAGTAGGAAGTAATATCCAACCTGAGCAACCTACTAGCCTTGAGGCATCTGTAGAAGAAACATTGCATCTACTTGTTGAGACCTTTGGAGGTCGACAAAGTGCACGCAATGTAGACTCCAGAGGATCATTCTTGCCCTATGAAAAACATGAGAAGAAAAGGAAAGAAGGGTATGTTGATCCAAAACTCCTGCTGATGGCTGATTACTTCCAATGGAAGTTTGGATTCTATAAGAAACAAAAACCTGCTGCAGAACCTGAGACTTTGAAGAATGGGTTTTGAGAAATTAGGAGTGGAGAGTTTCTTTGGATCTCGATTGATACCTCTTTGTTACAATCAAGGTGATGGATTTGTTTGATGAACAACGAAAAGATGAGGGTATCAAGTTCGAGGGATCCAAGAGGTGATGATGATGACTCTTCATCATCCGATTCTAATGATAATCACCCCTCTGGTCAGGAGAAGTCGCTGGAAGTGCCATGATTATTGAACCAAGAGTAGAAACGATCATCGATCTTTGGGCGACCCACCGAGAGAGCAAAGCTGGGACGGATGAATGAGGATGAGGAAAATCTCACCATTGATGATATTGAGGCACAAATCAATGAAGGCATAGATATTGGTGCAAACAGAATGGTTGGTGAGATAGATCCACTATTTGTTGAAGAACTCGCCGAGCATGTCGATGATCGCAGATCGTGGATTCAAGTGAAGAAAGATTTACTGATCATGTTGAGCCAAGTGTCAGTTCTGAGGATTCAATTCAATATCAACACTGGATTGACACTGAAGACACTTTAACCAAAAATGGAAATCTTTTGAGAAGAATTGCTGATATTGGGGAATTTCAACAAGAAAATATGGATATATTCCCTGATCAGGTTGTTGTGGCTCAAATAGTACAAGATCAGAGAACGGAACATGAGGTACAGGCTGCTGAGTCTCAAACAGCACCTGGACAAAGGTTGGAACAAACTTTGGGTTTGGAGGAAACCCCTATTGTTGTTGAAGAGGCTGCAGTAGTGGAGCCTACTGGAGTCAAGACCACTATAGGGAAAGATGGTCAGCAGACTGCTGTTAATGAGGAAGAGCAGCTGCTGGACTATGACTTTAGTGATGAGGAGTTCCAAATGCCTGAAGAAGAAAATGTTGCTATTGATCCCCCACAGGCATTTGTACCTATTTTTGAAGAACCAGCTCTTGATCCTATCTTGGAAGAATATCAAGGCCCTTAACTCTTTGGACTAGATAGGAGTTGGGCAATGGTTGTGAGCAATCGAGGCCACAATATAATGTTGAGGAGCTCTGGCGATGGAGCTCTTGGAGAAATGGCTGTGGAGTACCAAAGACATGTCCCGAAGAGTTGAGAACTATCGAAATGATATTGCAAATCTAAGAACTCAATCGACAGGCAAGAGCGGCGAGGTTTGATGATTTGATCAATTTGGTGGAAAATAGAGGAGGACTACGAAAGCAGCTTGCCTCCAATATTACCTCAAATCGGTATGCTCTTCTTGATCTTGCAATGGAAGTGAAAGGAATCAAGCAAGGGAATTCACCGAAAGACAAGTTTTTGAAAGAACAATTTATATCCATCCATCGAAAACTTGACAAGCTTGCTGTGAAACACCTAAGCTGCGCTGAGGTCTTTGGAACATCTCAACTGCGCAGATTGGATCCTAAAGTTCTTGAGAGGATCAATCTCTCGGAGCGACTTTGCAATCGAGGATTACTGCAGTTGATACAAGAACCGAGATTATGGAAGGACAAGCGAGTAATCTGCAATCACACAGAGAGTGTTCATGGCTTTCTTTGTCCCGTTTTGTTGATGATGTCACTAAGGGGAAGAGGGCCAAACAAAGATAACAAAAGAGGCTGCAAGGATTTTTGCACGAAAAGATGGGAGAATGAGACAAATGCTTTCAGGAACTCTCACACTGGTAGAGTTCAACTTACTGATGATCTCCTCAGACAATACAAGAAGGAGTACTACAACAGAAGGAAACCTTATCATGACAAAGGATTTCATGAAGGTTTAAACTCATTCTTGGGATTGAAATTTTGGGAAGCAAGAGTTAGAGCCTTGAGGGCAAGTTGCAGAGGTGGAAGAAGTGGAAGAGGTGGAAGAAGTGGTAGAGGTGAAAGGAGTTTGCCTATCACAAAAGCTAAGGACTCACTGAATGAATTTAAAGAGCTTTACATGAGAATGGGATTCAGAGTCAATCAAATCAACCTCCTTCTACCAGAAGCTTGAAAGTGGTGGAAAGAAGTGAATTCCTACATTGATTTCACTTTGATTGAGAATGAGTGGATGAGAGATATGATAGAAGAAATCAGAGCCTACCAAGAGCAAGTGGAGAAGGACAGACAAGAGAGAGAAAGAAGACGGTAGATCAGCATACTTATTATATTTTATCCTTGCTGCATCTAGACTGTAATAACTGTGAACAAATGATTATAATGAGAATTGACTGATATTTGTTCTGTTTTTGTTTTAATCTTTTTGCTTTGCTGTTAGGTGAGGGTAGTGGCATCATCACCAAAAAAGGGGAAATTGTTGGACTTATTTTTAAGTTTTAGTGATGAGTGCCAAACTAATCATTATTATAGAGCAAAGGCAAAAGATGTCTAGATCAAATGTATAGGTTTATTAGAGTTTGATCTTTGTATAGGTTTGATCAAACATGCCTTTGTAAAGGTCACCGACTTGTTTCAAAGAGACTAGTCTAGGTCGATGGGTAGTTAGGTCGATGAGACTTTTACGGAACCTCTTTGAAGACCCGAAGGCCGAGGGTCAAACTCGGTTAATGAAGGCTAAGGGATCAAACTTAGTAATTAAAGTCAAGGATATGGAATCGAGAATTTAGGGAAGTCTGTGATGACCTAGGCGATTACATATACCTTGTGTAGAAAGGTCTAAGTTCCTTAAGTTGGATGACGTTTGGAACTTAGTTATATTTAAAAAGGTGTAATCTAACTTCACAAGTAAAAGTTAGATAAAATAAATCACCAGATTGTATTTTATACACACGACAAATTGTCGTTCAATGGCGATGGGTATCTCAAAGTGATCGATGAACTCTGGCGATAATATACCTTGATTAATTCAAGATTACATTGGAAGATTACATGGAAAATGACGATTAACTACCTCGACTTATCAAACAAATCAAAGTGAGATTAAAAGAACGTTGGGATGATTCAAATTTTTATCCAATGGTTATAAGTCAATGGTTGGACAGATCGCACTTTATCAAAAAAGAATCGACATTGTCGATCC
Source organism: Gentiana macrophylla (assembly GCA_026214975.1). Classification (NCBI taxonomy): domain Eukaryota; kingdom Viridiplantae; phylum Streptophyta; class Magnoliopsida; order Gentianales; family Gentianaceae; genus Gentiana; species Gentiana macrophylla. Next base: position 18,835,469 of record CM047817.1, on the reverse strand, counting down.
TATGAATAGTGATGAAAGCATGTCAAATAGGACAAAAGCGGGAACGGCTATATTTGAATTTCAAATACAAGTCACATGCCGCCTACCTATAAATAGAGGACTTCCAACTCGAGAAAAAGATGATGATTGATGATTTACAAGAGAAAATATAAGAGATAATTACAATTGCGCAAAGCACCTCTTTGAACCTCTTTGAACTTAAAGCTACTTGATCCAGGAGGAAATCTTCAAGTGTATTCTCATTCAAGCTACATCAAGTTTACACACTTGAAGACCGCAAGCTGCGATTATATCATCCTAATCAAGTCACATTGAATCATTTACTTGATTCATTCTTTATTTTATAAAGAACTCTTGAAGACAGTGAAGCACTTGTTGTGTGAAAGATGTTGTTTGTGGGTGGAGTGGTGAAGAGGAAATCCTACCCTTCAAGGACCAGTGGAAGACTTTGGAGCAAACAATCCTACACATTCCTTGTTTTCGGTTTGTGAAGCCATAGTCATTGGTGAAGGACAAGCAATCTTAGGAATCTTTGTAATGAGATACATCAAAGATCTCTAGTGAATTACCTCCAACATCACGGGAGAAGAGTGGGTGACAGATTACACCACCTGGAACCACTATAAAATCTGCCTACTTACTTTCTGCACTTACATTCTGCTTTTAGTACTTATACACATCAACCTACAGAATCTAGCAACTAAACTCACACACATACACTACTGAGTATCTAATACTTAGTATCATATTTAACAACAAGTAATAAGGCTTAATTTTTGATATAAATCCGCTGCACAAATTCAGTAAACTCAACCATCAGTAGACTCATTGTTTATCAAGAGACTATCACGAGGTATCGCAGATCTCTTGAGGTATCAACAGGCTGCTGAAGTTGCTGAGTTTGTTAACTCCAAAAGTTTTAAGTGTTAAGTTTATTCACCCCCCCTCTAAACTTAACCAAAGCCTTTTCAAGGGACCAACATAAACTCTTGACATGTACTCCTTCTCCTCTGCTGGCTGTGAAGCAAAAACTGACAAATGAACATTTGATGTCATAGGAGTATCTATTGGCTTTGCAACTGACATGCCAAACTTTGACAAAATCTTTTGTATATAGCCCTGCTGAGATAAAAAACAGTTTCTTCTGTCTTCTATCTCTCCAGATCTCCATTCCCAAAATTTTCTTGGCTGCACCCAAATCTTTCATTTCAAACTCAGCACTGAGAAGGTCTTTCAGATACTGAACATCAGGCTTCTTCTTTGCAACTATCAGTATGTCATCCACATAAAGCACAAGATAGATGTATGATCCATCTTCCAGCTGACTGTTGTAAACACTGCAATCATAAGGACTTTTGCTATAACCCAACTGGATCATATAACTGTCAAACCTTTTATACCATTGCTAGGAGCTTGCTTCAGTCCATACAAGGACTTCTTCAACTTACACACAAGATCTTCCTTACCAGGAACTTGGAAACCCTCTGGCTGAGTCATGTATATCTCTTTGTCTACCTCACCATGTAGAAAAGCTGTCTTCACATCTAATTGCTCCAGTTCTAAGTCCTACTATGCCACCATTGCTAGTAACACTCTGATTGAAGTATGTCTGACTACTGGTGAGAATATCTCATCATAGTCCACCCCCTCTTTCTAACTGAATCCTTTTGCAACCAAACGTGCCTTATACTTAACTCTTTCTGCCTCAGTTATCCTTTCCTTCTTTTTGAAAATCCATTTGCAAGTAACCACTCTCCTTTCAGATGGATGTTTAACTAGATCCCAAGTCCGATTCTTGATGTAATGACTCCATTTCATCTCCCATGGCAGCAAGCCATTGAGATGCTTCGTAACATGTCATCTTTGCTTCCCTGTAAGTAGAAGGTTCAAAACCATCCACTTCTTTTACAACTTGAAGTGCGTATCCAACCAAATCATCAAACCCATACCTCTTGGGAGGTATCCCAACATTGGATCTTCTAGCTTTGCTGACAGCTATACTCTGCTGACCCATGTTCTCAGTTTGACACTCAACTGACATTTGCTCACCGGTGGCGATTGGATTCGGCTACGGTTCGATAACGGATCGGCATTTAAAACTATCTTGGATCGGTTGTTTGTTGCGTTTCAACTGACTCCACCTGAAGCTCCACCTTCTTCGTCGGTTTTCTTAGATTCGAAGATCGGTTTGATTCGATTGTCCTCTCAGCGATGAATCGAGCATAGAATTTTCATCAGCGTGTATCTCTGCTGAGAATAACTCTGTTTCTGCTGATGTCCAAATTATGTACCCATTTACTCCATCATCATACCCCACAAATACTCCTTTCTTGGCCCTTGGTTCTAGTTTCCCTTCACTTGCATGATAGTAAACTGTAATTCCAAATACCCCTAGAATCCCGAATAATCTGCGAGGCTTGCTGACCACATCTCAGCCGGTGTTTTGAGAGTGATCCTGTGTGAGGACTCCTATTGATTAAGTAGCAAGTTGTTCTGACTGCCTCTGCCCAAAATCTCCTTGACAAACCTGCATGAGAAAGCATGCATCTTGTTCTCTCTAGAAGAGTTTGATTCATTCTCTCAACTACACCATTTTGCTGAGGAGTATTCCTAACTGTATGATGTCTAGCAATACCCTCAGTTTTACATAATGTATCAAACTCAGTCCAGCAGAATTCCAGACCATTATCTGTACAAAGCCTCTTGATCTTTTTCCCCAACTGATTCTCAACTAGAGCCTTCCATTGCATGAAGTTCTTGAATGCCTCACTTTTTTATTTTTTGATGCTCTTCGTTTTGAGACTTGGTTCGATATAATTACATCGTTTTTTGTGAGATTTACTATCGAAATTCATTTAGTGAATCTCCCAGTGAATCCCGAAAATCAATGAATTTAATGGTGAATTTCGAACAATAGTGAATTTCGAAAGTGAATTTTCTGAAATCACGTCGGAATATGTTGAATGTGGTCTCAAAATAAAGAGTATGAAAAAATAAAAAATTTGCTGAAAGAATTTTCAAATTTGGAGTTGTAGATTGAAAGATATGAGTGTTTAAAAAAGATGGATTAGAGAGAAATTGTGTTGAGTTTTTTTTTTTTTTTTTTTTTTTTTTTTTTTATTTATTAAGAAAACCTGCGCCATAAAAATAAAAATATAAAAAATAAAAAATAGTTTTGTCCTTCATTCAAAAGATTGAAAAAGCTGTCTTTCTACCTAATTGATGAAATGTTTATGTCCTCCCTCATTACCCTTTTTTTTATTTATGAAATGTTTATGTCCTCCCTCATTCTTTCTGGATTAGTCTGACCATGTTTTTTGTGATGCATGCAGCTAGCAGGAAAAGCAGCTAATTTAGTGACAGATGTGATAATCACAACTCCCGAGAAAGCGAAAGAATGTCTGGAGATAAACTACTATGGTGCAAAGAATGTTGCTGAGGCTCTTCTCCCATTCTTACACCTTTCATCTTCTGGTGCAAGCAGGGCGGAACTAAGTGAGGGGTGGGGTGGTCTTAAGCCCCCCCCCCCCAAATTTTGAAATTGTTTTTTTTTTTTTTAATTTTTGTTATTGTATTAGTAGTAGTGTTAATATTACACTACAACAAATTTGGTTTTTAGAGACCGTACCTTTAGGGACGACATTTGTCGTCCCAAAATAAAGATTATTTGTCGTCCCTAAAGATCGGTCAACGTTCGATTAATTAAATATGAGAAATTTAAATATTTGGGATGATTCTTTATTTTTGGGGCGACAATGTAGTCACAAATAATCAGATAAATTTCCGCCCTTCCACGTGGATTCAGAGTGGCAAATTTTACCGGAAACTCTTTAGGGACGACAAAGTCGTCCCTGTTTTTAATTTTTTTCCCACCCAAAATTTCATGAAATAATTTGAATTTTTATTTATTTAATAGGGACGACATATGTCGTCTCTAAAATTGATTATTTTTATTAAAAATGATTTTTTTTATTAAAAATTATATTTAATATTTAAAATTATTTAATGGGACGACATTGTCGTCCCTAAAAAGACATGTCGTCCCTTAAAAGCTTTCGACCTAAATTAAATCAGGTCACTTCTTCTCTTCTTCTTCATTCGACTTGCAGGCCGCTCTTCCCCTCTCCTCCTCTCCTCCTCTCCTCCTCTCCTCCTCTCCTCCTCTCCACCTCCTCTCTCTTTCTCTTCTTCCCAGCTTTAAATTAAACACCCTCATTCTCACCAACACTTGGTTCAACCACGAGGCGTACCTCTACTCCGCCACGGCCTCAACCACGCCAAGCCGCACCTCCACTCGGCGGCCGCGGCTCCTCCACTGCTTCAACCGCCACTCCACTCGGCTCAACAAAGACCTCCACTCGATTCGAGGTAACTCCAAAGCCTTTTCAATTTGTAAACTTTTTTATTTTGCAATGTATAGACGCACCTCCACACCGCACCTCCACTAATTTTTTTTTTTTTCAATGTATAGCCATTGGCTTCGTTCTTTAAGTGATGTGAATTTGATGCTTATGATTGTAGAAATGTTTATAATATGTGTTTAGTAGATACTTGATGGGTTGACAGGTTGTCTAATGTTGGACTTAGTTAATGTCTTTTACTTGATAGTCTTAAGTTTATGATATGGAGTTTGAGGCAAACATGGACTATCTAGCTTGTAGCTATAGTTTGTATATGTCCACCTTTAGAGGAGGTGCTTGTCCGTTTGATATCTTTTCTGAATGATTGATGTATTTTACTTGTTGTTTTAAGTTAATAATGTCTAGAGGCTTACATGCTTTGAGGTGGAACAACAATGTAGTCAATCATAAGACTACGGGATTTATGATCATCATTTTGGTATCACTTTATCTTAGCTTAGTTTCACCTTTGGAATCTCAAGTGCATCTACTTTATCTTAGCTTAGTTTCACCTTTAGATTCCTGCCATCTTTGTTTGATTGACATATGATACTCGGTGTGCGGCTATACTTTCCTAACTTATTTTTTTGGCAGGTCCACTTACTTTGCTTTGCACTTTTTACGGTTTCGAGAAGGTGTTGTAGTTACTCGGCTTAGCAAACAAAGAAATTGCTTGAGGTCGGTGTAGTTAGAGGTGCTCTTGCAAATCTCAATAGTTAGGGGATCTATTGCAAACCCCGTGAATTCTGAGATCTCTGAAAGCTCGCTTTTCTTGAACATGTAGAATCTATGCAATACTTTGCCTTATAGTTGATAGCTTGTATTTAAATTGTCTATTAACACTTAACACGTATGAAACTAGACATGACCTTGTGCCTAAAAATGAGATACTAACTTTTTTTGTGCTTTAATGAAATCTTGTATACTAATGAAACTAATGTTCTTTGAAAATACAAAAATATGGTGAAATTTCAATTTATATATATGGTATAGTTTGGTGATTTTTGCTTGAAATGTTTGATGATTTAGGCTAGAAACCGGAGTTTGGGTTATTGTTCGTTGATTTTGGATTGAAATTGATTGTTATTTTAGGCTAGAAACCGGAGTTTGGGTTATAGTTTGTTGATTTTGGATTAAAATGAATTGTTATTTTAGGCTAGAAACCGGAGTTTGGTTTATAGTTTGTTGATTTTGGATTGAAATGGTTTACAACTTTGTGTTGAAAATTAAGGTTAATGTGTTGATGATTTTAGTGTAGAAATCGGAGTTTAGGCTAGTTATTTGATTTGGGATTGAAATGGTTTACAAGTATGTGCTTATTGATAAGCATAACATACAAAAGGTCCTCAAAGGGTCTTTGTTCCTACCCAAATGGAAAAATGAGTGCTTGGTGGTCTTTGTGATCAAAGACCATTGATTAGTTATTATGAGCGTTGACCTTTTGACCTGTGTTTCATAGTGCGTTGATAAACCTTGTGCATGGTGCAATTTTTAGATGGACAAGTCATGGCTATATATCGATAGAGTAAAACCCGAGTTTGCAAAAGGGTTGTGACCTTCAAAAGAATATGCCACGACAATTCCTAACCGGTGAAGAGTGCAGGTTCGTTGTCCATGCGCAAAGTGTTGTAATACAACTTTGCAAACTTTAGATGAAATGTATGATCACTTTGTTATTCTTGGGGTGGTCATGTGGGTATGATACATGCTTTTTGCATGGTGAAAGTGAGCAATCATCCGTAAACGTGCGAAGACCTGAAATTGTTGTTGAATCTGGAGACGAAATGGGACGATTATTAATGATTTTATAGGTGGAGACCGGAAGAAGAAATCTTACAACCAGAGGATGATGACAAGTATGAAGAACTCATCTCCGCATTGCATGAACAAGTTTATCCGGGATGCGAAAACTCATCGCTCTTGAAGTTTTAAGCGGACTTAATGCACATCAAAGTGTTGTATAAGTGGCCAAATGAGAGTTTTGACGTTCTTTTAAAGAAATTGAAAGAATTTCTTCCTAAAGGTCAAATTTACGATTCATTCTACAAGGCAAATTCTCTTATGAACAAATTGGGCTGGGGTATGAAAAAAATCGATGCATGCTTATGCGATTGTTGCATTTACTATAAGGAAAATGCTAACTTACGATCATGTCCGATATGCAAGGCGACCCATTATAAGGAGTCCAAAGGGATGAAGGTACCTCACAAAGTGCTTCGCTATTTTCCATTAAAGAATTGTCTAAGGCGTTTGTTTGCTTCCCGTCACACAAATTCGATCAATGACATGGCACAAGGCGAGGCGTTCTCGATGAGGATGTCATGAGACATCCAGGTGGATGGTAAGGAATGGAAAGAATTCAACGAGCAACATCCCGACTTTGCAAAGCGAGAACCTAGAAATGTACATCTCACCTTGCTACTGAGATGGTTTTTGTCCGTTTGGTACTTCAGTCAAACATACAAAGACATGTGGCTTTGTCTAACACAAGTGTTGAATCCGGCACCATGGGTTGTCAACAACGAATGTATATAAGTATATGTGTTTACTTATCCCAGACCGGATTCTATTGGAAAGGACTTGGATGTTTATTTGAGGCCATTGATTGATGAATTGGAAGAACTATGGTCAAAAGGGGTAGTTGTACGTGATGCTTCTACAAATACCACCTTTAGGATGCGAGTTGCTGTTATGTTTACCGTGAACGACTTTCCCGCCCGTAGTTATTTCTCAGAATGGAGCGGTCAAGGATATAAAGCATGTTTAACTTGCAATGATGACACACCTTCGGTAGGGTTAGATAGTAAGATTGGATATGTTGGACATCGTAGATGGCTTCGGGAGGACCACCCAATGCGAAGGAATAAGGGATTTAATGGAGAAATCGAAACATTAAGCCGTCCACTTGAAAACCACGGAGGAGGTTATGCACCAAATTAGTAACCTACGAATGTTTGTCGAGTAAACACAAAGTATATGGGGTAAAATTATTAAGCGTCCGAATCTTGTTTGAATTGGAGGAAAGGCACCATACTTAATAGGTTGCCTTCTTGGGGATCGAAAAAACTCAAGTACAATCTAGATGTTATGCATATTGACAAAAGGTGCTGTGATGACATATTGAATACGGTATTGAATGTTGATGGAAAGACCAAAGACACTATCAAGGCACGTAAGGATCTGGAAAAAATGAGCGTCCGACATGAACTACATCCGATTCGGCGGGCCAATAATAAGTTTTTAAAACCGCGAGCCTTGTTCACATTGTCACAAGCGGATCGGACAAAATTTTACCAATTCTTATTACATGTTAAGTTTCCAGGCGGTTTTGCGGGAAACCTACGAAAAATTTTTTGTGGAAAAGACAAATTGACCGGCTTAAAATCTCACGATTGTCATATCATACTGCGAGAGTATTTTACTGTTGAAATTGCGTAAGTTTTGAAGAAAGAGATTTACGATACAATCAACGATCTAAGTGATTTTTTCAGACTAATTTGTGCACGACGTTGAGGTTAGTGAATTGGAGAAAGCAAAGAGAAGATCCTGAAATCTTATGTACACTGGAAACTATATTCCCCGGCATTTTTGATATTCTAATACATGTGATTATGCACTTTCTGAAGAAGCGATTAGGGGTGGACCAGATTCATTTGAGATGGATGTACCCAATCGAGCGTTATTTGGGTAAGTGAAAAAGTACATTAGGAATCGGGCAAAGCCGGAAGGATCGATTGCGAGAGGATACCGGTCTAACCAAACCTTGACATTTATCTCATTGTATTTCTCGGGATTAGAGACAAAATTTAATAGGCCCGAAAGAAATCGGTTGAGAATGAAGATGCAATTAAGAACAATATATCATCTTCAAGACTCATTTTCGATCAATGGGGGGCAAAAACAATCTTGTCACTTGATCTTTGTTGAGAGAGAAGATAGAGTGGTATGTGTTGCAAAGCTGTCTTTGAGAAGCGATAAATACCTCATGTAAGTGGCAAAAGCGTATTGACAAAATAAATTTTTTTAGAATATCAATGAACCTAAATATTCTATACTTCTACATGTATGGCTCGAGAGAACATCGTGCATATCTAGCAAGGACTTGCACATTCTGAGATGCTAGAGAAACAACAACATGCAACCTTCCGTAAATGGTTCCACTCTAAAGTGCAGAGATGGTGACACATTTATTTGAAAGTGAACATTTATAACCATTATCACGAACTCTTATGTATGTATACTACCTACACAGATGGTGTCACAACATCGACATGATCGCTCACACTTGAAAGCCCAACTATTAGCATTGTCCATGGCTCTTTTTCCTCGGTGCAAATCGTTCGAGTTGCGTGATGAACGGTGTTTGATTAATACAGAAAAACGAGATAGATCACTGTTAAGGGTGAAATTCTATGGTTTTCAAGAATGTATTTTATGGTATTTTCCCTCTTAATTGTACAATTTGCATAATAAATAGGTCTTATATTGAAATATTGAGCAAACGATATTTTTAACGGCTTAATCGCAATATCGATATATTTATGTGATTTCATGGTTAAAATATGATTATTTGAATATTATTACAGTTTGCGATGTTTTCCATGTGTTATAGGTATGTTTATTATAAGGCTCAAAAGATGATTGAAAGAGATTAAAATTCGAGCTAAGTGATTGAAGGAAGAGATAATGATCAAATGGAGTGAAGAAAAAGAGATAAATATGAAGAAATCACCTTCAAGTCATCCTGAACGAGCGTCCATACTCCGTCCAGACCAAACGGGCGTCTGAAATCCCGAACGAGCGTCAAGGTGCCAAGAGTGATTCGAGAGTTTGAACGAGGCCGAGCAGCGTCGAAGAGTTCAAGAAAAGTGAGCGGCGTCCACCATATTGAGCGCTCGTCCGTCCGCCGACTCACTTCGGCGAACCGACTTTAATCTCTATAAATACACGCTATTTTTTGCACACAAAAACAACAATTTGACGTTATACAAACCCTAAACCCTAAGGCGGCTAAAAGGCTGCGGTTTTACTTCTTTTCCTTTCACTTTTACGCAATTTTAAATTAGATTAGTTTAGAGCGCTTTTTATGTTCTTTTACGCAAAGCGTATTCTTTGAGGATGCTCGAGAGCTAAGGCTTCAATCGAGCGAGAATTGTGAAGCCATCAACTTGGATTGATTTACGTATTTCGATTATCTTGTGAGTTATTTATTTAAGGTTGTTTCTTATTTATGTTTTATCTCGTTTAATTGCGTTTACATCGAAGATTTGCATGTATGATTATGTTTATGATTGATGGAAGTCATGATTAACCTTTAGATCACCATAGATAAGAATAGTCCTTAGATTTATAATAACGGAAGTTAATGAGTCTAATCACTAGATTTAAACGTAAAAGTTGACACCTTTGATCTTAAAACGCGTTAATCTAGCATTGGAAGATACTAGGTTAATAGACGAATAACCTAAGGAATTAGGGTTCATGTTTAGGTAAGGTGAATCACAACCTAGATAAATACCACATATAATCGAGATAGGAGATCAATACATGTTGATAGGTGGATCAATCCTCGTTTGCCTTTTACAATTTGATTTTAAATCCTTGCAACTTGAGTCTTGTTTAACCGTTAATTACTTTTGCAATTAGTTAGTTTAGTTAATAAGTTCGTTTGCCCGTATCTTTCCTAGCCTTGGATAATCTCCTCTGCATCTAGTTTATTTTCTGCAATCTTTGTTTAGATTAATTCACTTGTTTAGTGTAGTTAAGTGACATAGTTAGTTAAAACAACAACTAGGATTTACAACTGTCTAGTTCCCCGTAAGATCGACCCGGCATTAGCCTCTGTACTACGATCCTTGCACTTGAGGTTAACCGGTTTTATTACTTGTTTACTTTGTATTAATAAAATCCGTGACAAGTTTTTGGCGCCATTGCCGGGGAACCGGACGGTTGCCTAGTTTTTGTTTTTAATTTAGTTAGTAATCTAGGTTGTTTTTAATTTTTTTAGGGTTTTAAAGATTTGAGTTTTGGTGATTAGTTCTTTCTTCTTTCTCTTCTTAACCCCCCTTCTTTTCTGCTTTGTTTTTGATCTTTTTACATCTGGACGAGCGTTTAAGATTTTGGACGCCCGTCCACTGTAAAAATTTCAATTCTGAATCAATTTCGACCCTTAGACGAGCGTTCATAATTTTGGACGCCAGTCCACGGACATTCTGAAAGACCGGACGAGCGTTTAGTTTTTGAACGCCCGTTCAGTCCAAACTCTGGACAAACGCTCGTTCACATCTGTGGACGCCCGTTTGTTCCTCCTTCTTTCTTACTCTTGTTCTTCTCTTTTCTTGTCTTTTATTTAGGTTTTTAATCTTTTAGTTCTTAGGTTTCCTTTTCTTAGTTTAGGTTTTTAATTTACGTAGTTTTTAGGTTTTGTTCAATTGAGTTGGGTTTCGGTTTATGCAAACTCAAGTCGAAAAGGCCATTACTCTTTTCACGACCTCGGCGGACCATAGTCCGACCCAATAAGCGGACACTTCGTTTTACCGATCCTTCGGACGAAGGAAGTTCAGCCCGACCAAGAAATTGAGCGAAAGTTGATAAAAGAGATCGAAGAAATAGTAATAATGGCGGCGGAGAGGATCGACGTGCGTTGGCGGTACTCGCGCCATTCCTGGTGCGATCACTTGTCAACCCGGCTATAGTCTTGCCCGCCATTACAGCTCACACATTCGAACTCAAGCCCGACTCATCCGGATGATGCGGCATGCATCAATTTTTCATAGCTACCAATCGAAAATCCGCGTATCCCACTTACATGCGTTCTTAGAGATATGCGGTACCACCCGCATCAAGGAGTGAGTGAGGATGCGATCAAGCTTAAATCTGTTTCCTTTCTCTCACGAAAGGAGAGGCTAGGAGTGGTATCACTCTCTCCCTTGAGAATCCATCACTACAGGGCCGGACTTGAAAAAGAATTTCTAAGTCAATATTTTCCTCCTTCAAAGACAGCCCAGTGTCTGAATGAGATCTTTACCTTCTACCAGAAGGAGAATGAATCATTCTTCGAATGTTGGAAGAGGTTCAAATCTCTTTTAAGAAAATGCCCCCACCATGGCTTGCCTAAGGAAAGGCAAGTCAACACATTCTTCAGTGGACTGACCGAGCTTACTAAAGGCATGGTCAACAGCTCTTCTGGTGGGGCTTTCCTCAAAAAGACACCTGATGAGGGATGGGCATTGTTCGAGGACATTGCCAAATACAATTATGCCCCTCCTATCAGGCTATCCAAGCTCCTCCTCCTCCTCCCAAGGTGGAGGAAGTCAATGTTCAAAGTCTGATAGCCATGCTGCAAAAGCAGATGGCAAGTCCTCAAGTTCAAAACCCGATTAATCAGACTCCTTCGTTTCCGCAGAACCCTCAGGTTCTGTATTGCGAAAATTGCTGTCAGACTGGCCACATGTTTGGCCAATGTCAATTTCAGTCCCCCTCTGCTCACCAAGTCAATGCTGTTCATAACAATGGACAGAATAACCCAATCACATGCCAAGTATGTGATGATCCGGGGCACACTACTCGCTTCTGTCCCATGATTGGGCAGAATGTTGAAATTAATGCTTTCTCTGGCCAGTCTAATCCGAGGTTCAATAACCAATTCTCTGGCCAGAATAATTTTCAAAACCAGGGCTTCGGCCAGAATCCGAGCTTTAATTCAAATCCAAATTTCAATCTGAGCTTTAATTAGAATCCAAACTTCAACAGAAACCCTGGATTCAATCAGAACCAGAACTCCAATTTCTCAAATCATACTCAACGGTTCAATCAGAATTGGCCCCAATTCTAATTCTCACTTTCAAACTCGGCCTAGCCAGCCATCTCCCAAGAACTTCCAAAACTCTCAAGGCCTCTCCCACTCAAATGATATAAAAGCCGAATGGAATTCATTTCGGGAGGAGCAAAGCAGGACGATGAAAAGTCTTGAGAGGCAAATCAGGCGGTGGTGAGCGATTAGCTTCAGACCATCGAGGCGGTTGCCCGACTTTACGGAAAAGAATCCAAAAGGCGGTCGGGTTGCTCAGGCCGATATAAGCAACAACCAATGCACTGACCTCGTGCCAACAATGCAATACGGTAAAGAGGAGGCCAGTGCGATGAATTTAAGAAGTGGCACTCAGCTGAGTGGTCCCCCTGGCTTCCAGGGAAACCACTAGCCCCTCCTGCCCATTATGGTGCAGGAAGGGAAGTTGAGCACCTATTATCCCCTGTCCTGCAAGAGCATACTCGGGTGGCTGATCCCCCGAGAAATGAAAGAGTTGAAACACCTCAGGTGGCTGAACCCCTGAGAAAAAAAGATTCGGTTGAGAGTCAGGTGGCTGATCCCCTGACCGATAAGAATTCTGAAAAAGTGGTGAGGTGGAAAGATCTGGAAGACAAGGCCGTAAGTGCATCCTCAAAGAAAGTCTTTTCTGAGAGTGACCTTAAAAAGCTTCCATATCCACCTAGAAAAAGCAACATTCCCTTGCATGAAGATAAGAAGTACGAAAAGGTGCTTAACTTGCTGAAAAATACTCAGGTTAATCTCCCACTCTCAGAAGTTTTGGTTGAAATGCCTAAGTATACCAAGTTTATCAAGGATGTTGTTTCTTCTAAAAAGAAGTTAGCAGACATGGATCGAGCAATTGGTGAGGATTGCTCAATGGTCAATTATCAAGACTTACCAATCAAGAGGGGTGACCCAGGCAAGTTTGTGCTCACATTGCAGATGGGAGGCCTAGTCTTCCCAAATTCTTTATGTGATCTGGGGGCATCCATCAGCTTGATGCCGTTGTCTGTTTGCAATCAGCTTGGTTTACAAGATCTTCTGGAACCCACAACCATGAACCTTCAGTTCGCCGATAGATCTTCCAAGAAAGCTTGAGGATCCCGAAAGGCGTCTTTAGTTCGAATTGATTGGTTTACCTTCCAGCTTGGTAGTACGTCTTAGATATGAAGAAAGGTGAGGATGTTCCCCAATTCTTGGAAGACCCTTCCTTTCTACAGCTAGAGCCCTCATCGATTGTGATGGTGGGCGAGTAACTATTCGAGTGGGTGACCAGGAGGTGAGCTATAGTGTCTCTAAGTCCATTCAAGTACCTCTGGTTCTCCAACCGGCTTTTCGGTGAGAGTCATTTAATGACTTCAATGATCAGATGGACGAGCAAGTCAAGGTTTGTGGGAAGTGGAATATGAGCGATTGATCGATAATTTGAATAGTCATGGTGTGGTTAATCTAGATCAATTAGCAGCTGACTTTGAGGATGAGCTATTAAGAGAAGAAGCTTTGGCAGTGGAGCCACTAAGTAAGCTCAGCGATGTTGAGTTGAAAAGTGGAGGGCTTAAATCGAGTTTAGAGATCCCCCATGAGATCTAGTTCTGAAGCCGTTGCCTAAACATCTTAAGTATGTGTTCCTACGTGAAGGTGACAAGCTTCCTTTGATCATATCTGCCAAGCTGTCTCGAATAGAAGAGCTGAAACTGTTAAACGTCTTGCGAAACAACGAAAAAGCCTTTGGATGGCAGGTGGGAGATATCCGAGGAATATCTCCTGACATCTGCATGCACAAGATCAAGACTAGTGAGGGTGCTAAATGTGTACGACAGCCCCAAAGGAGGCTTAACCCTCACATGCAAGAAGTTGTCAAGAATGAGATCATTAAGCTTCTAGATATGGGTATCATTTACGCCATTGCGGACAAATGAGTGGGTGTCCCCGACTCGGGTAGTTCCCAAAAAGGTGGAATTACTATTGAGAAGAATGAGAAGGAGAGAAGAGATAGCATTGAGGCCAATTCGTGGCTATAGAGTCCAGTATTGACTATAGAAAACTCAATGAGGTCACAATGAAAGATCATTTCCCCCTTCCCTTCATTGACCAGATGCTTGAGCGTCTGGCGGGGCACGCATTCTACTGTTTCCTGGATGGATATTCAGGGTACTTCCAGATACCCATCGATCCTATTGACCAAGAGAAGACCACTTTCACCTGCCCGTATGGTACATTCGCTTATAGGCGGATGCCATTTGGTCTCTGTAATGCCCCAGCCACCTTTCAAAGGTGTATGATGGCTATCTTTGACGAGCTAGTTGAAAAGTGTATGGAGATTTTCATGGACGATTTTCGGTCTTTGGTCAATCCTTCGATGATTGCCTCGCTAATCTTGATCAGGTGTTATCTAGATGTGTGGAAAAGAACTTAGTACTCAATTGGGAAAAATGCCATTTCATGGTGGATGAAGGAATAGTTCTTGGCCACAAAGTGTCGTCCAAAGGTATTGAGGTAGATAGGGCTAAGGTGGAAGCCATCGAGAAGATGAGTTATCCTAAGAATGTTCGCGAAGTCAGAGGTTTCCTCGGACATGTCGGCTTCTATAGAAGATTCATTCAGGACTTTTCAAAGATCGCCAAGCCCCTTTCTACCTTACTTAAGGAAGATGTTGAGTTTGACTTTGATGATAGCTGCAAGCAAGCGTTCGAGGAGCTTAAGAGTCGATTAATCTCTGCTCCAATACTTATATCGCCTGACTGGAACTTACCCTTTGAGCTTATGTGTGACGTATCAAACTATGCAGTTGGTGCAGTCTTAGGGCAAAAGATTAATGGAAAGTTCCAGCCCATCTATTACGCCAGTCACACACTAAATCCTTCTCAAGTTAACTACACGACCACTGAAAAGGAATTATTAGCCGTAGTATTCTCTATGGATAAGTTTCGTAGTTACTTGCTGGGTGCTCAAGTGATTGTGTGGATGATCACGCTTATGGTATCTAATGACTAAGAAAGAGGCTAAACCGCGCTATGCGTTGGATACCGACCCTCCAAGAGTTTGATGTTCAAATTAAAGATAAAAAGGGCAGTGAGAACGTAGTGGCGGATCATGTTTCTAGGGTGTTAAGTGAGGAAAAGGGTGATCCTGATGATATAGATCTTTACTTTCCTCTAGAAAACATCATGTTGATAGATGGTCTGCGCTCCGGCGTTCCTTGGTACTCCTCCATCCGTCAATTACCTTCATTCCCAATATCTCGATCCTGAAATGTCTTATCAAGAGAAGAAGAAGTTCTTCTCTACGATATGAAATCTTCGTTTGGGATGAACCTTTCCTCTTCAAAATCAGTAAAGATGGTTTGCTAAGAAGGTGTGTTCCTGAATCCGAGCAACGCGATATAATCGAAACAATGCCATAGTGGACCCACAGTGGTCACTTTGGTCCTTGGAAAACGGGTTGCGAAGATCTTCCATCCGGTTTCTCTTGTGCGATATTTAAGGACACGGAAGCTTTCAGTAAAGCTTGTGATAGGTGCCAAAGAACCGGTACTCTAACAAGGCGGTATGACATGCCATTGAAACCCATTCTTGAATGCGAAGTCTTTGATGTATGGGGATTGACTTTATGGGTCCATTCCCATCTTCCGTGGGAATAAATACATCTTAGTCTGCGTGAGACTATGTATCGAAATGGGTGGAGGCAATAGCCACTCCTCGCAATGATCATAAAAGCGGTCATGAATTTTCTAAAGAAGAATATCTTTGTGAGGTTTGGATGTCCACGTGCCTTGATTAGTGATGAAGGACACACTTTTGCAACCGACCTTTGGAAAAAGTCCTCGAGAAGTATGGTGTTTGTCACAAAACGGCACACCATATCATCCATGACTAGTGGTCAGGTTGAGCGAAGCAACCAGAGCTTGAAGAAGATCCTGGAGAAAACAGTGAACAGTCATAGAAAAGACTGAGTCTAAAGTTGGATGATGTACTATGGGCATATCGAATCGCCTATAAGACCCCCAGTGGGTACATCACCCTACCGGATGGTTTATGGTAAATCGTGCCACCGCCAGGTTGAGTTAGAGCACGAGCTTATTGGGCTACAAAGTTTCTTAACTTCGATTCCCAAGCCTGTGGAAAACATCGACCGCAGCGATTGCATGAGTTGGACGAGTTTAGGCTTCAGGCTTACGAAAGTGCCAGGATCGATGAGACAAAATGAAACTCCTTCATGACGCAAAGATCAAGAAGAGAATTTCAAGTTGGAGCAAAGTGTTACTTTACAATTCCAGTTACATTTGTTCCTGGGAAGTTAAGGACACGTTGGTCCGGTCCTTCAAATTCTCCAAATCATTCTGGAGCGTTCTAGAACTTCAAGGTTATAGCGGTAAACCGTTTCGGTCAATGGTCGAGGTGCAAGCACTATATCGGTGAACCTAAGGATAAGCCTTTGATTGTTAAATTCCTCGATATTCTCGGATGTGGTGTTACACAAGTCGATGAATTAGACGAGTTGTCACCCGACTTGTTCTCCGAGGATGACGGTAGTCGTAGATGTGAAGAAGTTCTAGCGGGCACTTGGGATATGGATGAATATGAAAGGGAGCAAAAGCTTAAACGTCATCAGAGGAATTTACAGAGGAAGAAGTCAACCATGGGAAAGGTTAAACGTGTATGGAAAACTGTCAGAGCATTAATCCCATGCGTAAGATGCTGTTTCTGCAGCCACACTACTGATGAGAGCTTACACGAAGTAATGGCTGGCAGAAAAGTGAAATGGCCTGACCCAGGCTGAGCTTAATTGGTGTCGAGCTAACGACGTAAACCAAAAGCGCCACTAGGGGGCATCCTAGATATCCAATATTGTTTTAGTTTTCCTTAGTTCTTTTTGCTTTCGTATGTTGTTTTAGTTATTTTAGTTAGTTTTACTAAGCTTTTATGTTTCTATCTGTCAGTAGTTGCTTTCTAGATTCAGATTTTTACGGAGTTCGCCCTGAGGAGTTCCCACTCATTAGTCGGATCCCGCTGATCACAGTAGATGGTGGACCGGGAGGCACTATAGTTCTTCATGTAGATTTTGACATTAGCACTCAGGTTAAGACCATCACGTACGTTATCATAGTTCCACCTTGTTCAGGAGGCGATTTCACGACTGAGACGACTCCGGGGCTGTCTTGAGTTATTATTTTTATATCTATCTTTCTGGTTGTTGTTGCACTTTTTTTTTGATACATTTAATTCGATTTGGCTGTACCTATACATTTTGCTACTTTACTTTTGGTTACTTTTCATGATTCTTGTACTTTCTAGTTTCTCGTTCTTTGACTTGTGTTGACATATTTATCGATGATCTTTTTTTTTTTTTTTTTTCTGTTTTGATTTATATCTCTACTGCCATATTATACCCCGTTTTCCCCCGAGTTTTCTGTTTCTCGAGTTTTGCAGCGGTAGTTTTTGTCGAGATCCGATTGAGTTACTTTTGGGGCGTTTGTCCACGCTTTTTGCTGGCGTTGGCCTTTTCATGCTCGGCGACCACCAACGGCTCGGTTTTCTACGCAAATTCAGCTAAGTTCTTATCCTTTTTATCTTCTCGCACAACATGAGGACATGTTGAATTTTTAAGTGTGGGGAGGATAGTTCGATTTGTTCGATTTGTACCTATGCATATAAGTTTGTTTAATACGTTAGAATGTTTTTATTATGCAAAATGGCGTAATTTTTCAAAGTTTTCCGACACTTTTGTCTTTGTTTGGTCCCGAGTAGGCAATTCAATTTGAAGTTCGTTGTTTTTATAGTCATCTATGCGATATTTCATGTACTTGATAAGTTAGATGTTTCACCCAACACTATTTTTCACGAGCCATAGTGAATGACGAGCTAACTTATAAAGTTATACCCCATTTTGGATTAGTGATTTTTGATTTTCTTATAAGTCATGTGCTCAGTGCCACGTTTATATCTCGCGAATTATGATAGTTTGTATTCAGTTCCGAGTATGTTATACTGTGAATATCTAGAAGTTTGAATGTGATAAGTAACACGTGACTTATTGACAAATGAAAAGTTGAATTGATTGAATTAGTTGTGTGTGTCGAAAGCTAGTCGATGATTTGAGTGCGGTAGGGTATGCCACGTATATCCTATACCACCATGATGACTAAAAGCTCACGACAGTTAGGAGAAGATGCCTTATGATTGGAGTAAGGTAGGGGATTATCTCGAAATGTCCTATTACGCTATGAGGCAATAGCTCATTCTAATGTGTGTTTAAAAGTGAATAAGTTAAATCAACTAAGAATTGTTATGAAATGAATATAAGACTAAGTTATCGTCTATCTTATCCCCAGTATAAACTGATAGATATGCTGTAGGGATTATCCTCTGAGTGTTTCAGAAAGGCTCTAGATATATTTGATCATTCTTTTCGAGATATGTCACGTTTGTAGGGTGCATCTTATGAGTGTCAGTCCTTGCTAGTCTAGAGGGGGTATTAGCTAGTTTGCTTGAATCAATTTCAAGTGTGGATCTAGTGGAACTTTACTATGGCTTTGCACGCACACACCCGGGTTGAACCTCTAAGTTATTGAATGTATGTTATATTTGTTGAGATGTCTATATTTTCTCGAACCTTGGTTTTGTTTTGTTTTGCTCGGGATGAGCAAAAGCTAAGTGTGGGGGAGTTGTTAAGGGTGAAATTCTATGGTTTTCAAGAATGTATTTTATGGTATTTTCCCTCTTAATTGTACAATTTGCATAATAAATAGGTCTTATATTGAAATATTGAGCAAACGATATTTTTAACGGCTTAATCGCAATATCGATATATTTATGTGATTTCATGGTTAAAATATGATTATTTGAATATTATTACAGTTTGCGATGTTTTCCATGTGTTATAGGTATGTTTATTATAAGGCTCAAAAGATGATTGAAAGAGATTAAAATTCGAGCTAAGTGATTGAAGGAAGAGATAATGATCAAATGGAGTGAAGAAAAAGAGATAAATATGAAGAAATCACCTTCAAGTCATCCTCGAACGAGCGTCCCATACTCCGTCAGACCAAGCGGGCGTCTCAAATCCCGAACAGCGTCAAGGTGCCAAGAGTGATTCGAGAGTTTGAACGAGGCGAGCGAAGCGTCGAAGAGAGTTCAAGAAAAGTGAACGAGCGTCCACCATATTGAACGCTTCGTCCGTCCGCCGACTTAGCGAACCGACTTTAATCTCTATAAATACCTGCCTATTTTCGCACACAAAAACAACAATTCGACGTTATACAAACCCTAAACCCTAGGGGCGGCTAAGGCTGCGGTTTTACTTCTTTTCCTTTCACTTTTCTGCAATTTTAAATTAGATTAGTTTAGAGCAGTTTTTATGTTCTTTTTCTGCAAAACTGTGTTGCTGAGGATGCTCAGGAGCTAAGGCTTCAATCGAACGAGAATTGTGAAGCCATCAACTTGGATTGATTTACGTATTTCGATTATCTTTTGTGAGTTATTTATTTAAGGTTGTTTCTTATTTATGTTTTATCTCGTTTAATTGCGTTTACATCGGAAGATTTGCATGTATGATTATGTTTATGATTGATGGAAGTCATGATTAACCTTTAGATCACCATAGATAAGAATAGTCCTTAGATTTATAATAACGGAAGTTAATAAGTCTAATCACTAGATTTAAACGTAAAAGTTGACACCTTTGATCTTAAACCGCATTAATCTAGCATTGGAAGATACTAGGTTAATAGACGAATCAATTAAGGAATTAGGGTTCATGTTTAGGTAAGGTGAATCACAACCTAGATAAATACCACATATAATCGAGATAGGAGATCAATACATGTTGATAGGTGGATCTGTTAGTAATACCATCCGCAGCGGAAACGATTTATGGATCTAGATCTATAAACTACACGTAATAAAATAACTAGATCTATATCTACAAGGGGGTTGTAGATCATACCTCTTGGATCTCAAAATCCAAGTTGAAGAACCGCAATAGGATGAACGAAGGAAAGCGTGAAGAGCACCACGATCTTCCGCACGTGTGATCCAAGCAACTCCCGGTGGAAGGAAATTCTCGACTCGAACCCTTCCGATATGCTACCCGGAAAAATCTCCAAGATTTCTCCCCTTGTCTCCCCTTGGCCGAAATTTTCTTTCTCCTCTCTAAGAGGTGAAAGTCGAAAATTGTAGTGTGTTATTTGGCTTGGGAGAACTCTCTTTATATAGGAGAGTAAAACTTAAGCCCCATGGATTTTATAATTAATACAAAATCAATTATGATAATCCTATTAAATAAAAGATAATCCCATAATATTCTAGAACAAATCTAGGATAATATTTATCTTTATTTCTTTACCATAAATATTTATCCAATAAATATTTTATGCACATGTCTTATTAATACACAAGAAACTAATTCTTGTTACCAAAAAATATGCATGTGGCGTGAATTGTATCTTTAATTGACCTAGTCAATTAATTTTTGTCATACACACTAATTTGCCAATTATTACGGAAAATATATTTTCCACTTATTTTAATTATTTAGTTCCAACTAATTAAATAGTCACTAAACAATTAATTCACATATCGTTTTAATAAAGTCCAACAAGAACTAAATTAATATTATTAGGATTCGACGTCCGAGAATAGCTATGCTATATTAGGAGGCACGTCGGGGACCATGGACTAATAATCAGCGGCTCCGATAAATCAAATAAATAATTATAGAATAATTATATTCGATAAATCAATCACGGAATATGCCACCATAATCCCGTGATCGCACTCCTCGATTATGAGATTATATTTATCTCCTCACGAGAATAATAATAAGCGTCCATTGATATAATCATTACATATGGATTAATCCTCCATAGTCTGTTCATTCTACATCGGGAAGTTACCGTTAACCCTTTTTAGAACCTCTTATCCTTATTTACCATTAACCCCCTAGTGATCAATTAATTCATACAACTCACTTTGGTGATCAATCGGTGTGATATGAACTCGCGCGATCGATCGCTTTCTAGGATTAACAAATAAGTGAATCGCTGCGCTACTTCCTTAAATGGAAGGAATGGATTCCGTGATCTGTGATAACACGGACTACTCACTCAATCCAAAGACAATGCCAAGATGGGGTAATTCGGACCACGGACTCGGTGTAATCCTTAACCGTCAAGTCAAACCTCATACGATTCAAGCGGTTGATGTGATCACCTCGAGATTAAGATATATCCATAAATATGATCATCCATTGATTCGATAAGACTTCGATTACGGAATTATATCGTGAATCAGTAATCAAATCGGTCCAATTTCTATATGATATATCTATCATATATAAATGCCCCATTAGGTTCTCTTAACCGAAAGTCCGGATAAGACAATCACACCAACCGTGTTCAAGCGCGCATTAATAGCACGTTAAAGGAGAGACCCGATACTCTCGATTAACTTCACTACGGGCTAATTGTATTTTAAGTACATCTTCACTAACTCAATCCTCCCGTGTATATACCATACACCGAGTTAAGTGATTACATAAACGATATACTTTAGGGTTTTCTCAGTAGTGTAAATACTATTGTCACATCGGTGATTATGAGAATAATAAATATGAGTAATAATGTCAATTCATTTATTAAATAAAACAATTACAAAATTGTCTTTCGGACATCACACCTAACAATCTCCCACTTGCACGAAAGCATGTGATTAATTATTTTAGAGCACACCCTATTATTTAAAATACAACAAACTACATCTCCCACTTGCTCTAAAGCAATGGAGACTCATCCCGTATTCTAGTACCCACTAAGCATGTCATAACCATTTGATTCCAAAAATACACTCCGAGTATGCCGTCGTAGGATAGGTCGGTGACTCGGGAGTACCTACATCTAAATGTCATGGGTCTTAATGATTAGTCGGGTTGTCGGCTCGAGGCGTTCCGTAGAATCGAAGCGTTACGGTCCATCAAATCATGTGGTGCTTGAGTAAACACTGAGCCCGAATCGACTTAACGATCATCCTCAATCGACTTAAAGTCAAAATCGATGTATCACACATATCCAGGTTCACACATGAATATGTCCGCATATTGTTCCTCGTTCTCTTCAAGATACTAAAGGACATACTAAACTTGCTTTGTTAACCGCCGAATCTAAGATTCGATCAAAGTTGACGTTCAATAACCTGACCATCTCTTACTAGAAAGAGAATCTATCCCATTTCTCTTGATCCGAAGATTTAGAGAGTCATTCCTGAGGCATAGGGTAGAACTTCCTCGTTGAATGTTGCATACACATATGCATCATCTTAACCAATAAGATGGATGGGAAACCGGTGGATCGATTCTAATGAATTCGACCGAGTCAAACTCTAAAGAATGTTGTCCAAAACTCATTGCGAAGAATTGTGGTATTGTCGATTCGACTTGGATAACACACCCATGTTGATTCCAAGCTCAGTGCGGTGTTATCCTTCACAAACACTAATTTATATATTCACTCTTGCACTAAAATTGATATCCAGTCTACAAAAGACTTATCAATATTCTCGGTCAAATCCACATATTGTAGAAATATATGACTTCCAATGACCGAGAGGTTTGCTTTTTATCCACAAAGGACATAAGCCTTGATCATCATCATGCTATAAGTTCACAAGTCAATACCCTTCTCATTTCGAATGAATCCAGACTCCGTTTGTTTGGCAAGAAAGTCTCAGGGAATCACCCCTATTTTCTGCTTTTGAACGAAATCATGCAATACCGAACTCATTCTACTCTTTTCCATGTAGATCCAATTACTCCCACTGGGCCTGAGACGCTCAGGTGGTTCTACAAGAGCATGAAACGCAATGGAGTACCGAACTCCATTCACGGGTAATGGCCATTAAACCAACCTCTATTATCGTAATCCTATCTTCGCTCACAAAAGAGCCATAGGTCATCAATCGATCCTCGGACTACAAAGTCCGCCGAACCCGTAATGGGTAATGGGTAAACCATACTCCCACTACATTCGGGTGGATCGAAATTACGATCTAGTTTAGTAGTATTTAGTGTTATCACCAACAACCGATGTTGGATGTGGTCCGATTTTAATCGATTAGTAACTACCTTGAGTAAACGTCTTCGCAAGGTTTAAGGTTTTACTTGTTCATAGACTCTATTAGAAAGGGCGCAACAAAGATAAAGCGTCCCTTCCCGATTTCAAGGATCTTATAACAAACCTTTTTCTCAATGCTACAAGATATTGAACGATTGGTCACTGACCGAACGTGTTCGTGAAATTTCGGACCTACCTTCAAGCACCGTGTGCTAAATGCTTATATTTATGGAAGTGGGGTGAACCGAGTCCACACCTTATCCGTAAATTCCAAAGCATATTCTAGGTATACTGCTTGGTCTTACATTTCAATGTAAACCGTTATTTCACTTCCAATATCTTTATTGAGTTAAGCAGTGTATTGTGGCACATCTACAACTATGTAAAGGCAATTCAATGGTTTCTTCCTTAGTGAAAGCATTTCACTATGAGGCGAACCGAGCATCACCACAGGACTATGTGATGGCCCATTTCTAGTATAGAATACTCCATTTCCGACAAAGTCGTAGACACCTTTGTATATTTTGGATAAACTTACCGGAGTGTTTGAGTAGTTGTCGACTAAAGTCACTACTCATAAGCTCCCACTAGCTTGTATCTTTCATAAGACCCGAAGGTCATCATGAACAAGCGGTGTTACTTCTTTATAACCATTATCCTTTCCAAATTGAAAGGAAAATTAGTCATTGAACCTTTAAGACAATCTAACCAGATCGGAGAAAGGAATCACCCCGAGCCGCCTTCTTCAAGTCTTGTCTTTTAGGGACTATGCACTAACTATGAAATATGAAGAAGCGTTTATCTAAATATAGAAACCAATTGCTTTTAATAGTTCTTAAGATGTGTTATATACATATTTCAAAGAGCTTGTAAGTGGTTTTGACTTTATCAAACAAAAGTCCGAGTCTTGGATTAAGTACTACAAATGGTATATTCACTTTCTATCGACAAACAAATTATCGAATAGAAGGTAAATCCTTTCGCTTCAACGAATTTTAAACGGAAAATAATTTTTCCGCGATATCCAAGGATTGAATCCGAGATTCATTTCCTTATATCACTCCCACTATTCTAGCTAAAATTAATCGCCCGTTGTTTATTCTTTTAATCGTTAAATGCACTTTCTTTGCCTTGTTCTTCCAAAGAACTTAGCTTAAGAAAATCGCCAAGGATTCATGGGTTGGTGATCCGAAATCACTATCCTTATCCTATGATTTTCAGTTTATTAATTTTCGGTTTAGCCTTGAAATCAACTCAGTTTTAGATGACTAACACTCTTAGACATACTCTCCCATTCTTGACTTTCCGTAAATGGAAACAGCTTTTGAACTAGCGATTCGTGTGAGTAGACACTACTCTTGAACCGTGGGATGTCTATTTCGAGTGTTACTTGTCAGGACTTCTCGGATTTTCTAATATACCAGAAAAAACAACAAATCATAAGATTAAAGCTCCCACTAGTTTATCGGTTCCAAATACCGTCTAACCAGCAATGCTTTATTTTATGATTTTTCAATTTGAAAATCTCTCGTGTAAACACTTACACAGTTCTAATGTTTCCAGAAAAATATAAATCATAAAACTCCCACTAGTTCAAATATCGTCTGACTAGCAACAGTTCATGATTTTCCGATTTTTCAATTAGAACGGTTACGTGTGTAGTCACTTACAATGAAAATTCACTAGAAGAATTTCAAAGTCCGAAATCACCTTTGATCAAACTAAGTTTGTCTCTCGTTTGACACGAATGACACTAAAGTGACATACCTATATGTCACTCTCGGTTTAAAAGGCTTAAGAGAAAATATCTCTTCCGAAAATTAATTGCATTATCGATTAACTAGTTCAACGTTCTAGTTACTTTCCACTTTTTAACGAAGTCAACTAGTCAATTGTAAGCAATTTAGTAAGGGATAATGCTGTAAATAAAATGACATAAATTAATTCAAGTTTAACACTACTATATTAAATTTTAGGAATTGTAAACAAAAAAAAATAAGTCTACTCTACCATTCCAAGGTTTTAACCTTGCATCTCAGTGCCGCCGTAGGGTAGGTCAAAGAGATCAACAGTTAAATCAATGAATAACTTGTGAGAATCAGATATCCCACGAGAATCGAACATCCCTTTATTCATTGACTACCTTCCTTTTAGCCTAGGTATTTATCAAAAATACCCTTGATGAGTGTGACCTACTATATCGGATCTCTTAGGTACGCCCGAGTGTGCCGTCGTAGGATAGGTCGGTGACCCGACGAGTACCAAATCCTATCCTTTCGGAGACCAAGCCATGAATGTTGATAGGGCGCGAACACCATCCTTAGGGGCGAAATCAAAGCGCCATGAGGCGCCACCTTCTCTCACTTACTTGTATCTATAGTAGAGGCCGTGGGGTTGGTGTCGCCTCCCCGCTCCCACTCAATAATTTGGAAGTGGTGGTGGGTTAACTAACCACGTCTTTTGATGTTAACATAAAAGTACATCAAATCAAGGATTCGAATGGTGTCGGTAACGTAGGGAAGCCTACCCGTCATATTCGTTGGAACATATGTGACAATGATCGGACGAAAATCGGGTCAAGAGAGCCCTATTGAGATTAGAAGGAATCACCCTCCGCTCGGTTTGGCTTAGTCTTGCCGGACCCCGTGCATACATCACACTAGGAGGGTTAAGTCGGTCGAGCGAAGCTCAGTTGACCACCCAACCTATAGGCGAACCGTTTTTTATCCAAGATTTATTGTTCTTTTACCATCATTCAATCTCGTAGACTCTACGAATCGAAAACGTGATCTCGTTTGGGCTTTAAGGCGGTTCACCGAGAACACACACGAAAGGCCTAACGATTTCATAACCCGTCCTCGGATCTTTAATTAGTTACTAAATTAATTAATTACCACGTATTAATTAAATTTCAACTAATTACACGAGTTTGTATACATGCCTATTTTAATTACCAAAATTAAAATTCTACATGTATGCATGGAGTGGATTTATGATATGATGCATGTCATGGCAATTCCGTATTATATCTATTTTATGATCAAACACATAAAAAATAAATGCGGAAAATTTAAACACCGAGATGGATCGTTGGCACCCCCGTATCTAATCTATTAGAAAATAAAAACCAAAACCCTAACTAGGGTTTACTACTTTCTAACTAAATCTGCAGCTGTACGAACTCTTCGATGATCGGGAAACCAAACGAACTCGGATCGGGACGAAACTTTCCAGATCATATCTTCACTCCTTGAAATTCAATATGGACGGTTGGATCGGTACTTTGACTTACCAATTTTTCCCAGTAAACCGCCAAACTTGCTGCTGAATCTGACTTTGACTGCACTGCATCAATGACTTCCTGAGGCAGATCGGGAATCGAGATGAATCCCGATCGACCTGAAATTTTTATGGTACGTCCAAAACTCATATTTGATCAATCTGAACGGTAGGATTTGCTTTTCAACGGTCTAAACTCTCCCAGAAAATCGAGGAAGTCACATATAGTGTTTTTATGAATCCTGCGTTTTTCTGTTACAGCAGCCTCTTCGCAGCATCAAACGGATATCGAAACGGACTCTGATCGATGCCAAAATTTGTGGAGTTGATCATCATCTTCTATTCTTGATTCTGACCGGAGGGATCTTCGTTTCAACGGTTCGATCAACGGGAAAAGAAAAAATACTAAACAGCTACTAAACAGATCTATTTTCTGGAAATTAAAATTGCAATAAAAAAAAGAATTACATAATTTCCTATACTCATATGAACGAATTTTCATCATTCATATGAGTGTACAATAGATCTAACGGGTAAACAATGCCAACCCCAATCCATCTCTTCAACCACAACATTCATAAGCATAAAAAATAATCATGCATGCGCCCCATTTAAAAAAAATTGGGACAAAAATCTACATGTTTTACCACTCCTAGATCTGATATTTTATACGTATAAATGTAGAACCCCATGGCGACTGATACCACTGTTAGTAATACCATCCGCAGCGGAAACGATTTATGGATCTAGATCTATAAACTACACGTAATAAAATAACTAGATCTATATCTACAAGGGGGTTGTAGATCATACCTCTTGGATCTCAAAATCCAAGTTGAAGAACCGCAATAGGATGAACGAAGGAAAGCGTGAAGAGCACCACGATCTTCCGCGACGTGTGATCCAAGCAACTCCCGGTGGAAGGAAATTCTCGACTCGAACCCTTCCGATATGCTACCCGAAAAATCTCCAAGATTTCTCCTTGTCTCCCTTGGTCGAAATTTTCTTTCTCCTCTCTAGAGGTGAAAGTCGAAAATTGTAGTGTGTTATTTGGCTTTAGAACTCTCTTTATATAGGAGAGTAAAACTTAAGCCCCAAGGATTTTATAATTAATACAAAATCAATTATGATAATCCTATTAAATAAAAGATAATCCCATAATATTCTAGAACAAATCTAGGATAATATTTATCTTTATTTCTTTACCATAAATATTTATCCAATAAATATTTTATGCATACGTCTTTATTAATACACAAGAAACTAATTCTTGTTACCAAAAATATGCATGTGGCGTGAATTGTATCTTTAATTGACCTAGTCAATTAATTTTTGTCATACACACTAATTTGCCAATTATTACGGAAAATATATTTTCCACTTATTTTAATTATTTAGTTCCAACTAATTAAATAGTCACTAAACAATTAATTCACATATCGTTTTAATAAAGTCCAACAAGAACTAAATTAATATTATTAGGATTCGACGTCCGAGAATAGCTATGCTATATTAGGAGGCACGTCGGGGACCATGGACTAATAATCAGCGGCTCCGATAAATCAAATAAATAATTATAGAATAATTATATTCGATAAATCAATCACGGGAATATGCCACCATAATCCCGTGACTGCACTCCTCCGATTATGAGATTATATTTATCTCCTCACGAGAATAATAATAAGCGTCCATTGATATAATCATTACATATGGATTAATCCTCCATAGTCTGTTCATTCTACATCGGGAAGTTACCGTTAACCCTTTTTAGAACCTCTTATCCTTATTTACCATTAACCCCCTAGTGATCAATTAATTCATACAACTCACCGTGATCAATCGATGTGATATGAACTCATGCGCGATCGATCGCTTTTAGGATTAACAAATAAAGGAATCGCTGTCTACTTCTTAAATGGAAGGAATGAATTCGTATCTGTGATAACACGGACTACTCACTCAATCCAATTACAATGCCAAGATGGGGTAATTCGGACCACGAGACTCGGTGTAATCCTTAACCGCCAAGTCAAACCTCATCACGATTCAAGCGGTTGATCGTGATCACCTCGATTAAGATATATCCATAAATATGATCATCCATTGATTCGATAAGACTTCTCGATTACGGAATTATATCGTGAATCGTAATCAAATCGGTCCAAATTTCTATATGATATATCTATCATATATAAATGCCCCATTAGGTTCTCTTAACCGAAAGTCCGGATAAGACAATCACACCAATCGTGTTCAGGCGCATTAATAGCACATTAAAGGAGAGACCCGATACTCTCGATTAACTTCACTACGGGGGCTAATTGTATTTTAAGTACATCTTCACTAACTCAATCCTCCCGTGTATATACCATACACTGAGTTAAGTGATTACATAAACGATATACTTTAGGGTTTTCTGTAGTGTAAATACTATTGTCACATCGGTGATTATGAGAATAATAAATATGAGTAATAATGTCAATTCATTTATTAAATAAAACAATTACAAAAATTGTCTTTCGGGCATCACACCTAACAGGATCAATCCTCGTTTGCCTTTTACAATTTGATTTTAAATCCTTGCAACTTGAGTCTTGTTTCGCTTCGTTAATTACTTTTTTGCAATTAGTTAGTTTAGTTAATAAGTTCGTTGCCCGTATCTTTCCTAGCCTTGGATAATCTCCTCTGTCTAGTTTATTTTCTGCAATCTTTGTTTAGATTAATTCACTGTTTAGTGTAGTTCATGACATAGTTAGTTAAAACAACAACTAGGATTTACAACTGTCTAGTTCCCCGTAAGATCGACCCGGCATTAGCCTCTGTACTACGATCCTTGCACTTGAGGTTAACCGGTTTTATTACTTGTTTACTTTGTATTAATAAAATCCGTGACAATCACGTATAACTCAAAATAGTGGGATTGCTGTCAAAGGGCCAGAAGACACTATGTGGTATGGGGTTTTAAAAGACATTTATGTAGTAGGTTATCCACGGGAGAACAATGTTGTTCTTTTCAAATGTACATGGTTCGACACTAGCCCGAATAAGAGGGGTGTCAGAGTGTATAAGAATAGAACAAGTATAAACACTAAAAACACATTTTACGAAGATGAGCCATTCATTCTTGCTTCACAAGCTGAAAAAGTCTTCTACATAGATGATTTGTATAATGGATCTGGTTGGAAAGTTGTTGAGCATTTCCAACACCGTCATATCGTAGAGGCTCCAACTATTGACACCAATGTTGTTGATGATTTGGTAATTGACGAAACAACGCACGGAAATTTCCAACTTTTTGTTCAACTTCCACGAGTGGATGAAGCCTTATACATGAGTGCAAATGAGATAGAATCGCATGAACATGATGACAATTACGATGATGATGTTGATAACGACATCGATCTTTGACAAATATGCTTCGTCGGATGATGAAGATGTTGATAACGACATCGATGATGATGTGACATACGACCGAACGCACAAATGATGGTGAATGATTTGAAGCTATGTAAACCTATCAAACGAGTCATTTTTGTGATGAATGTTGTCTCTTAAATATCTTATTTGTAATGAAACACCGCTTGTTTAGTTTAAGATTTGGATATGTAAACCTATCAAAACTAGTCATTTTTAATGAATGTTGTCTCTTGTATTTCTTATTTGCAAATGAAACACCGCTTGTTAGTTTAAGATTTGGATATGTAAACCTATCAAACTATTCATTTTTTTAATGAATGTTGTCTATTGTATTTTTATTCACAACGAAACACTTGCTTTGTTATATTTGGATATGTAAACACTAGGCCTAACCCCGATTGTTTTATTCAAAAGTTATTTACATGGCTTGTCTTTGGAGTGCGCGGTGGTTCATACCACCACCTCAAAATCCGGATAGGATACCAAATGATTGTGAGAATGGTATGTAATAATCTTTTTTTTTTCATTCGATTCAAATTTTATAATTACCGTTGTACATTTTTTCATTCTATTCACATTTTATTGCAGATGAGTATCTTGACCAATTCATCGTTGATGATGCTGAATTGGAGGCCTTGGAAAGCCGTAAGAAGAGAGGGCAACGCGGCACTGCCAAGGGGCTTTTCCTTGAGAAAGAAAAAAAGAAACAGGAGGTAAACAAACTCCCAACAGTATGGCATCCACGATTTCCTAAAATGCGGAATGATGTTGGAAAATACCACGGAAAACTATCATCCGCTTTAGGAAATGCAATAAGATGCCATATTAGACCTTATTTTCCAACTTGGCGGGATGTTGATGAACAATCGAAGAATTTACTCTTCGAGGAGATGAGGGTGCGTATTTTTATAATTAACACTTTCAAGTTGTAAATATATATATATATATATATATATATATATATATATATATATATATATATATATATATATATATATATATATATATATATATATATATATATATTTTTGGGTTTTGATACCTCCAGAGTGCAGGCCGAGCAGCCGTTCATCTGGACTACTCAATTAAGGAATCTGGAATATGCTGCAAATTCAAAATGGCCAGAAATTCAACCAGAATTCCAGCCCAGATGGACAACATTTGTAAACATCCCTCAGGAACTGAAAGACTGGGTGGATCAAAATTTATTTATGGTAAATTATTACAATTTGCAATTGATATTGGGTAATCATATAGACAAGGATGATCTTATGTGGGCACATGAACAAACATTAATGGACGTTAATGAACGTTACTATGATATCAGGGATGTGCTACACACTAACCGTTCTTCACCTCCACCTGCAGGACCAGATGAACAAACCGGACCGCCCACTATCGATGATAATTGAAGGCCCAATCAGAACAGGGAAGACAGCTTGGGCTAGAAGTTTGGGCCGTCATAATTATTTTTGTGGTGGTATAGATTTTTCTTCTTATGATGTAAACGCCCTATATAATATTGTAGACGATATACCCTTCAATTTTTTTTCTTACAAAAAAGAATTGTTAGGTGCTCAAAAAGACTTTACTGTAAACGACAAGTATTGTAAGAAAAAAAGAGTACCAGGGGGAATACCATGTATTGTATTATGTAACCCAGACCAAAGTTACAGAATAGCAATAGATAGAGATAATAGCAGGTTCTATGAATGGGCACAAGGAAATGTAATACATTTGGAAATACAAGAACCTTTTTATTAAATACAAAAGAATTTTTATTAGACCAAATCAAAAGATTAACTATAAAAATACATTCTCGATGACAATCATCATTCTTGCTAATGTACCTTTCACGAACTAGCAGCACATAAATACAAAGCATTCTCATGAATGTTATCAATAGTGCCAGTGGTTGCACCACCATATTTAACACATATTTTTTTGTTGCAATATTCTTTTACAACTTGCTCTTTCTGACCACCTGAATTAGCTCCTTCCTTTGTTAGCCCAAAAACACCCCTTCTTAAAACCCTGAATCTATCAGGCATCTCCTCTTTAATCATAGCAGTAGATGGTTCATCAGCATAAATGTCGAAAACATCCTGCATCTTCAAATTTTCTGATGATGTAGCTTTAGGTTTTTTATCAACAAGTAAAAACCATATAACATGAAGACCTGTTAATGGCTCACACACCTGAAGATGAACCTTCCCCTTAATATTAATTCCATACAAATTAATATCATGACCAAGCCTCTGATCAGAACTAGTCCCTTGACTTATATTATTCAAGAGCTTACATTCACCTGTGTTTTCAATTGTAAGTTTGTCGTGAATTGTTAACAATCTCCTCTCAGAAAGTCTTTTCTGTCTAAAAAAAGGTTTTTTTTTTTATAAAAACCAGATGGCCTCCTAGATGGAGGTCTATAAGAATATCTAGGAGCTGTTCCAAAACAGATTCCTCTTTAAACTTGCATACGCATTCCTCCTGGTGCTTGCTAGATACTCCCTCATTTTCCTGTTTGATGTTGACATAACTCAAACTTTGAACATCTACCTCTGCTTTCTGCTTCTTAATAAAATACTTACACTTCTCTGTGTTAAACTCATGTTAACGAAGACGAAATTTAGCCAACCTTTGCATTAACAGAAACGGATTCCTTTGATCCATGAACAAAGGGCCTTGGCATACAATTTTCTCCCCTGTCTCTTGACAGGCCCTTAAGTGTGCCAATTGTGACGAAATCCAAAGATCTACGCAGATAATGTGGATAGTTAAGGAAAGTCTTTTTGAGCACCTAACAATTCAATTGGCACACTTGAAGAGCGATGTGCGTAGATCTTTGGATTTCAACTTGAAGAGCGATGTGCGTAGATTTTTGAGCACATCGCTCTTCAAGTGTGCCACTTGAGTCTTTTTGAGCACCTAACAATTCAATTGTGCCAAGAGTAAACTTCAACTTATCTTTTATTCATTGATAATGTGGAGTATATGTAGATACAATTGAGGAGTTTGAAAGGTCCTAGACAAGATAGTGACCTTTCATAGAAAAAGTAAAAGCTATAAACGAGGCTAGATGCTTTTTAGTCTCTTACATAATAAATGTCTATGACATAAAGTGAACTAGAGTAAAAGCTATTTCTATGAATAGAGTTTGACATATTAATTGTTTATATGTAATTAATATGTCTCTTTATAAATAAATAAAGTGTACACACGAGAAAATCAGGCACATGAGTTTAGCGGGTTCATGACCTGCTTTGAACCTCAAGAGACTTATCGACATGTTTGAATATTGCCACACCCTCAAACTGGTCAGATATGTTGATGCAAATAAGTTTGCTACTTAGTCTCACCGAACATGAGAGGTGGAATAGCTTTGGTGAGAATATCTCTGCATTTTGGTCTCACGAGGAAACATACTGAGCCGGATAATCTTGGCATCAATCTTTTCCTTTAGGAAGTGTCTCACAATGTCCACATGTTTTGTTTTGTCATGATGGATGGATCCTCTGCCATGCATAGTCTTTGAGTGATTATCACAAAGCAGAGTGTGATAGGTTCTTTGAAGGGTTCTTTGAAGTTCGAGTAAGTACTCTTTTGAGCCAAAGAGCTTCACAAATGCCTAAGACAAGTGCCCTGAGTTCGACTTCAAAGATCGCTTCTAGACACGATGAGGTTGTTTCTTGCTCCTCCAAGTAACAAGATTGCCCCATACATAGGAACAAAGAGCACTGTGGTCGACCTTCTATCTATGTGGCATCCAAAATTAATCAAGATCATCGATGTAGACCTTGATGGATCTATCACAGACTTGGTGAAGTGTAACCCTTGGCCAGGAGTAGACTTCAAATACCTCGGTATTCTATTTATCGCATCCCAATGTTGCTCAAGAGGGCAATGCATGAACCGACTAACCAGGTGACACCATATGCAATATCGTGTCTTGTATGGGAGAGGTAGATGAGTTTCCTACAAGCCTTTGATATTGTTCTTTCCTGACAAATAGTGTCACCATGTAGCGAGGTATATGACCTGGGTCTACAGGGATATATAGCAGTTTGCACCCAAAGATGCCGCTTTCCTTCAAGAGATCCAATACATATTTCCTTTGGGAGACAGAAATGCCTTTGTTTGTTTCTTGCTACTTCCATGCCAAGAAAATATTTGAGAAAACCCAAGTCTTTCACCTGGAACACCTTTGCCAAAGAGTCTTCAAATGTTGGATCTCGGTAGAGTCATCTCCAGTGAGGATGATATCATCCACATAGACAATAATAATAGACCTCTTACGGTTGGTTGTCTTGATGAACATAGTGTGATCGAAATTGCATTGGTGATATCCAGCGACTTTGACCACGCTTGTTAATTTTCCAAACCATGCCCTTGGTGATTGCTTCAGCCATATAGAGATTTCCTCGGTTGCACACCTTGCCTTGAGTATGAGGATTGATAAAACCAGGAGGTACATTCATATAAACCTCCTCGGTGAGGTCCCCATTTAGAAAAGCATTTTTGATGTCCAATTGGTGAAGAGGCCGACCAAGTTGGACAAACTAGAGAGATCGAACCCTCGACGGTGTTGAGTTTTGCCACTTTGGTGCAAAAGTTTCCTTATAGTCAATGCCATAAGTTTGAGTGAATCCCAGGCTACCAATCGGCTTTGTACTTGTCAATAGTGCCATCAACATTGTATTTTATAGTGAATAACCATCTGCAATCGATTGTCTTCTTGCCTGTGGGAGAGGTGTCAAATCCCAAGTATGATTATCCGAATGTCTTCATCATCTCTGTTTTAACAAAGACCTTCCATTTATCATTTTGAAGGGCCTCTTGAATATTTTTAGAATAGAGTGAGAGTCCGTGTCCTGTGAAAAACATGGCAAAGCGCAGAGATAACTTATCATAAGATAAATAAGAATGAATAGAGTGATCGGTGCATGATCTCTTTCCCTTCCTAAGAGCAATAGGCCTATCATCAATGTCGGCGAGTCTTGAGGATCTCAGAGATTGCCGAGTGTCGATGAGGCTCGGGATCGGCAGGCTCTGGTCGATGACTCTTGTTCGGGAGGTTTTGAGGAGTAGTATTAGTTGTAGAGGTTCAAAGCAGGTACTGAGTTCATCTGCTTGAGGATCGATGGAGTTCTTTGAGGTTAAGAGTTTGCTTGAGGAAGGGTTTAGGTCAATTTCAATCGTGTTTCCATCGTGAATGGCTCAATGAGGTTTGTTGTAATAAGGGTCCTTTCAAAGAATTTTACATCCATAGAATTGTAAAATTTCTTTTCAATAGGGAATAACACTTGTAACCTTTTTACATCCTTTGCATAACCTAGGAAAATGCACTTGTGAGCTTTAGGATCAAGTTTACTACGTGTTGAGCATGGATATACACAAACACAAGACAACCAAAGATCTTTGGAGGCAACTGGGAAACAAGATGATGGCGAGAGTGTGTGGTCGGAAGGGTTTGGAGTGGAGTTTTGAAACCTAACACTCTGCTTGGGAAGTCTGTTGAGTAAATAAGTTGCGGTCAAGATAGCTTCACCCCACATATATTTAGGAACATGTGTGGTGAACATGATTGATCTGGCCATTTCAGTAGTGCACATTCTTTCTCTCAGAACCCCATTCTCACGAGGTGTTTCCACACAACTCTTGATATGAACAATTCCTCTATCTGTCAAGAAGGTACTGAGATTAGACTCATAGTATTCTAGAGCATTATCAGTCTTTAAGATCTTGACCTTAGTATCAAATTGAGTGGAGACCATATGATAAAATTCTTGAAAGATAGGGCCAACTTGATTTGTCTTTCATTAAAAAAACCCAAGTGTTCCTGGTATGATCATCAATAAAGGTGACAAACCACCTTTTCCCTGTTATACTTTTCACCCTAGAGGGTCCCCACACATCACTGTGTATTAAGGTGAAGGGTGAGGAATGCAAATGAGGTAACTTAGCATACACAGATTTTGTAAGTTTAGCAAATTGACAAATATCACATTGAAGGTCATTCAGATTACATCCTTTAAACAATTCAGGAGTTAAAGATTTTAAGTAACCAAAACTTGGATGTCCTAATCTATAATGCCATAACATGATATTGTCTAAAGTCCAGGGAAGCAGTGGCTGAGGCGGTCAGTCTTGATCTTACATCTTCAGGGTGACCGAAACAATCCAAATAAGAGTTTAGCCTTCCCAATCACTTCTGTGAAGTAGGATCTGGAATGTGCACCGATTTTCCTTAAAAACAATTCAATTCAAATCTTTAGTGAGTCTACCGATGAGATATAAGATTGCGATCTAAGTTTGGAACAAATAGGACATCCTGTAGGCATATCTTATTAGTGAGTTTAACATTTCCAACACCTTTTGCACGAGAGATAGATCCATCAATAGCTTTAATGTTATGAATTTGGTGACAAGGCATATAGTTGGTTATAAGGTTTTATTACCAGTCATATGGGAGGATGCCCTAATCAACAATCCATGTTTCATTGCTAAGGGAAGAGTAGAATTTACTGTATGAGTATGAGTAGCAACATCAAGTGAGTGACTACCTTCCTTTTGTTGATTCAGGAGGCTTTGAATGCAACAAACCGAGCATTCATCTGGGTTGTCATTCTCCTCCTCACTGATGTGTCTGCCCTTGACTTTCCCTGATAGGTTTTGAGGTTTTGAGGAGTTAGGCTTGCCATGGAGCTTCCAAATAGTTGTCCTTGGTGTGATTTGTGCGTTTGCGGTGATCACGCAACGCTTTCCGATTTTCTCGGTTAGGCTTCTTGTATGTCTCAAAGAACCTCAAGCACCTTCTTCCCGACGATCACAGGCGAAACCTTGATAGGGGTTGTCGGTAGTGGATTTCGAAGCATGACTTTTCTCCTACTTTCTTCATGTTTGACCTCAAGCAAACATGGATTTGAGATTTGGAAGAGGTTTGGTGGCAAGAATTCTTCCTCTAACATCATCAAGAGTAGGATTCACCCCGGTGAGGAACCCGAATACTCTCTTCTTTTCTATGATGTCTTTATAAAGAGCAAAGATCCTTGACATCATTCCATGAGTGAGTTTCTAACATATCTAAGTGTTGCCAAGCCTTAGATAGTTGATTGAAATATTGAGTTACTGAGATATATCCCTTGCACTGCAAGTTTGAATCTGAGCTTCAGTTCATATACCTCGGATGTATTATCCTTCTTGGAGTAAAGATCTCGGCATTATCCCAGCATTTATTTGGCGAAGATCATACATCATAAAGTTTTCACTTATCTCTTTTGTCATTGACCTCGTGAGGATGGTCATGAGTTGATTATTTGTTGTGTCCCATGCTTCAAAACCGGGTCGGTTTCAGAGTGTGTGTTTTGTTCCGCACAAGTATCCCATCTTACTTTGTCCGAAAATGTACATTTTCATAGACCTTGACCATAACAGATAGTTGTTACCATCAAGTCTATGGTTTGTATAAGAAGAGGAGTTGTCAAGATCTCCCTATCATCGAGGTCACTTCTTGAGAGTCTCACGAGGTTGAAGTAATGTCGGATGTGGAAGACATTCTTCAGAAATATGAGTTTTGCAGCGGAAAAAGTTAGAACACAAATGGCTCTGATACCATGAAGAGAGTTTGAGAATGTGTTAACACAAGAGTAAACTTCAACTTATCTTTTATTCATTGATAATGTGGAGTATATGTAGATACAATTGAGGAGTTTGAAAGGTCCTAGACAAGATAGTGACCTTTCATAGAAAAAGTAAAAGCTATAAACGAGGCTAGATGCTTTTTAGTCTCTTACATAATAAATGTCTATGACATAAAGTGAACTAGAGTAAAAGCTATTTCTATGAATAGAGTTTGACATATTAATTGTTTATATGTAATTAATATGTCTCTTTATAAATAAATAAAGTGTACACAGAAAATCCGGCACATGAGTTCAAAGAGTTCGAGACCTCTTGAACCTCGCAGACTTTATCGAAGATCTTTGAATATTGCCACAGGATCGAATATCCGAAATGGCCTTCTTATAGGGAATGTCTTACTCTCGTGAATCTTTGCAAAGTGGGAGTAAACGAGTTACTTCGAGAGAGCATGATATCCAGATTATAAGATACGGTCGTTAATGTTTGACACTCGACGTACGACCGTATGGATATTATTACAAATGATAGGATTGTAACTTACACGGTAAATCGCTTTCACATGAAAGGTAGTAGTCATTGCATTTGACTCTTCCGATGATTGGGGTCACGGTGTGTTGCTAGACGCTATCCCGTGATCGTTAGGCATGAAGGGCATTTTAAGTAATTTGCACTTTGTGTCTACGGCCAACATATTCGGAAGCCTATCGGGTCACACACATAAGAACATCTAGCCGGATTAAAATGTGGTTATAGATGATAACCAAATAAGGAAAGTTTATCTCGAGACTATAAAAGTTATAGTGGTAAATTAATATGGTGGTATTTATTTATTATGAATAAATTAAATACAAGATATTAATTATATTGATTAATTAAAGAATATTCCGGATGCCAATTTATTTGCATATGGGGCGCAACTTGTGAGTGTATAAGATACACTTAGATTGTGCAATTTAATTAATAAGATTACCATATATTAATATAAGATGTTAATTATTAAATATATATAGTCACATGCGTGACTTGCACTTGGAATGTGCTTGTGCACATTTGTTTTCAAGATATATATATATATATATATATATATATATATATATATATATATATATATATATATATATATATGTGTGTGTGTGTGTGTGTGTGTGTGTGATATATACACATGTAAATTGATTTATGGTAATAAAATAAAGATAGTCAATATTAGATATTGACAATATCTTGGAAATATTCAATATAAGATATTGACAAAATCCTAGATTTATTTAATATAAGATATTATAATAAATGAGATAAATCAATCAATTATATTTTCCTTATTTTATTGGGAAAAGGTTTTCTTCTCCTCCACTCTACATTGGGGCGCCATATTACACTATAAATATAGTGTGGGTGTCAAGCTCTTTGGTACATCATAATTCCAAGAGCTAACAGTTCTTGTGTAAAATAGAGAGCATCCTATAGAGAGTTGGAGAGAGGGGAAAAGGGCCGGTCTAGCAACCGGACACTACTACAAAAAAGCATAAAGATCACGGTTTTTAAGTGTGATATATTTACATTAGTCACGGCTTCCAAAGTGTGGCATATTGAGGTGTGACATAAAGTACTTTAACTCAATCACAGTTACAAACTGTGATCTATTATAATAATTATCACACTTAAAACCCGTGATCTATTATAGTTGGTATCACACTTAAAAACCGTAATCTATTATAATTTTATCACATTTAAAAACTGTGATCTATTATAGTTGTTATCATAGTTAAAAACCGTGATCTATTATAGTTGTTATCACACTTAAAAACCGAGATCTATTACAATTAAAACACATTTAAAAACTGTGATCTATTTTAGTTGTTATCTCACTTAAAAACCGTGATCTATTATAATTTAAATCACACCAATAAGAGTGTTCTTTTTTTCAAAAACAATATATAAGCACACATATTTTTTTGTCTTTGTTGGGAATCGAACCCGGATGCTCCGGATTAACGAGCCACACTTATTACCACTAGACCGATGTTTTCTTTCTTCTAATTTTCGACCACACTAAACTAAAATCTCATTATAAAATACCATATTATTTTAATCACAAATCAAAAGCGTGATTGATTGTTTTTTGTCTCGTTTTCCGAAAACGTGATAATAAAAATGTGATATATTTTAGTTGTTATCACACTTAAAAAAACCGAGATCTACTATAATTTCAACACATTTAAAAACGTGATCTATTTTAGTAGTTATCACACTTAAAACTGATCTATTATAGTTGTTATCACACTTAAAAACCAAGATCTATTATAATTTCAAAGACATTTAAAAAGCGTGATCTATTTTAGTAGTTGTTATCACACTTAAAAACCGAGATATATTATAATTTCAATAAACGCACACATATCTTTTACTATATTAAAGTGTGATCATTCTTTTTTTTTAAAACGAAATAAACGCACACATATCTTTTGTTGCCACCGAACTCGAACTCGGATACTCTGGATTAAGGAACCACACTAATTACCACTGGGTTGATGCCTACTATATTATCATTTTCGACCACACTAATCTAAGATATGATTATAAAATATCATATTATTTTAATCACAGTTAAAAACCGTGATTGATTGATGTTCTTGTCTCAGTTTTCTTAAAAACCGTGATAATAAAAACTATGATCTATTTGAGTTG
Organism: Gentiana macrophylla; assembly: GCA_026214975.1. Taxonomy (NCBI): domain Eukaryota; kingdom Viridiplantae; phylum Streptophyta; class Magnoliopsida; order Gentianales; family Gentianaceae; genus Gentiana; species Gentiana macrophylla. Next base: position 18,795,130 of record CM047817.1, on the reverse strand, counting down.
TTATCACACTTAAAAACCGAGATCTATTATAATTCAACACATTTAAAAGCGTGATTTATTTTAGTTGTTATCACACTTAAAAATCGTGATCTATTATAGTTGTTATCACACTTAAAAACCGAGATCGATTATAATTTCAACACATTTAAAAGCGTGATCTATTTTAGTAGTTGTTATCACACTTAAAAGCCGAGATCTATTATTATTTCAATCACACCTAAAAAGTGTGATCATTCTTTTTTCTCACACCTAATAACTGTGATAAAAAGTTTAAGTGTGATATATAAACATTTTACTTGTCTCGGTTCTCTTAAAAGTGTGATCCTTATCTTTAGATAAGTGTGATCTATATCTCTTTTCTTATTAGTGGATATAATTTGTCTCACCTTTTCTATAATTGTGACAAAAATATCATGAATTCAGTCACAGTTTGTAAATGAGATTAATTGATATAATTTATCTCGCTTTCTCAATAACCGTGACAAAAATATCATACCAATTTAGTCACAGATTAAAAGTGTGATAGTTTGGTATAATTTATCTCATTTTTTCAATAACTATGATAAAAATATCATATCATTTATGTCACTGGGTTTTAAATGTGAGATTGATATATATAATTTATCTCGCTTTTTTAGAAACCGTGACAGAAATATCATATCAATTCAGTCACAGTTTAATAATGAGATTGATTGATATAATTTATCTCGGTTTTTCAATAATCGTGATGTAAAAATTATATCAATTAAGTCACACTTTAAAAATGAGATTGATTAGTATAACTTATCTCAGTTTTTCAATAAGTGTAATAGAAAACTGTAAGTGTGATATATATATTTTCGTTGTCACGGTTTTATTGAAACTGTGATTGTTTTCATATCTTAAGTGTGACCTATGTCCAATTTTGTAGTAGTGGGAGTTTTCCAATAGCAATCCATGATGGGATTCCGGCGGGCTGTTCGTGTGGACTAGCGGTAGAGGCCGAACACTTGGGCGGCTCTATGCAGAACTACTCTCCTTAGACGGTCAAAGCGTCGATCTTTTAGATCAACCAAGGTAACCACCGTCTATTATCTATTTGTTTATTGCTTAAACGAATTCGATCTTGGGTAAAAGGAAATCAAATTTTTGAATTCCGCTGCGTTCCCGCGTAGATTTCCTAACAAAATTGGTGTGCTGAGTGTCTATAAAAACTCAGTTGAGGTTCTCAAGGGAATCAAGAAAGGGACTCTATATATTACAAGGGTCAGTTGTTGTTGGTTCTGCTGCTGTGGCATCAACTGTGATTCATCAGTCACAGCTTACAAAACTGTGGCACATGAGACTGGGTCACATTGGTGAAAATAGGATGCAGGTTCTTTCTCAGAAAGATCTTCTTGGGGGATGTAAGGTCAAGAATCTGGACTTTTGTAAGCATTGTGTGTTTGGGAAGCTACATAGGAGCAAGTTCTCAAAAGGGATACACAATACAAAGTCATCACTTGATTACATTCATTCTGATTGTTGGGGGCCATCAAAGGTGGAGTCATTGGGTGGTCACAGATACTTTGTGTCATTCATAGATGACTATTCAAGGATGACTTGTGTGGTGCTGATGAAACACAAAAGTGAGGCATTCAAGAGCTTCATGCAATGGAAGGCTCTAGTTGAGAATCAGTTGGGGAAGAAGATCAAGAGGCTTCATACAGATAATGGTCTGGAATTCTGCTGGACTAAGTTTGATGAGTTGTACAGAAATGAGGGTATTGCTAGACATCATATAGTCAGGAATACACCTTAGCAAAATGGTGTAGCTGAGAGAATGAATCAAACTCTTATGGAGAGAGCAAGATGTATGCTTTCTCATGCTGGTTTGTCACGAAAATTTTGGGCAGAGGCTGTTACCACAGCTTGTTACTTAATCAACATGAGTCCTCACACAGGGATCCGTCTCAAAACACCAATTGAGATGTGGTCAGGTAAGCCTGCGGATTATTCAGTTCTAAGGATATTTGGAATCACAGTTTACTATCATGTCAGTGAATGGAAACCGGAACCAATGGCCAAGAAAGGAGTGTTTGTGGGGTATGGTGATGGAGTTAAGGGTTATAGAATTTGGTCATCAGCAGAAAACAGAGTCATTCTTAGCAGAGATACAGTTTTTGATGAAAATTCCATACTCAGTTCATCAGTGGGAAGGATAACTGAAATTGAAACCAGTGCTGAAACTGAGAAAACTGACAATAAGGTGGAGCTTCAGGTGGAGTCAGTTGGAATGCAACAACCAACTGATCCAAGTTAGTTTTCATCTGATCTGGTTGCTGAACCAGAGCTGAATCTAAGCCAGTCAGCTGAGCAAATGTCAGTTGAGCGTCAAACTGAGAATGTGGGTAAGCAGAGTATAGTTGTCAGCAGAGCTAGAAGACCCAATGTTGGGATACCTCCTAGAAGGTATGGGTTTGATGATATGGTTGGATACGCACATCAAGTTGCAGAAGAAGGGGATGGTTTTGAACCTTCTACTTACAGGGAAGCAGTGACATGTTCTGAAGCATCTCAATGGCTTGCTGCCATGGGAGATGAAATGGAGTCATTACTGAAGAATCAGACTTGGGATCTTGTTAAACATCCGCTGAAAGGAGAGTTGTTACTTGAAAATGAATTTTCAAGAAGAAGAAAGGGATAACTGAGGCAGAAAGAGTTAAGTATAATGCACGTTTGGTTGCAAGAGGGTTCAGTCAGAAAGAAAGGGTGGACTTTGATGAGATATTCTCACTAGTAGTCAGACATACTTCAATTAGAGTGTTACTAGCAATGGTGGCACAACAAGATCTTGAACTTGAGCAGTTAGATGTGAAGATAGCTTTTCTACATGGTGATGTAGACAAATAGATATACATGACTCAGCCAGAGGGTTTCCAAGTTCCTGGTAAGGAAGATCTTGTGTGTAAGTTGAAGAAGTCCTTGTATGGACTGAAGCAAGCTCCTAGACAGTGGTATAAAAGGTTTGACAGTTATATGATCCAGTTGGGTTACAACAGAAGTCCTTATGATTGCTGTGTCTACAACAGTCAGTTGGAAGATGGATCTTACATATATTTGTGTTATATGTGGATGACATGCTGATAGCTTCAAAGAAGAAGTTTGATGTTCAGTATCTGAAAGATCTTCTCAGTGGTGAGTTTGAAATGAAAGATTTGGGTGCAACTAAGAAAATTTTGGGGATGGAGATCTGGAGAGATAGAAATCAGGAGAAACTGTTTTTATCTCAGCAGGGCTATATACAGAAGATTTTGTCAAAGTTTGGCATGCCAGCTGCTAAGCCAATAGATACTCCTATGGCATCAAATGTTCATTTGTCATTTTTGCTTCACAATCGACAAAGGAAAGGAGTATATGTCAAGAGTTCCTCTACGCTAGTGCAGATTGGCGATTTGATGTATGCCATGGTGTGCACTAGGCTTTGATCGCTCATCACGATCGATCTTTGTCAGCGAGTTTATGGCTCAACTCGAAAAGGAACACCGGAAAATTGTGAAAATAATGTTTAGGTACCTTAGAGGTACAAGCGATGTTCGCCTCATTTATGGAGGTGATCTCGAGAAACCGATCACGGAGATACCGTGATGCCGATTATCACAGGAGATGTGGGCGAGAGAAAATCTATGACCGGTTATGTTTTCACATTGAGGAATTCGATTTGTCACCGAAAAGCAACTCTTCAAGCAACAATGGCTTTATCAACTATCGATCTTTGAGTATATGGCTCTTCTTGAAGCGACCAAGGAGGTGTCCGTTGAAGGACTAGTCGGTGATTTAGAGCTACATCGGGATCAAGTTGAGATTTATTGTGACGGTTTAAGTGCAATTTGTCTAGCTAAGGATCGGGTTCATCATGAGAGAACCAAGAATATTGATGTGAGGTATCATTTTACGAGAAATGAGAAGAGGTTGTAGTGAAGAAGATCGGACCAAAGAAAATCCTGGCGATATGTTTACTAAACTAGATTCAAAGAAAGCAAGTTTCAGTTATGTCTGGACTTGCTAAATATTCAAAGCTTGTAAATTGAAATCTGGATACTCAGTTGAGGACATATCAACTTGAGTGGATTCTGAGGAGAAGTCTGGTACTGTACATCCTGGCATTGACGAATGCATCTGGTACAAGTACATTTGATTATGCAATCTGGTGACGTTGAATGAGAGTTCAAGTCAAGGTGGAGATTTGTCGGTTTTGGTGACTTGATCTCTAAATCGAAAATATCTGGTGGAACTAATCTGGGAAAACCGAGGCCGAGATTGATGGTCGATTCGATTAAGTATATTCGATTCGTGAAAGTCGGTTTGATGAAATGCAATCGAGTTTCTTCGAGCCAGCCGATTAGTTTACAGTTTCTGCTGCGTTATCTTGAGTATAGTGAGTTCTACATCTGGCAAATCGATTACAAGTCTGGAAGTCATTTTTGAACTGGTTTCGTCTGCATGGATAACAATTTGGGCTGTGAGTCCCACATCTGAGATGGCTGTAGTTCCGACAAAGATCTCTCGCGGTTAGGGTTTGGGGCTTGTGTCTATAAATACCAATGTTGTAATCAATGAAATGTGTGTCATTCAAAAGTGTTATTCACACACTTTGTAAACCTCAGAATTCTCAATGCGTAGTAAAAAATATCTCATTTTACGTCAGTGGAGTAGTCGGCACAACGCCGGAAACCACGTTAAATCATTGTGTTCTTCTTGTTTCTGTGTTTTATCAATTCCGCCATTCTTTACGTTTGCATTGCTATCTGTGTTTGTTTCTTTCTTAAACTACATATTCCTATCTGTGTTTATAACAGATAGATTAGAAATCTCTAATGGTAGTACTCCTCCGATTTCCATTTGTGACAAAATCAGTTTTACTAGGTTGGTGCAGTTAGTCAAGGTGGCAATGATGCTAATGTCATTATCTTTATCAGTACCCAGAGGGTTATCGAAAAATTGCAACACCTGGAGTTGTTGTAACCTTCCTAGATTTTTTGTTATTGGCCCGGTAAGCATATTGTCTCCAAAGTTGATTTTCGCAATATCTGAAGCATTGGCTAATGTGGATGGAATCGACCCCGAGAAATTATTTGAACCAGCAAAGAATTGTGTCAATTTTGGAAGTGTCAACCCCAAAGTATTGGGAAACTGACCTGATAGATAATTGTATGCGATTGAAAGAAATGAAATCGATGAGATATTGTATATTTCAACAGGAAAACAGCCTGATAACTTGTTTGCGGCCAACCTCAGGAACCGGAGATTAAAGAGCTTACCAAGCTCATGTGGGATGTTCCTATCTAGAATGTTTTCTTTTAAGTCTAATACTCGAAGACTAGAAATATTACCTAAAGATGGTGGGATATATCCATTGAAACTGTTTCTGGACAAGTCAAGATAATATAGGTCGGACAAAGCACTTAATTAATCAGGGATTCTTCCACCAAGTTTATTTCGTCCTAAATCGATGTATCGGAGATTTTTACACAGTGTAAGGTTTGTCGGGAGTTGGTTTTGGAATGAGTTATTGGCAAAACTAACATACCGTAAACGAAACAACCTGCCAATTTCTGGTGGAATTATGCAATGAAATGAATTGTCTCGGAGAATGATCTCTTCAAGAAAAGTAAGGATTCCAACAGATGGGGAAAGAGTACCAACCAAATTGAGTGATGAAACATTAAGTATAGTCACTCGTTTGTGTCTTTTCCGCATGTGATTCCTTGCCAATTGCAGAAATGAATAGAATCATTCCAAGAAATCAGAATTGGAAAAGGGTCTTTTTGTATATGATTCTTGATATTTAGCAAGGCTTGAAGGTCTGTCTCGTTTGTACTAACAGAAATAGCAGGAATTTCTGTGGCAATGAAAAAAAGGATGGTAAATGAGCTTAATAGACTGATGATCATATTTCTGTTTGTCATTGAGTTGCAATACCAGAAGAAGAAGAAAACGTATAAAAGGTGAAAGACTGCTCAAATTGAGGTGTGGCACTCATGATCCCTCTTATAGCAATAAGAAAAAGAAAAAAAAAGAAAAAGCCTGTTTTATTTTCCTCCACAAAATACTTATCCTTCTGTTAATTAATTTTCCACAGAGACTTTGACTAATGTGGCAAAGACTTTGAACTTTGAACTTTGACACTTCTACGAAAGAAACTTGTGCAGCATCCAAATTAGTTTGTTCATACTTCAAAGTACCATTTGTCTAAGCAACAACTTCGTTTGTAAGATGCATGCTTCATGTTTACTTGTACTGTTGTAACGGATTTCGTCAGGAATTGATGGTGATTGTGAGAAAAAACAGATAATTAAACAATCAACTAAGAGCAGAAACAAGAATACACAGATATAACGTGGTTTTCGACAATGTGCCGAATACTCCACTATCAAATTCATAAACGATTGATTTCATTGATTCAATATGAGTAATGAGAGTACAAATATATATACTTGATTGTCTTAACCAACAAGCCACTACAAGATAAATATTAAATATTAAATACAATAATCTAATTATTTGAACTTATTCTAGTATATCCTCGACATGCCCCGCAATCCCGTGGAAGTGGCTGAACACGGAGATTGGACTTTAAACTGGCAAAACGAGGCTGAGCTAACGGTTTGGGTTAGGACATCGTCTAACTGATCCTTCGAGTAGATTAAGAGATTCCGAGCTTGCGAGCTGCAACTAATTCACGAACATGGTGGAAATCTATCTCTACGTGCTTCGTGCGGGCGTGAAACACCGGATTGTGAGCAAGGTAGGTGGCGCCAATATTATCACACCAAAGAGTAGGCAAGGAAGACAACGGAATTTGCATCTCACAATGAGAAGACTGCAAAGCCACTGGAGTTCTGCGGTGGTGTTAGAAAGAGTCTTACACTCGGCTTCAGTGCTACACCAACTAATGAGATTATCACCAAGGAAGACACAATATGCCCCAACAGAACGACGATTATCATTGTCAATGGCCCAATCAGAGTTAGAATAAGCCCGGAGCGAAATAGGGGACCGGCGGGAGAAGAAGAGACCAACGGAGATAGTGTGCTTAAGATACCAAAGAATATGTTTATATAATTGCAACCCAGTGAGATTTGGTAGGTGAAAGCATATACTTACTAACCTTGTGAACCACGAAGGCAATGTCAGTCCGAGTGAAACTGAGAGACTGTAGACCACCAATGATAGTGCGGAAAAGCGACGCATCGGTGCAGGGAGGGCCATCATCAAGCGTAAGCCGGGTAGAGGCCGATATAGGTGTCTGACAAGGCTTGGCCTTGTCCTGAGAATCACGCTGCAAAAGCTGAAAGATATACTTGCTTTGAGTGAGGAATAGTCCATCGGAGGAAGGAAGCACCTCAATACCAAGAAAATATGACAGAGAACCAAGGTCCTTAATGGGAAAGTGCCGACCAAGATAAGAGATAACCTGCTCAACAAGAGAAGATGACGAGCTAGTAGCAATAACATCATCCGCATAAATCTGAATATAAGCGCGAGCAACATCACGAGAATAAATGTACAAGGATGTGTCGGCTTTGGAGCCGACAACGCCAAACTAGGTCAACACAACAGTGAAAAGAGAGAACCAAGCACGGGAAGACCGACGAAGTCCATAGAGACTGCGGTGAAGACGAAAAACATAGTCTGGATAATCTGGATGAACAAATCCATGTGCTGCTGCATATAAACGGGCTAAAATAAATGCCCATGGAGAAAGACATTCCGAATGTCCACTGATGAGCATGAAATCTACCCCAACAAAAATAATTTATAAAGACTCGAAACCGTGGGTAAACTAACTCTCTAACCGGCAGTGTACCGGGTCGATTGCTAGAATAGCTACAGGAGTACGAGGTCGAACCCAAAGGAATCGTGCTTGCAAGTACCAAAGTGAACGTAATGCTTAGTCTAGATGATCAAACTTTTAAAGTATTTATAACTACAACGACACTGACGTGATCTCTACTAACAAGTTTAAAGATAAGAAAGAAAGAAAGAAGATTAAACTACTAGGTTTTAAAGATAGTTTAAGAGACATAGCCGAATCATGATCAAAATAGCTACTATCAACCCCACGGATTGACAAAACCGGGAGTGTGCATTAAACGAACGAACTCTTGCATTCAATTTCACGGGTGCATACTCCTAATCCCGGTGCTAAGGTCTGAACAACTCTCTCCTAACACCTTATGCCAAATTAATTACCCTTCCCTAATGAAGATTCACTCACGAGACATGTTATGCACTAGAGCCGCTTAAAACGTTAAAACGAGTAACCTCACTCTAAGAAGTGATCCTAGAACCCATTTCCCACATCTCTCTATCTGAACAACTCTCAAGGTTGATGTGTGTGATTTTGACCTAGGTGATCAATCTAGCCCAAATCTATTATAACAAGTTCTAAGACGTGAAACATGCAAGATAAAACAATAAAAAGCACTACCCACTCCCAATTTCATCACCCAAAGGGTGATTTCACTAATTTTCACATGATTCGACTATGTTGGTGTTTAGCTACTCATTATGCTAATCAAAACATACACAAGACAATAAATGAAAGCCATAACAAGTAAAAGAGAAGGGAAATATACCATTGATTTGCAGAAATTCGAGTTGAGATCCAAAAAGTACAAAATAAAGAAGTAATTAAAAGGTGGTCTCTTAGTGTTTGGAATGGAAATCTAAGCTAAGAAATGGAAAGATTAAGCTAGGATAAAGTTGATTTACACTAAGAGAAAGTATTCTAAGCTATTACAAAAATCGAGCAAGAAATGGGTAGAGTTTTGCTAAGAAACTAGATTTATCCCAAGAAATAGTCTAAGGGGGGTATTGATAGGTAGGGGAAAAATCTACAGAAAATCGGTCCAAATGCACGTTTGGTGGGCTGGACTGGCGTTTGGATTGGTGCAAACGTGCGTTTTGCTTCAATTCTGGGCAGGGTCTTGACTATCTTCATCTTGAACGCACGTTTAAGGTAGGTCAAACGCGCGTTTGGTGTACTTGAAACGCACGTTTGGAGAGTGCAAACGCGCGTTTAGAGAATTTGAAACGTGCGTTTGGGGTAGTTGCAAACGCGCGTTTGGAAGGCTTCAACTCTATATCAACTTTGTGTCTTGAAACGCACGTTTGGAGAGGTCCAAACGTGCGTTTGAACCCTTGTTGCCCCAAAACTTCACTTTTCTTCCTTTTTGATCTTTCCTCTTGCCTCGATCATGCCTTTTGCCACCAATCATCACCTCTCGGGTCTTCGAGACACTAATACCCTACATCATCATAAACGACCAAAAACATACAAACAATTCCGGAGGGTAAAAGTGCTCGGGAATGGGGTCAATATCAATTAAAAAGGGGTAATAATCCATCAAAGCAACGGATTCACTCCCCGTGCCATAAGCTCACGATAACACCCCGAGAACGGTCTAATTCGCCCAAAAATGTGCTGAAAATGTGGTAAACGGGGATAAACAAAGCACCGGTGTCACGTAAAGTTGACTCCCATCATCCACCTAGTGAGAGACCAACCTTGTGAAACAGCAAGAGACAGAAGAAGATGAACCGGTATAACAACCGGACTAAATGTGTCAGTAAAATCAACCCTTTCGGCCTGATGAAAACCCTTGGCCAAAAGACGAGCCTTGTGATGCTCAAAACGACCATCTGAATGATGTTTAGTATGATAAACCCATTCATTGCCAACAATATTCATATGAGGATGCGGAGGAACAAGATCCCAGGTATGGTTACACAACAATACGTCAATTTCCTCTCTCATAGCATTACGCCAATTCGGGTCTTAGGAGGCTTCGGTATAGGAAGTAGGGTCCAGGGAGTTGGTAGAAGCAACAAGGGTTTTAAGAAGCGGGTAGCGGATAAGGTAAGGGCAGGAGATGGGTTTGAGGGAATTGGTTTTGGTTCGAGTAACCATGGAATGAGTGTGAGGAGGCTGGGCATACGACGAGTCTAGAGAGGCCGAGGCCGAAGTGGACACATGAGAGGTGGGTGGAGAAGGCTCGGGAGTGGGATCCAGAGGGGGTGGGGCCGGATTGGAGGGAGCCGGCATATGAGGTGAATTTTGTGGAGGTGCTAGCAGGAAGACACGAAGTGGTACAATGAGATTGTTAAGTGCGGGTTTTGATGGAGAAGTTGTATAGGGGAAGACAGATTCATCGAAAACCACATGATGAGCATTATAGATATGGCCAGAAGTAAGATAAAGACATTTATAACCATGGTGGGAAGGACTATAGACGAGAAAGATGCTTGTTTTGGAGCGAAGATCAGTCTTATGATGGTTGTAACCTCCTTTTTTTTATAACTTTTTTTTGGCTTAAAGTTTCCCAAAAAACGAAACAACTATCCCGACTAATCCAAAATTCGACCGGGATGATGAATGCAGAGTCTGATAGGGTTTTCGTGGTTTTAGTATGTAACATAGGACACTTATATATAATTATATATATGATGAACTTAAGGCGTTGACCTATTTTTTTTGTTTTTGAATCTTGGCTCTCTCATTTTGATCCAGAAGTTTGAGGTATATTTTGTATGAAACAATTAATTCATCAGATTTTCCTTTTAAACTATATGTATATATATATATATAGAGTTTGTAAAATAATGGCTTTGAGGCGAAATCGAATCGCCTATTCAATTCTATTTGTTCTTAAGGTTGAGGATATATATTACAGGTATGGTGTCGTTACCGGAGCAAATAAAGGCATCGGTCCGGCAGCTTGCGGCTGCCGGATGTCGTATTAACAGCTCGAGATGTGAATAAAGGAAAGGAGGCTACTTTAGGTTTACATGAACAAGGGCTAAAGAATGTAGTTTTTCATTAGCTTGATGTTCAAGATGCTAAGAGCATCGAATCATTGGCTCGGTTCGTTGCTGCTGAATTCGGAAAACTTGATATTTTGGTATGCTTTTCTTTACATCATTCAAATAACATTGAATCATTGGCTCGGTTCGTTGTTTTTTGGCTAGTTTGTTGCTGATAATTTTTTCTGTAATAGGTGACCAACGGGAGCATCTGGAGCTGTTGTAGATGAAACCCGCTTAAAAGCCTTAAATATAGATCCTGAATCTTGGGTAAGAATGTTTGTTAATCATGCATTCGGTTTTTCTTTAGAACGCCGCCACGTTAAAGAGCTTTAAGTCAGATCTTTACCTTCGAGTAAATATCAGACTCTACAAGCTAGGTTGCACGGACATGAGACATGAGGATACGGGAGTTTTGAAAAAAAATTGGACACGGGTGCGGTGGTCAAAATGTAAATATTAAAAATATAGGGACTAAAATGTAATTATCAACAACTATAACCACCAAATGAGCGGAGGTGTTTCATTTGGTCCTAATGAGATCAGATCTGACTTCCATAAATGAGTGAAGATTTTCTTTAAATAAAACTGCGTATGGAGCGTCCGTGCATCATACTGTGAGTACTATTGGGGACGAACTCTGGATTAGTCTGACCAGGTTTTTTGTGATGCATGCAGCTAGCAGGAAAAGCAGCTAATTTCGTGACAGATGTGATAATCACAACTCCCGAGAAAGCGAAAGAATGTTTGGAGATAAACTTCTATGATGCAAAGAATGTTGCTGAGGCTCTTCTCTAATTCTTACAGCTTTCAACTTCTGGTGCAAGGATGGTAAATGTCTCTTCTTTAAGAAGTGAATTAAGGGTAAGAAATTAGTGTCCCACACGACATAAATACCGTGTACTGCTACTAAAGACGCCCTATCTATTTACTAATAAAATTTGAAACTCGTGCAGAGGATTCCGGGTGAGGAAATAAGAAAAGAACTTGGAGACATCGAAACTCTAACTGAAGAGAAAATTGATGGAGTTTTGCAGAGGTTTTTATATGATCTAAAGCATGAATCTCTTGAAGCCAATGGATGGCCAAATATGTTACCGGCGTATAGCATATCCAAAGCTGCCATTAATGCTTATACAAGAGTTTTGGCAAAGAAGTATCCTCAAATGTGCATAAACTGTGTTCATCCTGGCTATGTGAAAACAGACATCAATTGGAATACGGGAACGGATACTGTGAACGAAGGTTCTGAAGGACCTGTCATGTTGGGTCTTCTTCCTTAGGGTGGTCCGTCGGGTCGCTACTATGATCGTATAAACATTGCTGAATTTTGATGTTTGAATATTGTACTCTACTTTAAGGCTTGTTTTTCGAATTGTGGAATAAATGATTTTTGATATTTAAACTATTGAAAATGTGAGATTTTTAAGCATGTAAGATTGATATTTGTTAGGCATGAGGTATAGTATGTTAGGGAGGTGGTATAAAATTAACAAACAGTAGAAGCAGTTGCAGAGCTACATAGAGCTAGGGGGAGGGGAGCAACTGTCCCCTCTCAATCTGAAAAAAGTCTAATATATGTAGATGATTATGTTGTTTGCTTCTCGATTTTTTTTTTTCTCTTTAAAAATTTATCGCTTCTTACCCAGATCCTCGAAATAAATTTCAAATTTAGTCCTATAACTGGACACGTTGTTCGATTTTGGTCCTGATTTTTCTCCGGAAGTGGTCTTTTTATTTTGCAAAAAATAGTCCTAAACGCCGGAAAACGCTGACTGGACAACTTTTCCGGCCAAAAAAATTACCATGTCATACGAAATTGACATGTCCACGTCAGCGTTTTCTTGCAAAGAAATAAAATGTTTTTTTCTATAGAGATTCGAACCCACAACCTAAGGCTAAAAATTTTTAGCCTTGACCATCTAAGCCACAACAATATTTGTTGTTTAATAGACAAGATATTAATTAAAGACATATTCAGTATAAAAATATTATAGAAAATCTAATGATGCAGACAGTTTTTTTTTCTTATAAAGTATAGATAGTAGGTGTTACACGATGTGATACATTTATTGAATATTTATATTAAGTAATATGGGAGGTTCTTAATTTTTTATTGTTCATTTTTTTATTATGTTTTTTTCGTAAATATGCAACATATTCTTGTCATGTCATGTTCTTCATTTCTTCCAACTCTTTTTCATAGTCACTAAACTGAATAATTAATTAAATTAACAAATGAAACGTTAAAATGAATGTATTAATTCTAATTATTCTCATGAAGCAAAAGCAAGTACTTGACAAAAGGAAATATTAATTTCTCTTATTATACAAAAATAATATTATTCAGAAATTTGAGCAAAACCACCTTAATCAACAAATTTAAGGGGGAAAAAAGCATATATTAAGTTGAATGCATTTTACAATATATATATTATACATAAAAAAAACAATAAAAAATTTAAAACCTCCCATATTACTTAAAATAAACATTCAATAAACGTATCACCACGTGTAACAAATACTATCTATAAAACTGGTTGTATCATACTATCATTAGATTCTCTATAATATTTTTATTAGGTTTTTGTCAAGAAGGACGAATTAAATAATTTATCAGGATTCAAGAAAACTGAATATTAATCAGGACAAAACATATGCATAGTTCCCAAAATACCCTTTTTAGTAATTTCAAAAAACATGAATATAGGGAAATAAATGGAAGTAAATCCTTGCAATTAAAAGAGGAGTAATTATAGGAAATTGAATCTTTCCAAATCTTTTATCCAATTTAAAAAAAATAAAAACAAAAAGACAAAAAAGAAAATTTGACCAAAAACACAATTGAGATTTATATATATATATATATATATATATATATATATATATATATATATATATATATATATATATATATAAGAGTAAGAAAGAACTATAACACGCCAAGAATAATACAATAAGAATGATAATTTTCATCATATAGTAAAAATTACGAGTGAAGTAATAAAGAATACGTGAAATAATGCAATAAGAATGGTAATTTCCAACATACATAACAATTACGTAGTTCTACTTTTTAGATACATTGGTTGTAACTACTTTTTTGTATATGTTACTACATTTTTCTAGTGTTACTACATGTTTAATGTGTAACTACATTTTTTTTATTATAAGTATATTTTATTTATTGTTATTTTTTTTTATATGTTACTACATTTTTATTATTATTGTAAGTATATTTTATTAGATTCTTGTCTGACTGCACTTTTTATTTTATTTTTCCCTATTTATTCTTTTGAATTTAGTTTTTAATCAAAAAAATATATTTATGAGTAACATATATCATTGCCATAATTTCCTAGATATACTATTTTTTCAAAATATCAATAAATCCAGCAGAAGATTCTCACATAGCGCATTTATTGGGCAACGTTACTCCGGATGTTTAAGCAGTTATTACAAATTGCACAAAATAAAAGAAAAAAAATACCAAGGGTATTTCGGTCCATTTATTATCATTTTGTCCTTTTTAATCACCCAAAATGAAAAATGTCCTTTGATCTCTATTTGTGAGATTTGATGTCCTTCTCGCCCCTTCCCCCTATTTTTATATTGAATGTGTCTTTAGGTAACATGTTGTCTCTTACAAAATGAGTATTGTTGGAGCTCAGATGGCCAAGTAATAGAATTTTTAGTCTTAGGTTGTTGGTTCTAATCCTTTTAGAAGCAACATTTTAATTCTTTGAAAAAAAACGTTGACATGGAAAGTGTGTTGACGTGGAAGGCTGACATGTCAATTTCGGATGACGTGGAATTTTTTTGGCCTGAAAAGTTGTACAGTCAGCGTTTTCCGGCATTCAGGACTAATTTTGCAAAAAAAAACCACTTACAGGACTAAAATTGAGAAAAACCAGGACCAAAATCGTAAAACATGTTTAGTTAGAGGACCAAAATTGTAATTTAGCCCGATATCCTGCGTCTGCCCGTAGAAGAAAACCGAATTGGACTCCAGATGATTTTATTGACATGTAGAAGAACAATTACGAACTACAGATGAAATGCAGAAAACCAAATAGGACTCCAGATGGTTTTTTTTTTGGGCCTGCTTCTTTTACCCTCTTTTCTTTTGCATTACAATCATCAGTCAGAGATAAGAAAAGCATAATAGAACAACCTTATTTTCTCATAATATAATAAGATGGAAATTTATGCAACTTTCTTGTTGAAACTAAGAAATTAGGCATGCATCAGTTCCTAGATTTCATTCCTAATATGTTGTAATTCAATAAGTGCATCATTGATATCCATCCTCTCGTTTTGCATTTCAGAAGAACATGATACTCCTACACGAAAAATCGATAAGCAACAAGACTCAATCCTTGTTGAACTGTGGTTGTTCATGTTTTCTTCATTATTGTCTACTGTCATAAGTTGTGGATCGATGATTTCAGCCACACGATGATGGTGAAGAGAGGTCTTAACATAGTTATGGAGAGTAAAATCTTCTGTGAACATGGTGTCTGTAGGTCTTTTCCCTGTGAACATCTCCAACAAAAGAATTCCGTAGCTATATACGTCCCCTTTTGCAGATACATTTCCTCCCATGCCGTATTCTATACAAATAAAATGTTAAAGGATAAAATGGTAGCCATAAAATAATGTAATGTAAAAATACTATGAATTTTAAAAATATTTTGTTCAAATCACTTTTGGTTATGGATGTACCTGGAGCAACATAGCCAACTGTTCCTCTGATTCCAACGGAGGTGCTTTCTATATCATGTGATATATCATTAGGCGTTTGGAGAAATTTAGCAAGGCCAAAATCACTCACCAGGCCACGTAAATCGTCGCCTAAGAGAACGTTGCTTGGCTTAATATCACAATGCACGATTGGATTTCCGGAGAGATTGTGAAGATAATCCAATGCGGTAGCAATGTCTATTGCAATGTTTAACCTTTCTAACAAGTCTAACTTCTTCTCATTATCATGGACATATGGATTTTGATGCAACCATTCTTCCAAACTTCCATTAGGGACGTATTCTAAAATCAAAGCCTTGAAATCATTGCCTTTGAAGTCAATGCTAGAACATGAAGTAATAATCTTGGCAAGGTTTCTATGGCGAATGTTTCTTAATGCTTCACATTCTGCCACGAAGCTCTTGTGGGCTCCTTTTAGCTGGAGCTTTAGCACTTTGATGGCAACCACTTTCTCGTCTGGTTTGAGAACTCCACGGTACACAGATCCATATTTTCCTTCACCTATTAAGTTTTCTGACGAAAAACCATTGGTGGAAGTCAAAATTTCAGCATATGAAATCTTAAGGAGTTTCTTATCGTATGGAGTGTCTGAAGAAGGAACTCTTTTAGATTTTTTCCTTTTGAAAATTACATATGCACATCCAAATAACGAAATCAAGGCTAAGGGGATACTGATCACTAGGATCATGATTATGTGAGCTGACAACTTTTTGTGTTTTTTTGAATCATTTGGGAGGCAGACTGGTAAGTTCAATGATTTGATTCCTCCACATAACTTTCCATTCCCCTCTATTGATAATACACTTGCATTTGCAAAGACTCCATTCCTTGGAACTTCACCTTCTAACAAATTGAATGAAAGATCAAGAATCCTAATGAATTTCAACGTTTCCAAAGAAGTTGGAATTTCTCCTGACAATTTATTCCGCGACAAATCCACGACTTCAATGCTTTTCAATTGTCCTAATGATGAAGGGATCGTTCCAGCTAAGAAGTTACCGTCCATTTCAAGATTTTCCAGCATCAGACAACCACCAATTGATATTGGAATTTCACCAGATAATTTATTTTCAGATACGTTTAGCGAAACCAAATGTTTCAAATTGCCCACTTCTAAGGGTAGTGATCCAGTAAATTTGTTTTGGGCTAAAGTTAGCTCAATCAATGGAGAGTTCAGACTAAATAGTTCTTCAGGGAGTGAACCATTTAGATGATTTCGACCAAGATCTAATTGTTGCAGTTCAGAGAGATTGCTCAGAGAAACCGGTATGCTACCGGTGAGCATATTTTGGCTTAGATCTAGAGTCAGAAGCCCTGAAATGTCACCAATAGATGGTGAAATTTCCCCTATAAAGTTATTCTTTGATATTACAAGCATCTTCATGTTTTTAAGTTTACTGATGGAGAGAGGAATACTTCCTGAAAGAGTATTACCGATGACATCCAAATAACTTAAACCCACAAGGTCTCCAATTCCTACAGGAAGGCTGCCTGATATGTGATTATCATTTACAAAAAAATATGTAAGCTTTTTAGATAGATTAGAAATTTCCAGAGGTAGTACACCTCCGATTTCCATGCTTGACAAGGACAATATTTCTAGGTTAGTGCAGTTAGTTAAGGTGGCAATTAAGCTAATGTCATTATCTTTATTAGTACCTAGAGGGTTATAGGAAAAGTCCAACAGTTGAAGCTTTTGCAACCTTCCTAGATTTCGTGGGATTGGCCCGGTAAGCATATTATCTCTAAATACTATCCCGGTAAGATCTGAAGCGTTGGCTAATGTTGATGGAATCGACCCAAAGAAATTGTTTTTACCAACAAAGAAACCAGTCAATTTTGGGAGTGTCAACCCCAAAGTATACGGGAAATGACCTGTCAGATTATTGTCTGAGATCAAAAGAGATGAAATCGATGAAATGTTGTAGATTGGAAGGGGTAAAGATCCTGATAACTTGTTATCATCCAAGCCCAGGTGGTAAAGATTGTAGAGATTACCAAGCTCATGTGGGATGTTCCCACTAAGATTGTTTCCTGATAATTCTAGTATTTCAAGCATAGAAATATTACCTAAAGATGGAGGGATATTTCCAGTGAAATTGTTTCTAGCCAGTCCAAGTCCAAGCAGGTTGGACAAAGAACTCAACTGATTAGGGATTCTTCCGGTAAGTTTGTTTCCAGCTAATTGGATGATCTGAATATTTTTGCACAATGTAAGGTTAACAGGAAGTTGTTCCTGAAATGAGTTATTGGCAAGAACGAGATTCTGCAGACGAAATAGTCGGCCAATTTCTGGTGGAATTACGCCATGGAAAAAATTCTCTTGGAGATAGATCCCTTCAAGAAATGTAAGGTTTCCTATTGAGGGAGAAAGAGTGCCAACCAAATTGAGTGATGAAACGTCAAGTATAGTCACTCGTTTGTGTCTCTTACCACATGTGATTCCATGCCAATTGCAAAAATGCATAGAATCATTCCAAGAATCCAGAACTTGAAATGGGTCACTTTGTATGTGATTTTTGATATCTAGCAAGGCATGAAGGTCGGTCTCATTTGTAGTAGCAATGGAAAGAGTAGGAATTTGTATGGCAATGAAAAAAAAGATGGTAAATGAGCTTAATAGGCTGATGATCATATTTCTGTACGCCATTGGGTTGCAATATCAGAAAAAAAAAAGTATAAAAGGAAGGGTGATAGATAGGTGAGGCTATCAGTTTCTAATGATCCCATTTATAATAAAAATAAAAAAATCAGAGAGCTTGCTTTTTTCCACTCCACAAAACTCTTATTTTTCTGATAATTGATTTTCCACAAAGACTTTGACTAACGTAGGAGATACTTTGCACTTTCAACTTTGACTCTTGTGTTGTGTGAAAGAAATGTGCACCATCCAAATACTCTATTTTTCTTTTTTATATATTAGACAGAAACAGTAGGACAATTTTGTAACGCATATAAATTTTTTTCCCTTACTGGGACTCGAACACAGGATTTCCGGGCCCTGATGCCTCAACAATGAGGCCTGGGCCATTGCCTCATTTAAAAAATAACTCGACTCTTCTTATGCTGAAAAATTGGTGTGTTATAGTCGAGGTATACTTGTAAGGGAGAATTATTCTAAAGAACAAAAACATTTATGAAATTAGCATTAAGGACATGTATTTTTGTTTTTTAGTAAAAATGACAATTTGTAGTTGTTAAGTAACAAAATACCTCTTAAATAAATTTTTTTTTTAAAAAAGTGTACAAACTACTCCTACCCACTAAAGCCACAATGAGCCGCACTAAAAGAGGGTGTTTTTTTTTTTTTTTTTTTTTTTTTTGTAACTGGAACTACACGTTTTATATATATATATATATATATATATATATATATATATATATATATATATATATATATATATATATATATATATATCTTAGTGAAAACTCTTATTTGCTTGACTTTAAAACGTTATATTTGAAGAGTCGATCTATGTATGTAGAAATTTATAGATATTGTAGTAATTTAAAATGAGTACCAAATAAAAAATGACTACACATGTTAAACAAAGATACATTATTTCAAGTTGAAATCATAGTCACTTGCTTTTAAAAAGAGTGATGGTACATTGTGTACAAATGATCATTCATTTAATTCAAAGTAGTGAATCAGATATTTCAGTCATAGTTTCCAAGTCGTCACACTCTTTATTTTTTTATGCTTGAATCGTGCTTTCATCACACATTCAGTGTAGAAATATCCACAATTTTGTGAACGCCATTCCACTGTTGCTAACATCATGTGCACTCTTTGATTCAGCTTTGCCAAATGCCAATATATGATAGTGGACGATCGAACTGATAAGAACTATATGCCTCTGCAAAAATGTGAGACATACCCTGAGAAGAAGAATCAATAGCATCTCATTACGTTGACCCGGTATATAAATACAAAATGTTGCAGCTGAAAAGGTCTTGAATGATTTGTTTTACTTTAGAAATCCAATATTATTCAAATGTAGTATTAGTATTACATATCCCTGATCTATAACTGAACTGAATATATAATCTATTAATAATATTGGAAAAAGAACACACTGAGAGCCATTTAAGTAAATAACTATTTTAGGTTATGCGGAAAAAAAAACAACAAAACTGCTGGGAGAATATGAAATCTAGAGTCTATGATTCCTTCAGCCGCCTATAACCTACTACCCACAAAACAACACGTAATCATCATCATCAAGTTATGAGCAAACGGCTCATCTTCCTCCTCGCCCAACCCCAAGCTAAACATAATACATACCAGGTATTCTGTGTGTCTTTATTATGCAGAGGTGGTGGAAGCACCTCCATCGTCTTTGTGGTCACGGAAGACACGTTGCCTGAAATCCGAGACCAAACAAACAATGTCATCATCATAAAGAAATGAACTTTTTTTCTTTGTATAAAGTAAACTGAATCCCCCAAAATCAAGAAATGCTGTGTATATTATTTGCTCTACATCCAATCTACTCGTGAACCGCTCTACCTATGAAAAGCTGGTTCTAGGCTCCAGAACCGACTTTCACAAAGTCGGTTCTCCAATGGTGTATAGGTTGACTTACTAAAAGTCGGGGGGGGGGGGAGGGGGCATTCCTCTTTACTGCTTTTATGAGAGACTTTAGTGGACATTCCTCTTTACTCTTTTCCTCTTCACTGCTTTCCGTGACCACAAAGACGATGGAGGTGCTTCCACCACCTCTGCATAATAAAGACACACAGAATACCTAGTATGTATTCTGTTTAGCTTGGGGTTGGGCGAGGAGGAAGATGAGCCGTTTGATCATAACTTGATGATGATGATTACGTGTTGTTTCGTGGGTAGTAGGTTATAGGCGGCTAAAGGAATCATAGACTATAGATTTCATATTCTCCCAGCAGTTTTGTTGTTTTTTTTCCGCATAACCTAAAATAGCTGTTTACTTAAATGGCTCTCAGCATGTTCTTTTTGTAGTATTATTAATAGATTATATATTCAGTTCAGTTATAGATCAGGGATATGTAATACTAATACTACATTTGAATAATATTGGATTTCTAAAGTAAAACAAATCATTCAAGACCTTTTCAGCTGCAACATTTTGAATTTATATACCGGGTCAACGTAATGAGATGCTATTGATTCTTCTTCTCAGGGTATGTCTCACATTTTTGCAGAGGCATATAGTTCTTATCAGTTCAATCATCCACTATCATATATTGGCATTTGGCAAAGCAGAATCAAAGAGTGCACATGATGTTAGCAACTGTGGAATGGCTTTCACAATTTTGTGGATATTTCTACACTGAAAGTGTGATGAAAGCACGATTCAAGCATAAGAAAATAAAGAGTTTGACGACTTGGAAACTATGACCGAAATATCTAATTCACTGCTTTGAATTAAATGAATGATCATTTGTACATACAATGTACCATCTCTCTTTTTAAAGTAAGTGACTATGATTTCAACTTGAAATAATGTATCTTTGTTTAACATGTGTAGTCATTTTTTATTTGGTACTCATTTTAAATTAGTACATTATCTATAAATTTCTACATATATAGATCGACTTTTCAAATATAACGTTTTCTGTGCATTGCACGGGTTTCCTACTAATATCTATATATATATATATATAGAGGAAGGGCTTTAACCCGTTTCCCTTCAATTACCCGCAAAACGACCCGCTTTATACAAACTAGAAAAAGATAAAACCACCCGTGCCAAAATAAAATAACGCTAGAAAAAAAAAGCACCCACGCCAAAAAAAAAAGTATCATATATTACCCAAAAAAAAAAATTTCAAAAAAAACTGCCAAATCACCTGGCAGTTATTACGGAAAATAAAAACACCTATCAGACGGAAAAGAAAAACGCCTCCTCCATAATTTGCGTAACCTTTCCATCTTTTACTCATTCCGTTACTCCCTCGATCCCCAATCTCCGTATATCCCACGTTTCAGCACCCAATGGCTAAGCAAGGATTCAGGTAGGTTTTTTCTTGAGTGAGAATTGATCTGTTTATGGTTATATATAGATATATTTTTTTTCTTTTTGATTTTATCACTTCGATATATTTTTTTGGAATGCAATGGAAAGGAAAAACTTTTGGGGTTCAACTGCTATATGTAAGTATTATTTCATGGACTTAATTCATTTCAATTCATGTATTTAGTTTATAGTGTTCAGATCTATCATGGTCGGTATTTAGAATTTGTTTATCTTGCTTATTAATTCGAATGCCAGGCAGAGAGAACATGCTGGTCGACATGACATACTTACAACTTTGCAACTCGACATATGATTTCTCTGGGTTTCTGCAATCAACTTAGCTTCAGCCTTTCATTTTTCCTTTTCGTTACCGTAAGATGGAGAATTTGACATTTTCAGGGTAACAGTTTTTTTTCTGGGTGATGTAGTCAAATTTTAGTTGTGCACTTTTGATAGCGTGATTGACGGATCCAAAGTTGAGTCGAGGCATTGTAAGAGTATGCGGAGGTTAGAAGATCTGCAAAATTTCACAAGATAATCCTAATATTTTTTTACTTCATAGTTTACATTTTAATTTGTAGTCAGGTGGTTTTATTGTATGGATTTAGAATTTCTATTTGTGCTTATTTTTGTTGTAATAAATGCTGGTTTATTTCCGAGGGCAACTACATATAATTCTCTTTGTGTTAATGGGCATATTTATGATATTATTACGAGCTTTATCGAGAGCATTTCATCTTAACTTTTGGCTTTCTTTCATGATATTCATTTCGACATTTTGTGACATTTATCTTCTTTTGTGTAGGAAGAGTAGGTCGCAGTTCACATTGGACAAAAACAATGTTGAGAAGAGGCACAAAAAAACCATGGTGATGGCAAATTAGGTTAAGTTACCTCACTTTCTTTATACTGCTGTTTTTTTTTTTTCCGGGGAGGGGGTGCTTTTTATTGAGCTGTGTTGTATTCCATATATATTCTTATTGCTTGCACTCTTTTTCCTGAATGCTTACATCTGTCATGTTTTATTGTCTTGGAAGTAATGTCCGGGACCACACCCCAAATTGGTGCATGGCAGTGCCAATAAATTGTGATTTGTACTTTACAGGTGAGTTATTAGTTTCTGTTTATTTATTTGTGAAGGGCTTTGCACTTGAGTTTGAACCTTGAGCTATTTTTTGCATTTGATTGTTTTTATATATAAATTGTAGATTGTATGGATTTTAAAGTTGTTTACGTAATCTGTTTTGTCTCAAGTATCAGAGGATTCATGGGGCATCATAACAACGATTGTTTCACTTTCATAATCTCCCCTCTACAAGTCATGAGTTTAAGGTACTTGGTACTATCTTTTCCTCCACCCTGCAATTCTTCGCACTTTTTATTTTTTTCATTTTTTTGTCTTTGATTAAATTTTGTTTTATTGATTGATGATTTCTTCCGAAATAAAAAAAGAAGAATCAAGTTGAATTGTACTGTATGTAATGTAGAAGGAAATTTACTTTTTTTTAACAATCTTTTCCATTTCAATTTATGTAGGTTTTTGTTTTTCTTCGGATTTTTAGCATTTGTCAATGTTATACACACCGTTTGCAACGACCAAACTTCTAGCATTTTTACTAGATTGACATTGGGTTCAGCAATGTACGTAGTAGTTTCCAGGTATCTTACTACCCTAATTTTTGTGTGTGTGTGTTTTTTCTCCTCCTTTTTTTGTTGTGTCTCAATTAGTTGTTTGTTTTCCATCCTTTGGATTGTCTCTTCGGATTTATTCCTCATTGGACAAACAAATGGGACGACGAATCTATCTTCGTCTATGCAATTCTTGAAATTTAATAATTTAGACATGATTAAACCTTGAATGCAGCTTAACTTTTCCACTCTTTAAATGCTCCAACGACTTTTGGATTAGGGATGGAAGTTGATCCAATCCATGCTATTTTTCCAGTATTTTTTTAGTCTAAAATTTTGTGGTTTCCTTTTCCTCAACTATGTATTCAGATTGGATTCTAATAGTTAATGTCGTAAAAGTGTACACAATCCACAATTTTTGGTCGTACAATAATTTGCTTTTAAATGATTGAATTTTTCCCGATTACAATTGCTTGCTTTGTAATCGTGTAGTACTTTTTTTCCCACAGGTGGCTGCCTCCTTAGACTTTGGAAATTCACGGACCATGAGCAAGGTACATGAGTGCAACATCTGAAAGAGTTTGGAAAAGAGTGAATGTATTACTGTATGGATGTTACAATATATACACTTAAGAGAGTCGTAGCTAAATCAAATACACGGTGTGAACAAATCAGAAATAAATCTACACAATAACTATAATATCTTCTAGTATCTATACAATAAGTACAATATCGACTATTGCGCCCCCTCAAGTTGTGTTTGCGGGACGGAGGCACAACTTGTCACACCAAGCGAAGTCAATACGCGCAAAGGTTTTGTCAAAATATTGGCAATTTGATCTCCACCGACGGGAAACTCGTAGGACACCCTTGGAGACTTGATCACGAATAAAATTATAGTCAATAGCAACATGTTTCATACGGGAGTGAAACACCGGATTTAAGCATAGCTGAGTAGCACCGAGATTGTCACAGTATATAACAGGTACCTGAGACGGAGGGAAGCCTACATCGGTGAGAAGAAAAATGAGCCATTTAAGTTCAGCAACGGTGTCAGCAACGGATCGATACTCAGCTTCAGTGGAAGAGCGATCGATGGTGCGTTGTTTCTTTGAACTCCAGGAAATAGCATTGCGACCCAAATACACAACATAAGCGCCAGTGGATGAGTAATCGGGTTTGTTTCCACCCCAGTCGGCATCGGAAAAGGCATGTAAAACGTGTGGGGTTTGGTGAGAGATATGTAACCCTGTGTCAACGGTCCCAACAAGATACCGCAGAAGACGTTTAACAAAGGACCAGTGAATCTCAGTGGGGGCATGCATGAACTGGGCCAACTTGTTGACAAAAAGGCGATATCGGGCGAGTGAATAATCTGAAGGCGCCAACGACACTCCGAAGGTAGTAGCGCCGAAAGTGGAGTCCCGTAAGTCGGGTGAGAGAAGACATATCTCAGAAAAGGGGTGGTAACCGGATTGGCTTTATCCATACGTGTCTTCGCAAGTAACTCGGTGATATATTTGCGCTGAGAGAGGAGAATACCATCGGAAGTAGTGAGAACCTCAATACCAAGAAAGTAACTCAGTTGGCCGAGGTCCTTTATAGAGAAGCGGTTCCCGAGATTGTCAATAAATAATTGAACCGCAGACGGGTTCGAGCCGATGATTTATAATGTCGTCCACATAGACCAGGATATACAAATAATGAGAGCCGTCGCGCAGAACAAATAGAGAAGCATCAGCCTGAGCATTCTTAAAACCTGTAGATAAAAGATAAGACCGAAGCTCAGAGTACCAAGCACGAGGAGCCTGTTTGAGGCCATATAAGGCCCTATTAAGCCGACATACATAATCTGGATGACAAGGATCAGAGAAGCCCGGAGGTTGTTGCATGTAAACCGTTTCCGATAGGGACCCCTGCAGAAAAGCATTATTAACATCAAGATGGCGAAGCGGCCAGCCATGACAAGTAGCAAGTGTAAGAATAACGCGAATAGTGGTGGGTTTGACCACCGGGCTAAAGGTTTCAAAATAGTCAACACCCGGGCGTTGATGAAATCCTTTTGCGACAAGCCGAGCTTTGTAACGATCCAAAGAGCCATCTGCATTATATTTAGTGCGAAAAACCCATCGGCAGCCCACAACATTAAAAGAAGGGTCAGCAGGTACAAGATCCCACGTGTGATTCTTGACAAGGGCATCGAACTCAAGTTGCATGGCTTGTTTCCGAGGAGGAGAGGCTAGGGCTTGGGAAAGGAGGTAGGTAGGCTCGGCGTTTGGGGGAGAGAGAGTGGTGGCAGCAGAGATAATTTTTGAGTGGGTTTGGAGATGTTGTTTTTGGCACGAGTGGTCATGGGGTGAGCATTAGTGGGTGGAGGAGGTGACGGGATTGGGGGGGACACTAATGGTGAAGGAGTGGGTGGGGAAGGAAGCGGTTGTGGAGTTGGAGGTGTCGAAGTTGGAGTCGGATAGGGTATCCAAGCACTGAGAGGAGTCGTGGAGGGGCTAAGGGTAGGAGACGGGGTGGCGGAGCGGAAGGGAAAGACATCTTCTACAAACCTAACATGGCGAGAGATGTACACGCGATTTTCAGTTGTGTCGAGACATAGGTAGGCGGATTGGGTGAGGGAGTATCCGACAAAAACACAAGCTCGGGAGCGGGATTCAAGTTTATGAGATGTGTAGGGACGTAACCACGGGTAACAGAGGCAACCAAATGTATGAAGTTTCTCATAATTAGGTTGGTGTCCGAAGATTTTTTGGAAAGGAGAGCTCATATTAAGGGTGGGGGTAGGTAAACGATTTATGAGGTAAACAGCGGTTGCGAAAGCGTGGGGCCAGTGGGAAAGAGGCATAGACGCATGAGTGAGGAGGGTGAGTCCGGTTTCAACAATATGCAGGTGACGACGTTCGGAGTATCCGTTATGTTCGGGTGTGTGGGGTGGGGAGGTGAAGTGAGAGATACCGTGTGAAGACAAAAAAGGACGAAGTCCAATAAACTCAGTGCCGTTATCCGAATATAAAATTTTAATACAGCAAGAAAAATATTTTTCAACGAGATTCTTAAAATGGGGAAAAATAGTGGCGACGTCCGATTTGCGGCTGAGGGGATAAAACCATATATATTTAGTGAAGTGGTCGACGAAAATTACGTAATATTTGGAGCCATCGAGGCCAGAAACGGGGGAGGTCCATACATCCGAAAATAAAATTTCAAGTGGGCGAGTCGAGCGTAAAGTAGACGTGCCAAATGGCAATTTATGACTTTTATTAGAAAAGCAAGCATGGCAATGGTCGAGATTAACATTATTCGAAAAAGGTAAACGAGCAACAGTACTAATATTGCGGAAAATAGAAAAAGCAGGGTGGCCTAGTCGAGAATGCCATGTATCCCGAGAGGCGGTAGAAACAGCAAAAGCAAGCAGTGGTTTGGTTGGCCAGGTGTAGAGACCGTCTTTAGCAGGTCCCGTCAGAAGGCAAGTTCCGGTAGGGATCGCCTTTACTCGAAAAAGGTCCGGAAAAAATTCAACAGAAACATTGTTAGTTCGACAAAATTGGGAGATTGACAATAAGTTGCGGGAAATACCGGGCACACATAAAACATTACGAAGATTAAAATTTAAGTGCGAGGGGGGAAGGGAAGTGGAACCAATATGAGAGACAAATAGGGAACTACCATCACCGATCATAAGATCGTCGGAGCCGGGATAAGGAGAATGGAGGGCGAGATTGGCAAGGTCGTTGGTCACGTGGTGCGAGGCACCGCTGTCAAGGAGCCACGGGGAAGATTGTACCTGTGTGGGCTGCATTGGAGCGAGCTGAGCTTGGGTGGGCTGAGCCGACTCGGTTGGAACCTGTGTAGCAAGATGGGCCTGTGGTCCAAATTGGGCGCCATGGTCGGGAGAACGCGGAGCTGCAGAGCCTGTGACGGGCATAAATTGAAAATTGGGGCACCACCGAGCACTATGCCCTTGTGTGAGGCACATTTGACACTTACCTTGATATGGCTTGGCATTAGGATTGCTGGGACGAGGCTGAGCTGCATTTGGAAGGGAACGAGGCGGACCGGAGGAGCGGTAGGCAGCATGAGCAACGGCAGGAGCAAGAGATGGTACACCGGCGCGCGGAAGCCTCGTAGTTAAGCAATTTTTCATGGAGTTCGTCGATGGTGATTAGAGTATCACGAGCCTGTACCGCGCGAATAAGATCATCATATTCTTCTCCAAGATTTTCGAGAATAACATCAATCAGATCTTCCGGATGCATTGGGGAATCGAGAAGAGCTAGTTCATTGGCTTTGTTGCGCATAGTCTGTATATAATCGGTAATGGACATCGTACCTTTAACGGTGCGTTTGAGAGTTTGTCGGATTTGTTTGACACACCCGCGAGATGGTTTAGCATAAATTTCTTTGAGAGAGTTCCAGACATCACGGGAGCATTTGGGGGCATGAATCGAGCCGAGAGCAAGAGGAGACAGAGAGCCAATTAATGCATTGAGGATTAGTTGATCCTGGCGGTACCAATGGTAGTGCGCAGGGTTGTTGGTGGTAGAGCCGTCGGCGGTAATGGTGGCGGGGGGCTGCGGTTTGGACCCATCGACGTAGCCAAACAGATCGTAGCCAACGAGCAATGAGCGGAATTGGATTTCCCAAATTGCGTAATTATCGCCTGTGAGTTTAATAGGGGGTTGAACCCTCGAATTGAGGGGAACAAGAGGGGGGAGAGCAGAACCGGTTGCTGCAGCAGGGGTGGTTACATCAGTGGTGCCGGAGGCAGTAGACATAGACGAAGCGGACATTTTGTTTGTGGGGAAGAAGAAGCAGGTCCGAGGAGATGAAAGAAAAAAAAGGAAAGAAAAGAGAGGAAAAAAAAAAAAAATTGTTGCTCTGATACCATGAAAGAGTTTGGAAAAGAGTGAATGTATTACTGTATGGATGTTACAATATATACACTTAAGAGAGTCGTAGCTAAATCAAATACACGGTGTGAACAAATCAGAAATAAATCTACACAATAACTATAATATCTTCTAGTATCTATACAATAAGTACAATATCGTCTATTAACATCTTTTGTCATTATCATTATAGTTTCATTGATTTTATCATTATACCATATATACTACTTCACTTTTCATGCTAACTTAGGTAATTGATGCATTTGGCGTCAGTTTATCCAATGTTGATGCAATTTTGTTTCGGATTCCATATTTGATAATGTAAAATACAACTTCACATGTGAGATTACGTGCTCTTGCATCCATTGATGGAATATTTGTTTGGCATGTGTGAATGTATAGTTACCCCTTTTTCACGCTTCATATGTGTTGTTATTTTTTACGTAATTTTATATTTTTTTAAATTCATTGCGCAGGCGTATAAGAATCCTGATTGGATTTCATAAAGCAATCCGCCTGGTTAGTTTATGTATATATCTTTTCTACGATTCCAAATTTCGTTCCGACGCAGGCTACAAGTAAATTGATAGTCAAGGTATCGAAGCCTACCTTTCTGAACAACAATCACAATAGTTGTTGGCGGCTCAACATCCGAAACAAAATAACGAGGAAAAAGTGGGTGACGAAGGCGATCTCATTATTTGTAGCGTAAGCCAACTCTTTCATTAAACAAGACTTGACTGCTTCATTTCATGTTTTTCCTCAAGCGCTTTGTTTGCAAATGGTAATTATTGAAGAGTAAACGAGTGATGATCATATACTACAGACACAATTTTACATTTTTGCATGGTTCCATGGAAACTGAAGATTGAAAGATGAAAGTGAAATTTAGCAAATTATGAAAACCTCAGAGTTACTTAGGAAGATTGACATTTCAAGCTCCTTAGAAGGTGAATGGTTCTTTGTTCACGCATGGCTTCTATCAACATAATACTATCTCATGCATCGCTAATACTTGCATTATGATATACCATCAAGTTATTGCAAATCTGTACATATAGATGATGTAATTATTTTAGTTATAACACTACCTAATTACATCGTTGTTTGATGTGTCCTTGGTGTTTTTTTTTCCAGTCTATTTACCTAAATGCAGAAGTTTCATACCATAAATTGGATTCACAGTCATGTACAACCACCGCCATTCTTTTTTAAATGATAAGAGGAACATTGGTCACATTGAAGAACAGTTGGGTTTAAAATCCATAGGAACATGATTGAGATAGATAGGCTTGATGTATTTTTTTAATTCATCTGAATAGTGGGTGTTGAACATGTTACAAACTTAAATCAGCAACGGCTGTTCTAAAAATAAAAATAAAAATTTGCAATTGCTTTTAGTAAGGGTAAATTAGTACATATATTTGTCAAATTGTCCTTTTTATTAAATACAAAATGTGCATGTCCTTAATGCTAATTTCAAAAATGTTTTTGTCCTTTTTCATAATTTTCCCTAAATAGTATCATACTTTCGAAATATAAGTGATTATTGAGTTGTCATTTGCAATGGATGGCCAAACATGCTACCTGCTTATATATCCAAATTCCAAAGCTTCCATTTATGCTTACACAAGAGTTTTGGCAAAGAAATATCCTCAAATGTGCATAAATTGTGTTCATCCTGGCTTTGTGAAAACATACAGCAATACAGAATGCATCCAGGGAATCGAATCTGGTCTAGTACGTGGTAAAAGCCATTGCACTTCGTGTTCCGAGTCGGGGTTCGATTTGCATCCCTTTAATTCCCCATTTGATAAAAACGTACAAAATGCACCCATATATAAACCTTTTTCCGGGTAAGGAATTCAACCATAACAAGAATATAGAAAAAACCCTGTAAAAGAACAGGTTTACGCATTCAGGAAAACTTGTAGTGATTCATCGTTCTCTTAACAGTGATAGCATCATACAAGAAGTATACCTTTTCATCAAAATCACCGAATTAAGATTGTAGCAAAGAATCGGTACTATGATCTCCTGAAATCAGCCATTGCTTTTTCATTAATAAAAAAAGTGCTTACAAAAATTTGACATTTATATTTCAAGTTATAACTGGTAACCTTTAATATTCACACACAAACAGGAAGAAAAACAGAAAAGAACAACCTTATTTTCCCGTATTCTAACTATTGTAACTATAATAGTAGAGAAAACTGATTTTCCATTAATTCAATAATTGATTACATGTGAGTATTTATAGGCTCAACTGTCTTGACCACCAAGTAGTAGATAAATACAAAATACAAATACTAAATAAATACATAAATAATCAGTCCTTGTTAATAATATCTTCGACACGCCCCGCAATCCCGTGGGAAGAGAGTGGATACGGAGATTGCCCTTAAGTATATCAAAACACGGACGAGCAAGTGGCTTGGTGAGTAAATCAGCCAACTGTTCCTTCGAGCTAAGAAATGAGATTGATAGACGCTTGGAGGCCACAATCTCACGGACATGATGAAAATCAATCTCAATGTGCTTGGTGCGAGCGTGAAATACCGGATTGTGGGCAAGATAGGTAGCACCGATGTTGTCGCACCAAAGGACTGGGGCTGTAGGCAAGGAGATGGACATTTCGGATAAGAGGCTGCAGAGCCACTAAACTTCCGCCGTGGCGTTAGAGAGAGATTTATATTCCGCCTCAGTACTGTTCTTAGAAACTGTGAGATGTTGCTTGGAACGCCAACTAATGAGATTACGTCCAAGAAAAACACAATAAGCACCAACGGAGCGGCGGTTGTCAGGGTCAGCCGCCCAATCAGAATTAGAGCAAGCATGGAGCGTGATCGGGGAATGGCGAGAGAAGAAGAGCCCGTCAGAGATGGTGTGTTTGAGGTACCGGAGAATACGCTTTTCCGCGAGCCAGTTATCATCTGAGGGTGCATGCATAAACTTACTGACTTTATGAACCGCGAACGCGATGTCAGGGCGAGTGAAACTGAGATACGGCAACCCCCGAACAATAGTACGGTAGAGGGAAGGGTCGGCGAAAGGAGAACCCGACGTGGAAGAAATACGTGTAGATGCCGACATGGGCGTGGGACATGGCTTAGACTTATCCATGCCCGCACGCTGAAGCAACTGGAGAATGTATTTCCTCTGAGTCAAATATAGTCCATCAGCCGTGGGTAGAGCTTCAACACCCCAGAAGTATGACAGAGAACCGAGATCCTTGACGGGGAAGTGAGACCCAAGATAGGAGATAACCTACGTAATAAGTGTTTAGGGTGAATTTATAGTGTTTTTAACGATATATTTTATATCAATTTCCCCCGTATATGTATTATTTTCATAGAAATAGGGCTTTATATTGAAATATTGATTAAATGATGTTTTTAATAGTTAAATCTCAAAACGTAACGATTTATGTGCGTAATTGATGATTTTATGTTATTTTGGAAATACGTTACGCTTTGGTATGTTTTCCTATTGTTGTAGATACTCA
Organism: Gentiana macrophylla; assembly: GCA_026214975.1. Taxonomy (NCBI): domain Eukaryota; kingdom Viridiplantae; phylum Streptophyta; class Magnoliopsida; order Gentianales; family Gentianaceae; genus Gentiana; species Gentiana macrophylla. The sequence goes on along the minus strand of CM047817.1, from coordinate 18,763,511 downwards.
TTGATGATGGAAGAGAGGATTTTAGAGAGCCAAATTCGTGCTTGGAAAGGATCAATCAAAGTTATGGAAGATTGAAAGATATAAGGAAAGAAATCAAGCAAGATAAATGTCGGAAAATCAGGATTCCGAGTAGTGACGACCTTGCAACGCAGTTATTGATATGATAACAACCGATTTGACCCTGGACCTCAAGAGAAGAGTTGTAGGGCTTGAAGAGAGGATTCTACAGGATGTTGAATCACTCCATTCCGACTTACGAGGCCCGAGATATGAGCGTTACAAGTTTGGATGCTGTTGCTGAAAATAGTGGACGGGCGTCCGACCTTGTGAACGGGCGTCCGGCACCGTTACTGTAGCAACCGCCTCGGATTTTCTATAAATAGCAGCGCGATTTCAACCCTAATTGAGATATTTTTTTCGACTCCTATTGATCCCCAATCATAAGAGAGCAACCCTAGGTCGCCCCAGCCCTTTTGGGAGGCTGGGGTGGCAAGTTAGATTAGGTTTTATTTCGTTCGCTTTTCTTTTCTTGTTCGAGCATGATGAAAGGCAGCCATGGACAGCTTTGTGAAGCTTCTTTTCAGCAGCACTTTTATTTCTTTTCATGGATGATTTTGTAAGTTTTAGTTCAATTGTTTCTTTTCCTATGATTATTTGTATCGTGCAATTTATATCGGAAGATTATTGCTTGTTGATACTACCGTATGACGGAAGTCGGTGTAGTTTAGATCACCGTAGGAAAGATTGGATCTTTAATCTATACATAACGGAAGTTCGTAGGTTAAATTTCTAGGTTTACGAGAGAACCACAATTTGATTAATTCGTTGCAAGATTTTTCTAGATTTGAATTGAGGATATCACCGTTACGGAAAGATGAGATTTTTCATGTATTTGTTTCATTACGTTATTCTTGTTCTCTTTCATGTTTCGAGATGCTATATGTTAATCGAATTTAGATAACGGAAGTTAATAAATTCGTTAGATTGCCATGATAGAGATTAACAATTAGTATTCCAACAAACGGAAGTTGAGGATAAGGTTGTTAGATTAGGATTTAATCCGTATCTTTGCTTCAGATACATGTTAGTTAAGACCGGAAGGTAAACTAATGAATGGCGTGATAAATCGGAAGAGGAAACGCTTCATTAGAAAAGATAATAACCCAAGATAACTAATGAATGAATGTTTGTCTATCTTGTTGATTTCGGTGGGGTGATGGTTGTTGGGAATAAATGATCATGGTTTGTTCATGTTTGTTCGGTTGTTAGTTAGTTTTACTGTTTTTCGTAGATGTAGTTTTATTTATGTTTTTATCGCTTTTATCCTTCCTGGCTTTGGATTAACAATCCTCTGTCCGATTATTTTCCGCTTTAGTTTAGGTTTAGGTTTTAGTTAATAAAGAAGGATTAACTAGATTAGATTCAATATCCCTTTTCCCGAGGATCGATACCCGTATTTATCCAACTTTACTAGCAACTACCCGGTATTCGGCCGGTTAGGAGGTAGTTTTGCATGGTAGTATAGGTTTATAAATTTTCTTTTGTTTTAATGATGCAAAATCTCCCCAACAAAAATGGCGCCGCTTGCCGGGAATAGGTGTCATGTTGAATCTAGTTTTGTTAGTTCTCAATTTTGTTACGCTTATTTTCAATTTCAATAAAAGTAGCGTATACCAAGTTGAGAGTTTTTATTTTGCCGTGTTTCGATGACCATAGGGTTAAGAATGTGCAAAAGTTTTTACTCAACTTGTTTTACGTGAAGTTATATGTTTTGTTGTTTTCCGATCTAACCTCCTGTCTTTGAATTTTAATAAGTCGCTTTGTGATCTGTGTTGTTTAGAAATAATTAGGGTTTCTTGTGTTTTTCCCGCATTCTCGCTTTGTATTCGTTGTCTTTGACGAAGCGTTTGTTTTAGTGAACGCCCGCCCAGGTCCTAACGTCTTGAGGAAACGAGCGTTTGAATTATGGGGCGCTCGTCCGCTCTGCACTTTTCAATCTCGCTCGATTTGAAGAATCAGACGGCCGTCCGGTATTCTGAACGCCCGTCCGGTCGGTTTTCAAGGCAGACGATTTAGCGTTTGTTTTGATGAACGCTCGTCCGGGGCTGAATTGCAGGTGAACGCCCGTCTGTTTTGCTAAACGCCAGTTCATGGTCCAGGTTCTTCTTGATCTTGTTTCAATGCTTTTATTTGATGTGGATTTTTCATTCGAGCTTCTGTGGCTAATTGATTTTTACATAGATGCCACGAACTTATATGTTTTTACCTTTCCATCTATGAATCCATGTTAGATAATTGATCAATTCCTTATATATGATTCATCTAGGCATGTTATAGTGATCGCCGGTTCTCGTAAGCTATAAATCGTTCTTATAGTTAATTAGTAGCTAATGTCGCCCTCGTATGCTACATACCGCTCCGATGAATCTTTTAAGCTTTTAAGACTTACGTGCTTCCTTTGTTTTTATAGTTCATATGGGTAGCTACTGCCGGTTTTCCGTATGCTACGCCCTTTCTCCATATGAGTTATACCATTTAGATAGATGATCGTTGGTTTCATAAGTCTATCACATTCGATAAGTCTTAAGGCGCGTCGGCACTAAGTGATGAAGACTATCGCTTATCGTAACTCATTCATTATTTGGTAGACGCTTTATTATATACATGTCGTGTTGCAAAGGAGTGGGCTGGTTTTCTTTCCCTTATTTTCTTTTATTTTTGCATATCATTTAGATGCATATCATGTAGTTGCATGTCATCTAGTTGCATTGTTTTTTGTATTTTCTTTTATTTTTCTTGAGCGTAGTTAACTGTCGGTTTTCGTAATACTACCTCGTTTTTTTCCATGATGGTTACTGTTGGTTTTCCATATGCCATCATTATTTTATTATTGCATATCATGTAGATTGCATTGTAATATCTTTTTCATGTAGTTGCACCTAGCCTACTATTTTGTAATATTCCATGTATATGTTCCATCTCTATATGAGCTTAATCTGAAAATTCTTTCTGATTTCTTTTCCATGTATAATCCTCTATCATTATTAGTTGGAGTTTGATGTTTCTGTTTGCACATGTGGTCTATATTAATCTACAAGCTTCTGTGGCTTTATTCTTAGATGTCCTGAGTTTAAGTGTTGATCTTTCCATCTGAGCTATTATTTCTTATTGTGCTTATATCAAACTTCCATATTTGGACGCTTAGATGTTCTGTACTTTCCCTGTTTGATTTTTCCATCTGAAGCGATTCTATTTTGTGCTCTGTATGTTCTATTCCCCCTTGTCCCCGAGATATTTTCATGTTTGTCAAGTGTGCAGGATCTTTGCAATAGCAATTGTGAGTTTCAGATGATATCCGTTTTCCGGTGGATGGTCCACAGTCTACTGATATCTTCGAGGATTTTTGGATCGGAACGCGTCCGTTCCAGAATTGTTCCCTTTCGGCATACAATCAGCTAAGTTTTCTTTTTCTTTTATTCTGCACAACATGAGGACATGTTGTAATTTAAGTGTGGGGGAGGGGAATGAGTCGATTTGTATCTATCATTTGCTTAATACATGATGTTTCTATGCAAAATGAGTAAAATTTTCGAAATTTTCGAAATTTTTGTTTTGTCCCAAGTAGGCAATACATGTTAATGTTCGTTGTTTTCGATAGTCATCTATGCTTTATATCATATGTTTGGTAAGTTAGTTGATTCACCCGAATTATATTTCACAAGCCATAGTGAATGATGAGCTATATTTATGAGTTATACCCCTTTTGGATTAGTAATTTTTGATTTTCTTATAAGTCATGTGCTTAGTGCTACGTATATATCTTGAGATTTATGGTAGTTTGTATTTAGTTCCGAAGTATGACATACTGTGAATATCTGTAAGTTTGAATGTGATAAGTGAAACGTGATTAAGTCTTTGCAATAGTAATAAATTGTTTACTTGAGGTGTTATGCTCAAAGGGTCTCAGCTACTAGAAAATAATCTTTTCCACCGCCACCAGTAAATCTCTAAGTAAACAAAATTGTAGAAAGGTGTGTCAAAAGCTAGTCAATGATTTGGGTGCGGTAGGTTTACCACGTAAGTCCTATACCACTATGATGACTAAGAGCTCACGGCAGGTTAGGAAAAAGCCCTTATGATTGGAGTAAGGTAGGGTATTATCTCGAAATGTCCTATTCTCGCTATGAGGGCAATAGCTTCTTCTAATGTGTGTTTAAAGTGAAATGGTTAGATCAACTTAACAATTGATGTGAAATGAATATAAGACTAAGTTATCGCTATCTTATCCCCAAAGATAAACTGATAGATATGTCAGTAGGATTATCCTCTGAGTATTTCGAAAAGCCCCTAGATTCATTCGATCATATTTTTCGGGATATGTCACGTTTGTAGGGTACATCTTATGAGTGTCATTTATTGCTAGTCCACGAGGGGGTATTAGCTAGTTTTGCTTTGAGTTTTTCAAGTTTGGATTTAGTGGAAGTTTTCTATGACTTTGCACACCACACACCGTGAACCTCTAAGTTATTGAATGTATGCTATATTTGTTAAGATGTCATACCTTTCTCGAGCTTGATTTTGTTTTGTTTTGCTCGGACGAGCAAAAAGCTAAGTGTGGGGGTGTTGTTTAGGGTGAATTTATAGTGTTTTTAACGATATATTTTATATCAATTTCCCCCGTATATGTATTATTTTCATAGAAATAGGGCTTTATATTGAAATATTGATTAAATGATGTTTTTAATAGTTAAATCTCAAAACGTAACGATTTATGTGCGTAATTGATGATTTTATGTTATTTTGGAAATACGTTACGCTTTGGTATGTTTTCCTATTGTTGTAGATACTCATTGATGATGGAAGAGAGGATTTTAGAGAGCCAAATTCGTGCTTGGAAAGGATCAATCAAAGTTATGGAAGATTGAAAGATATAAGGAAAGAAATCAAGCAAGATAAATGTCGGAAAATCAGGATTCCGAGTAGTGACGACCTTGCAACGCAGTTATTGATATGATAACAACCGATTTGACCCTGGACCTCAAGAGAAGAGTTGTAGGGCTTGAAGAGAGGATTCTACAGGATGTTGAATCACTCCATTCCGACTTACGAGGCCCGAGATATGAGCGTTACAAGTTTGGATGCTGTTGCTGAAAATAGTGGACGGGCGTCCGACCTTGTGAACGGGCGTCCGGCACCGCTCTCAGAGCAACCGCCTCGGATTTTCTATAAATAGCAGCGCGATTTCAACCCTAATTGAGATATTTTTCGACTCCTATTGATCCCCAATCATAAGAGAGCAACCTAGGTCGCCCCAAACTTTTGGGAGGTCAGGGGTGGCAAGTTAGATTAGGTTTTATTTCGTTCGCTTTTCTTTTCTTGTTCGAGCATGATGAAAGGCAGCCATGGACAGCTTTGTGAAGCTTCTTTTCAGCAGCACTTTTATTTCTTTTCATGGATGATTTTGTAAGTTTTAGTTCAATTGTTTCTTTTCTATGATTATTTGTATCGTGCAATTTATATCGGAAGATTATTGCTTGTTGATACTACCGTATGACGGAAGTCGGTGTAGTTTAGATCACCGTAGGAAAGATTGGATCTTTAATCTATACATAACGGAAGTTCGTAGGTTAAATTTCTAGGTTTACGAGAGAACCACAATTTGATTAATTCGTTGCAAGATTTTTCTAGATTTGAATTGAGGGATATCACCGTTACCGGAAAGATGAGATTTTTCATGTATTTGTTTCATTACGTTATTCTTGTTCTCTTTCATGTTTCGAGATGCTATATGTTAATCGAATTTAGATAACGGAAGTTAATAAATTCGTTAGATTGCCATGATAGAGATTAACAATTAGTATTCCAACAAACGGAAGTTGAGGGATAAGGTTGTTAGATTAGGATTTAATCCGTATCTTTGCTTCGTATACATGTTAGTTAAGACCGGAAGGTAAACTAATGAATGGCGTGATAAATCGGAAGAGGAAACGCTTCATTAGAAAAGATAATAACCCAAGATAACTAATGAATGAATGTTTGTCTATCTTGTTGATTTCGGTGGGGTGATGGTTGTTGGGAATAGGCTGATCATGGTTTGTTCATGTTTGTTCAGTTGTTAGTTAGTTTTACTGTTTTCGTAGATGTAGTTTTATTTATGTTTTTATCGCTTTTATCCTTCCTGGCTTTGGATTAACAATCCTCTGTCCAGTTATTTTCCGTTTTAGTTTAGGTTTAGGTTTTAGTTAATAAAGAAGGATTAACTAGATTAGATTCAATATCCTTTTTCCTGAGGATCGATACCCGTTTATCCAACTTTACTAGCAACTACCCGGTATTCGGCCGGTTAGAGGTAGTTTTGCATGGTAGTATAGGTTTATAAATTTTCTTTTGTTTTAATGATGCAAAATCTCCCCAACAATAAGAGAGCCAGAGGTACCTGTAATAATTACATCATCAACATAAATAAGGATAAAAATGCGATCACCACCACGGGTATAAGTATATAGAGACGTGTCGGACTTGGATGCCGTGAAACCGAACTGTGTAAGAACCTCCGTAAATCATGAAAACAAGGCTCGAGGGGCCTGGCGTAGGCCATACAGACTACGTTTGAGCCGGCAGACGTAGTCAAGGTAATCCGGATGAACAAAGCCTTGTGGTTGTTGCATATAGACTGGCTCGGCTAGATGGCCATGAAGAAATATGCTCTGTATATCAACCTGTCGAATAGACCAACCCTGTGATACAACAAGTGCAAGTAAGAGTCGAATAGTGACATGTTTAACAACTGGGCTGAATGTCTCATGAAAGTCAACACCCTCAGCCTGATGGTACCCCTTTGCAACGAGCCGAGATTTATGTCGTTCGAACTGACCATCCGCATGATGCTTGGTACGATAAACCGATTTATTAGCTACGACATTCATATTAGACTGAAAAGGCACAAGATCCCAAGTGTTAGTGGGCAGCAGAGCATTAATTCCTTCTCTCATAGCATTACGCCAAACCTGGTGTTTGGAGGCTTGGGTATAGGAGGTGGGATCGGTGTTGGCAGATACGGTTGAGGGCCCGAGGAAGTGGATAGCGAATGAAGTCACCTATTTGTTTGGGTTTAAGGGTGTTGGTCTGAGTCCGGGTTACCATGGGGTGAGGGGGCGGAGGGGCAAAGGAAATCGAGGGTTGCGAGCCACTGGAGAAGGATTGTGGGCTGCTCGAGGCATGAACCGGAGATAGTGAAGGGTTGACCGGAGGGATGTTGGTGCAAGGAGGAAGGGCTAGAGGAGGATTTAGGGGAGGAGGAACGGTTAGAGTAGCCGTAACGGTACAGTAAGTTGAGTAGGAAATGGTGTAGATGTAGATGAGGTATAGGGAAAGAGGGTCTCGTCAAAGACGACGTGACGAGCTATATAAACACGGCCGGAAGAGAGATCTAGACATTTACAGCCATGATGGAAAGGGCTGTAACAGAGAAATATACAATATTTGGAGTGGAATTCGGTCTTATGGCTATTGTACGGGTGGAGATACGGCCAACAGGCGCAACCAAATACACGAAGAAAGGAGTAGTCAGGGAGACGGCCATGTACCACTTCGAAGGGGTATTTGTTGTTCAAGGACCGGGTAGGAAGGTGATTGATGATATAGACAGCGGTGGTAAAAGCATCTTCCCAATAAGGTAGAGGGAGATGAGACTGAGCGAGGAGGGAAAGGCCGACTGATAAGTGAGAATTTCGCAATCCGGCTCGATCAAATACAATTTATAAAACTCGAAACCTTAGGAAAAACTCACTTTCTAACCGGTAGGGAACCGGGTCGTTCGTAGGTAGTGCGTTCAGAGTCTGAGGTCGATCCCACGAGGAGATGGAGTCGAATACAAAATTTGTGTTAAAATCAGAGGACAAAGAGTATATAAACAAGACAAAAGATCGAAGCTTTTTCTATTTTACGGCATAAACAAGGATCTGAATCAAGACTTTTATCCAGAGTAAATTTCATCAAACTAATGATCTACACAATCAAAACCATATTGAGAGCAAACAAATCGAAATCAGGAAACTCACAATAATGAAGATCTAAAGATTGCGGATCAAGACTTTTGAATCCCAAATCAGCAAAAGATATCAACCTTTAATTCATACAATGATCACAGGCATGAACTCCACCAAGCTATCGATCGAATATCGTATTCTACTCTATATATAAAAATCTAAACTAAGAAATTGAAATACGGAGCCTAGTCCAGAGCTCTAATCCGACTATTTAGATGTCAACCTGTCATAACAACCGCCGAAGCGGCTGGGTTGAGCACCTAAACCGGCCTCGAACTCAGTCTAAGCCAATAAAAGTTAGAATATCTGTTTTCTTAGGTTTAGCTGCTCTTAAATAGGCAAAAATCGCGACTTTGACCTAGTTGGGCCGACCAACTCGGCCCATTTGACTTGTCTTTAGTAGATCAGCAATAACTTCCTGTGTAGAGCTCCGATGTGAACGATTCAAGATGCGTTGGAAAGATCGTTCAATTCCCTAAAACTTTCATGAAGACGACTTGACCAGAAAATGCTTTCAAGATTGGTCAAAGTAAAGATTAATGGGCAGGTATGGCGAAAATCTGCTGTCGGCGCCAAACGAGCGTTTGCCCTCCTGGTGAACGCTCGTTTGCCTATTTGATCTGATGATATCTAGGGTTCCTTTGATCCGAATGAGCATTTGTTAGAATAGTAAACACTCGTTCGCCTTCTATGACCTTTATTTGAATCGAGCTGAATCTCACAAACGAGCGTTCGTGGCCAATTTGGATGCTCGGCTGGCCAAAACACTAACTTTCTGAATCAAGTGTTAACTCTGTGAATGCCGGTTTGCAATGTCCAAACGCCAGTTTGGCCTAAGCTTAATGTAAACGCCAGTTTGGCCTAAGCTTAATGTAAACGCCAGTTTGGGGTAGGGCAAATGCTAGTTTGCCTTGATTTCACTCCAAACTCGATTTTCCTCCACTTTCATGCTACACTTGTGCCTTGATAAACTCTTTCACTTTAAAATATAGCCTTCCGGGCCCTCGAGTCACCTAAGTCCTGCAATAAACACACTAACAAAACACCAAGCATAATTTTGCAAGACAAAAGTGCTCGGAAAAGAGTCAAATATCGTTTAAAAAGCGGAGTTTACTATCGATGTGACAGTTTAACTCCCCGTGCGTATAACCCTCGATATTACTCTTGAAAAGGCCTAAATCTACCCAAAACATGCCACTAAAGTACTAACCAGGGCAGATTCACATACAAAAGTGCAGTGAAGTTGACTCCCATCAATTACCCCACACTTAGCATTTGCTCTTCCTCGAGTAAACAGGCGTATTAAAAGAGACCAAGGGATCAACTTCACAAACGCGTATAAAAACACTCATATTGCCAAGGTAAAAGATAAGTAAAACAATGAATGCAAACATCTTGACTCAATCGTTATCAGACAAACGGAATGTGTATGTGTGAAAATTAGCTTCCAAATCATAGACCAAATCACCGGTTCGGATTATAGATGCTTAGCTATCACGACTACACTAAAGCTCATTTTAATAACACCTTCACTAATCGGGACCAACCAAGGCTAAACGCGGTCCAGTAGGACTTGAAGGGTTATAATGTCAAGCTCGGGATGGGGTTAATCGAAAGGAAATTTTGGGACTGGAGAAAGAGAAACACACGAGTGAACCTAATCATTTCATGTACACCAAAACTCTTTCGATCTTTGTATACTCCTTGATAAACAACCCCAACTTTAACATCATATTTCCATTTACTCAAAACATCCTCCCTAGACTTTTTTTTCTCCCTTTTTCAAACTTTCTTGTTCTTTTTTTTTTCCCTGTTTCATTTTATTTCTTTTTCATTCTTTCAACTTTATATTTTTTCTCGGACCAAAAAGCCTCACAATAGATTCCTCGAACTCCTCCCTTTCATTATATTAGCTCATACCAACCAACTCCTCTCGAAACACGCACCATCTCCCACCCCACACTTGATTCAGAAAGTGTGTCTAAAGTAACAATTAAGTCCACTCGTAGGGTGATCTAAAAGAACGTGACCAATAATAAAGCTCAGGGTTAGGGTAATACATGCTAAGTAACCAAAACGGCTCATTTCGGACGGTGGTCAGACCGTCCTATCAAGGCTTAGAGGGGTTATGAGGGTATAATGTTGGGATTTTTGCTTATTTGGCTCTGGTTGTGTCAAAGAAGCGCCAGGACTGTCATCCCGTGTTTAATCAAGGTCAATCCTTCTATTTCGACTCGAAGTTACAAAATGGGATCTAGGCAGTCGGAGTGTGCTCAATTCTACCATAATCGTTCACTAGATCCTAAGACCCATGAAATTGAAGCTAAATGTGCAAAAGAAATTACGTTTATAAGATAAACCTAGCATCTTGCTATAAGCATTTACTACTTCGCTAAGTCGTTTACCAAGAGAATGTGAAGTTTAAACATGCAAACGGATGTTAAAACCTTGGACAATTTTAAAATTTGACTCGAAAATGGACACAAACTAAGTATATTACTGAACTAGCACATTTAAACATACAACTCAAACCAAGCTAAGTCTACCACCCACACTTTGAATGAAACACTGTCCTCAGTGTGTGAATGAAAGAGAAAGAATACTTAGCTTTAGACCCGGCAGAAAGGTGTGAACGAATCTCGTGACATCTTCTTATAAGCGCATCCCGTATACCTAAATTCAAATAGGCAGAAAACAATGCAAACACATGCACGGGACATGGCCCACGTGCCAAAAGTATGCAACAGATATACTGGGGATATAAAATAAAGAAGCCATGCCACATGAGTAGAATCGCAACATAAACAATCACTCAACATGGACCGCAATAGATGGAAAAATAACAATAAAGGTAAAAGCACAGAACATCTACGCATATCATATAAAGGCCACAGAGGGTCACATTAAAAAAACATCCATGTCAAGTAATGAAAGCATGTCTCACAATCAAATACTTCCTCACTGTATTCATCGCGAATTCCTCTTAGAAACACCTAAGCTTGCTGATAAGCGTTTTTTGCTACTATCAAAATAAAATTTATAAAACTCGAAAACCTAATGCAAAACTCACTTTTTAACCGACATTGGATCGGGTCAATCGTAGGTAGTGCGTTCGAGTGCAGGTCGATCCTACAGAGAATCGGGTCATTAAATCTAGTTCGATTAACTCTTCTAACTCAAAACTAAAAAAAAAAAAAAATCGACAGAGGAGGATTGTCACCCAAAGCCGTGAAAGGTAGTTGCGGACAAACATAAATAAAACTACATCTAGAAAAATAGTAAAACTAACTAGCGCTTGAACAAACATGAACAAAACAATGATCAACTTATCCCAACAAACCATCACCCCACCGGAAGAAATAAGATAAACATACATTCACTCATAAGCTATCTTGGATTATTATCTTATCTAAAGAAGCGTTTCCTCTTTCGATTTATCACGCCATTAATTAGTTTACCTCTCGGTCTTAACTAATATCTATACGAAAGCAAAGTTATGGATTTAATCCTAATCTTAACAACATTATCCCTCAACTTCCGTGTGTTGGAATAATAATTGCTAATCTCTCTCACGGCAATCTAACGAATCTATTAACTTCCGTTATCTAAATTCGATTAACATAAAGCATACAAAACATGAAAGAAAACAAGAACAACCTAATGAAATAAACACATGAAAAATCCTATCTTTCCGGTAATGGTGATATCCTCTCGATTCAATTCTAAGATAATCTTGTGTCGAATTAATCAAATTGTGATCCTCTCGTAAATCTAGATATTTAACCTACTTAAACTTCCGTTATGTATAGATTAAAAATCTAATCTTTCCTATGGTGATCTAAACTACACCGACTTCCGTCCATACGGTAGTATCAAATCATGCAATCATCTCTCGATTTAAATGCAAGATACGATAAACATAGAAAAGAAACAATTCAAAACAAAACTTACAAGATCATCCATGAAAAGAAATAAAAGTTGCAGTTGGAAAAAGCTTCACATAGCTCGATCATGGTCGCTTTAGCCTTATTCATCATAGAAAACGAAAAACAAAAGAAATAACCTAATCTAACCTCGGATCACCCGAGCACAAGGCTCGGGTGACCGGCCTTCAAGCTCCAAAGTGCGGCTGCTCTCTCAAGAATATGTGTAATGTCTTATGTTGTTTTTTTTTTGTTCTCTCCATGAGAGATATTATATAAGGGAGGTGTATAAGGAGGTGTCATTTGAGGGAGGCTAGAGTTAGGCTTGGAGTTTGTTGGGAAGGTTTGGGAGTTTGTTAGCTAGGCTTGGAGTTTGTTGGGATATGGTGGGTAGGAGATGGTGGGTAGGGGTGGTGAGTCACCAAAGTTTGTTGGGGAGGAATCATTGCAAGTAACATGCAATATTTTGAGGGAATTAAATCCAACTCGTCCATAATTGAGCTGTTCGGGAAAAAGTCATAACTTGAGTTGTAGACTCCGATTGACGTGATTCAAAATGCGTTGGAAAGCTCATTTTAGTATCTACAACTTTCATCAAGACCTCGTCCCCTGAAAATGCCTCTAAGTCGGGTCAAATTTCCATCGAAAACAGGTTACGGTAGAAGTGCGTTGGAAAATATTGATCCGCTTGATCTCGTAAACTCTCGTGGCATCTTCTTCTCTTCCTCAAAATCCATCTTTTAGGACTCCAAAACATGTCTTCTTCACCAAATATTCCTTTTGTCTCCAAAATATTCTCTTTGTCTCCTCTTAGCTTCATTAAGCAAAACTCGTCTCCGTGATCCAGTCTTGAGTTCCGCTTCCACAAGAAATCTTATCTTTTTTCCTAACATAAAGAAACGAACTACGAGTATTTCAACAACAACAGCTTTTAACAAGATAAAGATATGTATACATATATATACATACATATATATAGGTATATAGATATATATATATATATATATATATATATATATATATATATATATATATATAGGTATATATATATATATATATATATATATATATATATATATATATATATATATACATCAAAGGAAACGAGAGAAAGAAAAAACAAAGAGATAAACAAAAATACAAAGAGGAATATTTGGGGTCCCAAGGAATATTTTTATTCCTTTGAAGATATATATAAATATATGGATAGATAGATAACTACTACTTATACATTTTAGTAATTATGACTTGAGTTGATATAATAATGCTCAAAATCCGAACCTTATCATCTTTTAATCATCTTTTAGATCGAAAATATGTATCTACAAGAGGATCAAACATACCAAAGCGTAACATAATTCCAAAATAATATAAAATCATCATTTAAGCACATAATTCGTTACGCTTTTGCAATTTAACTCTTAAAAACATCATTTACTCAATATTTCAATATAACGCTCGATTTCTATGGAAAACATCCATATATGGGGGAAATTGATAGAAAATATATTGTTAAAAATCATACAATTTGACCCTAAACAATACCCCCACACTTAGCTTTTTGCTCGTCCCGAGCAAAACAAAACAAAATCAAGCTCGAGACAGATAAACATTTTAGCAAATATAAAACATATTCAATAGTTTAGAGGTTCGCCCAAGTGTGTGTGCATAGCCATAATAAATTTCCACTAAATCCACACTTGAAATTGATTCAAGCAAAACTAGCTAATACCCCCTTCAACTAGAGACAAATGACACTTACAAGATGTACCTACAAAACGTGACATATCCTCTGAAAAATATGATAGAATACATCTAGAACCTTTTCGACATACTCGAGAGGATAATCCCTACAAAGATATATTTTAGTTTATACTAGGTATAAGATTAACGATAACCAAGTCTTTAATTATTTTTTTTTCACTTTTATACGCACATTAGAATGAGCTCTTTCCCGTCATAGTAGAATAGGATGTTTCGGGATAACACCCTACCTTACTCAAATCATGGGTAGCTTCTTCTAAGCGTCGTGAGCTTTTAGTCATCATAGTGGTATAGGACATTTCGTGATAATGCCCTACCTCACTCCAATCATCGACTAGCTTTCGACACACTCATTTATTTATGTGATTACTTACAGATTTCTGGCTAGCAGTGGTAAAAATTATTTTTTTTCTAATGACCACTGAGCATAACACCTCAAGTAAACAATTTATTCATTATTATTTTTTTTCAAAGACTTTAGTTACGTTTCACTTATCACATTCAAACCTTTAGATATTCACAGTATATCATACTCTGGATCTAAACATAAACTATTATAAATCTCACGATATATACGTTAGCACTAAGTACACGACTTATAAGAAAATCAAAAATCACTAATCCAAAAAGGGTATATTTTATAGCTCATCATTCACTATTGCATGTGAAAAATAGTGTTGGGTGAAACAACTAAATTTACTAAATATGCAAAATAACGCCTCAATGATATAAAACTCAAATAAAGACATGCAATGCTCACTCGGGACAAAACAAAAATTTTTTGAAAATTTAGCTCATTTTCGCATAGAATAAAGCAAATGAGTGTAGATACATATCGATCATTCCCCTCCCCCACACTTAGATTGCAACTTATCCTCAAGTTGTACAGAAATAAAAATTTAGGGACTTAGCTGATTTGTTATTGATTCAAGAGTGGTGAAGAGGACAACAATGGTGATGTCATATGGAGTCCTTTTCCAAAGAACGACTTCCAAAGTAGCTTGACAAAAGCAAATGATGAATGGTACTGCACCACTTGAAAACACAGAAACATCTCGGGGAACAAAGGGTTATACATGTAAAACACATGGAAAAGAAGTCAGAGATTTTTTTCAGATTAAGCTCATATAAGGATGGACATATACATGGAACATTACAAAATAGTAGGCTAGGTGCAACTACATGAAAGTATACTATAATGCAGCCTACATGACATGCAATCCTAAAAATAAAATAAATAAAAATAAATTCTGACAGGCTCAGGCTAAGCAAGTTGACCTTTGACAACTCTACGGTGACTACGGCCCGTGCGAAAACAAAATAAAAACGAGGTAGTATTACGAAACCCGGCGCTTAACTACGCTCAAGAAAAATAAAAGAAAAATAGAAAAACAATGCAACTAGATGACATGTTACTAAATGATATGCATCTAAATGATATGCAAAAATAAAAGAAAATAAAAGCAAGAAAACTAGCCCACTCATTAGCAACATGACATGTATATAATAAACGTCTCTACCAAATAATGACAAAGTTACGATAAACGATAATCTTTGCTCATTACATGCAATGTGTAGACGCGCTTTAAGACTCATAAAAAGTGATAGCATTATGGAAAACCAACAGTTAGCTATACTAAACAGATATAACTCATATGGCCAAAGACGTAGCATACGGAAAACCGACAGTAACTACCCAAATGAGTTATAAAAATAACAAGGAAGCACATAAGTCTCAAAGCTCACAAGATTCATCACAGCGGTATGTAGCATACGGAAACCGACATTAGCTACTAATTAACAATAAGACCAGTTATAGCATACGAGAACCGACATTAGCTATAACATGCATAGATGAATCAAGTATATTAAAGTAAATCAATTATTTAACATGGATTCGTAGATGGAAAGATATGAATATGCAAGTTCAGAACATCTACGTAAAAACAATTATAATTAGCCACAGAAGCTCAAATTAAAGTATCCATATCAAATAAAGCATTAAAAATCAAGTCAAGAGAAATCTAGAACCTGGACGTGCGTTCAAAGTCCAAACGGGCGTTCAGATGGAATTTCAGCACTGGACGGGCGTTCAACAAACCAGAAGCTCGTTCCTCAGCAGATTATACCTGGACGGGCGTTCACTTACCTTGAACGCCGCCCAAGCATCGAATTTGCACGAAACAAGTAGGGAAAATACAAAGACACCCCAAATAGCTCCAAAGATTATCAACTCATAGCAGATCGATCATACAAATCACATATACAAGCAATCACAGATGAATTATAGCACACGGGGTTAGATTAGCAAAACAAACATATAATTCACGTTTCATAAATTGAGTAAAAAACTTTTGCACCTTCTAACCCAACGGTCATCGAAACATGGCAAAAATAAAAACTCTCAATTTAATTCACGCTACTTTTATTGAACACAATGAAATTGTAACAAAATCAAGAATTAACTCAAGTAGATTCAACAAAACACCAATTCCCCGTCAACGGCGCCACTTTTGATAAGCGTTTTTGCTACTATCAAAATAAAATTTATAAAACTCGAAAACCTAATGCAAAACTCACTTTTTAACCGACATTGGATCGGGTCAATCGTAGGTAGTGTAGTGCGTTCGAGTACGAGGTCGATCCCACAGAATCGGGTCATTAAATCTAGTTCGATTAACTCTTCTAACTCGAAAACTAAAACAAAAAAAAAATAAACTTGACAGAGGATTGTCAGTCCAAAGCCAGGAAAGGTAGTTGCGGACAAACATAAATAAAACTACATCTAGAAAAACAGTAAAACTAACTAGCGCTGAACAAACATGAACAAAACAATGATCAACTTATCCCAACAGCCATCACCCCACCGGAAGAAATAAGATAAACATACATTCACTCATAAGCTATCTTGGATTATTATCTTATCTAAAGAAGCGTTTCCTCTTTCGATTTATCACGCCATTAATTAGTTTACCTCTCGGTCTTAACTAATATCTATACGAAGCAAAGATATGGATTTAATCCTAATCTTAACAACATTATCCCTCAACTTCCGTGTGTTGGAATAATAATTGCTAATCTCTCTCACGGCAATCTAACGAATCTATTAACTTCCGTTATCTAAATTCGATTAACATAAAGCATACAAAACATGAAAGAAAACAAGAACAACCTAATGAAATAAACACATGAAAAATCCTATCTTTCCGTAACGGTGATATCCTCGATTCAATTCTAAGATAATCTTGTGTCGAATTAATCAAATTGTGATCCTCTCGTAAATCTAGATATTTAACCTCGAACTTCCGTTATGTATAGATTAAAAATCTAATCTTTCCTATGGTGATCTAAACTACACCGACTTCCGTCATACAAGAGTATCAAATCATGCAATCATCTCTCGATTTAAATGCAAGATACGTATAAACATAGAAAAGAAACAATTCAAAACAAAACTTACAAGATCATCCATGAAAAGAAATAAAAGTTGCAAATGGAAAAAGCTTCACATAGCTCGATCATGGTCGCCTTTAGCCTTATTCATCATAGAAGAAACGAAAAACAAAAGAAATAACCTAATCTAACCTCGGATCACCCGAGCACAAGGCTCGGGTGACCGCCTTCAAGCTCCAAAGTGCGGCTGCTCTCTCAAGAATATGTGTAATGTCTTATGTTGTTTTTTTGTTCTCTCCATGAGAGATATTATATAAGGGGAGGTGTATAAGGGAGGTGTCATTTGAGGAGGCTAGGAGTTAGGCTTGGAGTTTGTTGGGAAGGTTTGGGAGTTTGTTAGCTAGGCTTGGAGTTTGTTGGGATATGGTGGGTAGGAGATGGTGGGTAGGGGTGGTGAGTCACCAAAGTTTGTTGGGAGGAATCATTGCAAGTAACATGCAATATTTTGAGGGAATTAAATCCAACTCGTCCATAATTGAGCTGTTCGGGAAAAAAAGTCATAACTTGAGTTGTAGACCTCCGATTGACGTGATTCAAAATGCGTTGGAAAGCTCATTTTAGTATCTACAACTTTCATCAAGACCTCGTCCCCTGAAAATGCCTCTAAGTCGGGTCAAATTTCCATCGAAAAACAGGTTACGGTAGAAGTGCGTTGGAAAATATTGATCCGTTGATCTCGTAAACTCGTGGCATCTTCTTCTCTTCCTCAAAATCCATCTTTTAGGACTCCAAAACATGTCTTCTTCACCAAATATTCCTTTTGTCTCCAAAATATTCTCTTTGTCTCCTCTTAGCTTCAAGATTAGGCAAAACTCGCCTCTCGTGATCCGGTCTTGATTCTGTTTCACAAGAAATCTTATCTTTTTTTCCGAACATAAAGAAACGAACCACGAGTATTTCGACAACAACAGCTTTTAACGATGATAAAGATATGTATACATATATATACATACATATATAGGTATATAGATATATATATATATATATATATATACATCAAAGGAAACGAGAGAAAGAAAAAAAAAGAGATAAACAAAAAAAAACAAAGGGAATATTTGGGGGTCCCAAGAAATATTTTTATTCCTTTGAAGATATATATAAATATATGGATAGATAGATAACTACTACTTATACATTTTAGTAATTATGACTTGAGTTGATATAATAATGCTCAAAATCCGAACCTTATCATCTTTTAATCATCTTTTAGATCGAAAATATGTATCTACAAGAGGATCAAACATACCAAAGCGTAACATAATTCCAAAATAATATAAAATCATCATTTAAGCACATAATTCGTTACGTTTTGCAATTTAACTCTTAAAAACATCATTTACTCAATATTTCAATATAACGCTCGATTTCTATGGAAAACATCCATATATGGGGGAAATTGATAGAAAATATATTGTTAAAAATCATACAATTTGACCCTAAACACTTGCTTTATTCCAAAAAGTTCTTTTTTTTTTTTCGAAAGCCTGTGTTTTTTTATTTTTATTTTTCGAGTTTCATTTTTTTTATCCCTCACACACACGATATTTTAAACCCCTCAAAAAGTCATGGTAGCCGAAGGTCCTAAGCCCCAGTTCTAGCCGGACTTACAAGATATCAACCTAACATAACAACCCCATAAAGGGACTGGGTTGAGTACCAAAGTCGTATTCAATCCGAGTTCCGGACAATATCACTCCAGCATCCCATGACTCCTATCGAAATCTAAATAAAACAAGATGATAAAAACCTAGGCCCAAGTTCTAGGACAACCTACAAGATTTCAACCTAATATAACAACCCCATAAAGGGATTGGGTTGAGTACCAAAATTGCATTCAAACCTAGTCTAAGCAAATCCTATCAAAATGTTTACATTTTGTTTTTGTCTCTTGACCTAACACAAATTTTGATATCGACTTTTAAACAATCTTCCCGGCAACGGCGCCAATTTGATAAGTGAGAATTTCACAATCCGGCTCGATCAAATACAATTTATAAAACTCAAAACCTTAGGCAAAACTCACTTTCTAACCGGCAGTGAACCGGATCGATCGTAGGTAGTGCGTTCAGAGTCCGAGGTCGATCCCACGAGGAGATTGAGTCGAATACAAAATTTGTGTTAAAATCGAGAGGACAAAGAGTATATGAACAAGACAAAAGATCGAAGCTTTTACTATTTTACGGCATAAACAAGGATCTGAATCAAGACTTTTATCCAGAGTAAATTTCATCAAACTAATGATCTACACAATCAAAACCATATTGAGAGCAAACAAATCGAAATCAGGAAACTCACAATAATGAAGATCTAAAGATTGCAGATCAAGACTTTTGAATCCCAAATCAGCAAAATATATCAACCTTTAATTCATACAATGATCCCAGGCACGAACTCCACCAAGCTATCGATCGAATGTCGTATTCTACTCTATATATAAAAATCTAAACTAAGAAATTGAAATACGGAGCCTAGTCCAGAGCTCTAATCCGACTATTTAGATGTCAACCTGTCATAACAACCGCCGAAGCAGCTGGGTTGAGCACCTAAGCTGGCCTCGAACTCAGTCTAAACCAATAAAAGTCAGAATATCTATTTTCTTAGGTTTAGCTGCTCTTCAATAGGCAAAAATCGCGACTTTGACCTAGTTGGGCCGACCAACTCGGCCCATTTGACTTGTCTTCAGTAGATCAGCAATAACTTCCTGTGTAAAGCTCCGATTTGAACGATTCAAGATGCTTTGGAAAGCTCGTTCAATTACCTACAACTTTCATGCAGACGACTTGAACAGAAAATCCTTTCAAGATGGGTCAAAAGAAAGATTAATGGGCAGGTACGGCGAAAATTGCTTTCGACGCCAAACGAGCGTTTGCCCTCCTGGTGAATGCTCGTTTTCCTATTTGATCTGATGACATCTAGGGTTCCTTTGATCTGAAGGAGCGTTTTTTAGAATAGTAAACACTCGTTCGTCTTCTATGACCTTTATTCGAATCGAGCTGAATCTCACAAACGAGCGTTCGTGGCCAATTTGGACGCTCGGCTGGCCAAAACACTAACTTTCTGAATCAAGTGTTAACTCTGTGAATGCCAGTTTGCAATGACCAAACGCCAGTTTGGTCTAAGCTTAATGCAAACGCCAGTTTGGGTAGTTTGCCTTGATTTCACTCCAAACTCGATTTTCCTCCACTTTCATGCTACACTTGTGCCTTGATAAACTCTTTCACTTTAAAATATTGCCTTCCGGGCCCTCCAGTCACCTAAGTCTTGCAATTAGCACACTAACAAAACACCACGCATAATTCCGCAAGACAAAAGTGCTCGGAAAAGAGTCAAATATCGTTAAAAAGGCGAAGTTTACTATCGATGTGACAGTTTAACTGCCCGTGCGTATAAATCTCGATATTACTCTTGAAAAGGCCTAAATCTACCCAAAACATGCCACTAAAGTACTAACCGGGGCAGATTCACATTCAAAAGTGCAGTGAAGTTGACTCCCATCACCGACTTCGACAATTTGGCGGTGACGACGTTCAATGGCGTCTGCTTGTTCGTGAGTATGAGGGCAAGATAAACGATGAGTGATGCCTAGAGAGGTGAGATAGTGTGTAACATGTCGATATTCACCACCCCAGTCGGTTTGCAAGGATTTTAATTTTCTGTTAAATTGGCGCTCAATCATAGGCAAAAAGTTACGGAAGGTGGATTCAACATCGGATTAACGTTTTAAAGGAAACAACGACACAAATTTAGTGAAATCATCCAAGAAGCTAACATAATATCTTGAACCATAAATTGAAGATTCACTACATGGACCCCAAACATCGAGAATAAACTAAATCTAAAGGTGCAGACGCAGTAAAATCAGAAACATAAAGAGTGTGACGATGACTCTTTGCTAATTGACACGGAGCACACACACTGGTGGGTGCTTTATTGGAAAACGTAATAGAGAAACGGCCTAATGCCTGACGTAATACTGGGTAGGAGCAGTGACCAAGGCGTTGATGCTAGAGGGTGGAGGAGCCGGAAGAGGCAGATAAAGCTTTGACTGGAGAGCGGTTGAAAGAGAAGTGGTACAAGCCATCCTTGACATATCCTCTATGATGGACGTGACCCGAGTAATCCTTTACAAGAAAGTACGTGTCATGAAACTCGAAATAAACGGTGTTATCAGTGGCAAATTTACGAACAGATAATAAATTTTGAGTAAGGGCAGGGGAAACGAGAACATTATCAAGAATATACGTATGCTCATTAGTATTAATAGAGGAAGAACCAAGGTGAGAGATAGCTAAACCTGTATCGTCACCGACATGAACTTTTTCGGACCATCGTAAGGCTCGTAGGAGAGATTAAGATTGTTGAAGTCGTTTGTGATGTGATGGGTCGCACCGGTATCGGCTATCCAATCAGAATGTGGGGGTGGATACGGGTTGGTATAATAGGCTGCGGGGGTGGGATTATAATATGTGGGGTTATGGGGAACGAGGGGTGGGTGGGGGACGGGGTCCAGAGGGGTGGGTTGATTATACCTGTAATAGCAAGTAGTGTCTGAATGACCATGACGGGAACAGATCTGGCATTGAATTGGGGCTGCATCGCCGGTGTAGAAGGGGCGGGGTGAGCCACGCCCCCGGCCCCGGTAAGAGTTGGAGCCATGACCACGCTGCCCAGAATAGTTGTGTTGCTGAACGGTAGAAGATGCTGCGTTGGCCGGTGGTGCTGGAGAGGTGGCTGGAGCAGAGGAAGGAGCAACCAGACGGTGATGAAGAATTCTAGATTCCACGGTTAGAAGCTGAGAGTAGACTTCGTCAATGGTGAGAGATGACTAGGAACCGAGAGTAGTGACTAGGCTATTGTTAAGGGCTATTTTATATGAAATTTTATGATAACTTTCCTATAAATTTCCCCACATTATTATTATTTTGCATTGAATTTGGGCTTTATAATTAATTTAATGAGTAAAGTTGCTTTCGAATTAATCAAGTGCAAAAATGGGCTTTAATTTGGGCTTTATTATAAATTTTATATCATTTTGGGCCATATTATGTTTTTGCATTTTATTAATTGTGATGTAGATGAAGATAATATCAAATGATGAGGTGGAAATGTAGATAAGAGCAAAGTTGTTAGAGGAGAGATGAAATGTGCATCAACGAGTGGATAAAACGGTTACATCTCAACAAATTCGATTCAGGAAAGAGCGAACGGACGTTCTATGGAGAAACGGGCGTTCAAGTGCAACAGAGAGCCTGGAAGTCGAGGAAATGAGATCAAACGCGACGTTCGAAACTAGAACGGGCGTCCCGTGCATGAAATCGGCGCGCTCCATCTCAGAGTTCTTTGGTTTTCTATAAATAGTCGCTACTTGTAATCTCAGAGATACACATTATTAGATTTCATCTTCTTCCCAGATCGAAAATCTGAGATTTCTCAGAGCTCAAACAGTCCCAAAAGTAGATTCAATTCACTTTTAGTCTAGATTTTATGGATTTCTCTTCAAGCATTGTAATCAATCACTCCATGGATAGCTAAACAGCTTTTTGGCAAACGTGGGGATGCAATTGTAATCAACAATCCTGGTTTTCTTATAATTAATCTTGTGTTCTTCAACAAAGGTTAGATCAATTAGCTTGCTTTATTTGTTTCAAGTCGTTTACATCGAAAGATAACGATTTTATGATGCTTCATGAATGAAAGTTTATGAATCTAGATCATCTTGCTAACTTGATTGAACAATTAGCTTTTAGCTCATAACGAAAGTTGCTAAATTAATTGTTCGGTTAGTTAATCGAGGATTGCACACCGGATCGTTAATCGATACAAACGTTGTTAAGAAATTAATCGTTTTGCATTTGATAAGGTGAACCCACCTTTTGTTAAAAACACTCTTGGTTGATTGTAATTGAGCTTTTGTTGTTGATTAAATTGTTGAACCAATGTTTGCCTCTCCTTTCCGAATTACTCGCTTTTAATTGCATAAATCGTAGTTTTTATTTTGCAAACCGCCGCTTAATTTAGTTAATTTAAAACGTCTTTCTTTCAAATCCGAGTGATCCTCTCATAGCTTTGAATCGCTTTTGATTCTCTGTCTATGCTCGTTTACCGTTGAATCTAAACCATAAAACATCATCAAAAGTATATCCTGTGGATCGATACTGTATCAACTTACTATACTATCTACTACCCGATATTCGGTCGGTTAGGAGGTAGTTTGCATAATAAGTATTGGTTTTATATAAATTGTTTTTGTTTTGAATGATTGATGCAAGAAAATCTCCAAACAAAAGTGGCGCCGTTGCCGGGGAGTTGGTGTTTTGTTGAATCTACTTGAGTTAATTTCTCGATTTTGTTACGTTTTCTTTCTTTCAATAAAAGTAGCGTTAATTGAATTGAGAGTTTTTATTTTTGCCGTGTTTCGATGACCGTTTGGTTAAGAATGTGCAAAAAGTTTTTTACTCAATTTATGAAACGTGAATTTTATGTTTAGGGTTTTTGTTTTTTTTCCTTGTTCCTACATTGATTTGGGGGCATTTAGGGTTGATTTATCTGACTCCAAGTTTTTAACAATCAAATTTTTGGAAAAAGGGACCATTTTAGCACTTGGTAGTATTTTGGCCATAACTTTCGGCTCGAGTGTCGGATTGGCGCGTAGGACCCCAATTCGGAAAGCTCGTTCCGACGCCGACGAGTCTGCAAACCACCGAAGGTCGTTTGCCTCCGTTTTCGAGGTCAAAATCCACTGTTTTCCCTTCCATCTTATGGTCAGAAGATTTCAACACATGTTTTTTTCCCCTTTTTAGTGTTTTCTAGTTTTTCCGTGGTCGTTTATCTCAGCTATATGTGTGTTGAGTTTATGATTAGTTTTGGGTTGCTTTATTTTTTCCCGCCTATCTGTGCATTTTGGAAATGGACGAAGCGTTCAAGGCATCCAACGCCCGTCCCAAGTTTATAATATGCAGTGGAACGCCCGGTTGAGTCTTTGAAACGCCTGTTCGGTGTGAAATTTTCAAATGAACGCCCGTCTTGAAGATGGAACGCACGTTCAAATAGTTGGACGGGCGTCCAACCCTGAGTCCAGGTTCCAATTTCTTCCTGTCTTGATTTACAACGCTTTATTTGACTTGGATGTTTTTATTATGAGCTTATGTGGCTATTTATTTTTACGTAGATGTTCTGAACTTGTATGTTTACACCTTTCCATCTACGGATCCATGTTAAATAATTGATTCACTTCAATATACTTGATTCATCTATGCAAGTTATAGTGACTGTCGGTTCTCGTAAGCTATAACTGGTCTTATTGTTATTAGTAGCTAATGTCGGTTTCCGTATGCTACATACCGCTGTGATGAATCTTTTAAGCTTTGAGACTTATGTGCTTTCTTGTTATTTTGTAACTCATATGGGTAGCTACTGTCGGTTTTCCGTATGCTACCATCGCGTCTTATGAGTTATATCTGCTTTAGTATAGCTAATCGCTGGTTTTCCATAATGCTATCACTTTTGATGAGTCTTAGAAGCGCGCGTCACCACCGCATTGTAATGGACAAAGACTGCTGCGTTTATCGTAACCTGTCATTATTTGGTAGACGTTTATTTTATACATGTCATGTTGCAAATGAGTGGGCTAGTTCTCTTTCTTTTATTTTCTTTTATTTCTGCATCTCATTTAGTTGCATGTCATCTAGTTGCATTGTTTTCTTTTCTTTAAGGGCCGTAGTCACTTTGTAGGGTTGTCTTCACAACCCGCTCGGCTGAGCCTGCTTTGCGTTTTCTTTTATTAGGATTACATATCATGTAGTTTGCATTGTAATGTAGTTGCACCTAGCCTACTATTTTGCAATGTCCATGTATATGTTCCATCCTTATCTGAGCTTAATCAAAACATCTCTATGATTTATTCTCCTTGTGTTTTCAATGTATAATTCTTTTTCCCGTAGACTCTTTTTGCACCGATCAAGTATGCAGGACACTTTTGATAGGCATTGTGCGCTTTCACGTCGATGTCGGTATTCTGTGATGCTCCACAAGTCTACCGATCTATTCAAGCTTACTTGGATCTGTGATGCTCCACATTTCCAAGGATAGTCAAGCAATTTTGGTTCTTCGTGGTTCTTTCCGAACTGCCGACTTGGAAATACAATCACTAAGTTCCTAAACTTTCTATTTACATACAACTTGAGGACAAGTTGCAATCTAAGTGTGGGGGAAGGGATTAGTATCTACATTCTTTTGCCATATTAGTCATATTTCTATGAAAAATGCTAAATTTTTAAAATTTTTGTTTTTGTCCCGAGTAATGTCATTTCACTTGCATGCTAGTTTTATAATCGGCACCTTTAGTTGTTTTCGATGAGTCGTGTCATGTTCTAAGAATAGATTTAGTAGATCGACACTCACTTGAATTTCATTTCACGAACCTATTAGATGAAGAACCAAATATAAAATAGTCTCCGGTTAGTTAAAGGATAGCCAACTCGATCTGAGATAACACTTATTTAGCATTGATGAAAGTTAAGAATTAGTACTTTACTCACGCTTAGAATCTCGAGACCTTAGTGTTCTTGAGAACCTTAAAAGTCTTGAATGTGTTAGAAAAGATACCGATCAAGAGTTTCCAAAGAGTTTGGGCGAGAATATAATATCTTATATATATTTATGATAAATTTCACCTCGAGTCCATTTGGATCTTTGCCCCCAATTAGGGAGTGTGGTTTACCTTGGACAATATGGGTTTGAGTGATTTCAGGTGACTTCCTAAAGTAGGGAGAGTGTTATACTTTTGAGACGCGAGAAGTTTGTGTTTTTAGAACTCGAGTCGAGTTGATCTAAACCAGTAGAGACTCGAAAGGTATTTTCTTGACACCAAGTAAAAGAATTTAAATGTGAGTTAGTTACTTTATTCTTGACAAGTAATTTTTGTAGGGTAAGTCTTTGTAGGCGAGAATGAAACTTTCGTTTATTTAACCGGATGACCATAGTGCTTGATTTAATACATCAAAAGAGGATTGGTGGAAGTTTAGTAGGTTCTCGCACACACAATCACCGAGTGACTTCGATTTGCTTGAATACTAGCTTGTCGTGAGCACGACTACATCTAGTGTCGAGGTTATGTGGATTCTTGATAGTATGTTTTGTTTTGTTTTGCTCGGGGACGAGCAAAAAGCTAAGTATGGGGAGTTGTTCGGGGTCAAATTATCGATTTTTAACGATATATTTTATATCAATTTTCCCATATTCTTATGATTTTCATAGAAATCAAGCTTTATATTGAAATATTGAGTAAATGATATTTTTAATGGGTTAATTCCAAAACATATCGAATTTTATGCTTAATTGATGATTTATTGTTAATTTGGAATTATATTACATTTTGGTATCATTTGATCATTATTTAGGAGCCTACAAGTGTTCAAGCTTGGAATTGACAAGTGGCAAAAGGATAAGATCAAGGAGGACAAGTCATGAATCATCTAGAATATCCAGAGATAAGGTTTGTTACAATGGATAAGGATGGGGTGTTAAGAGATAAGGACAAAGAATCATCGGATTAGCTCAAAGATGTGGAATCGAGTTCAAAAGCGAATCGGCGTTTTGAAGATGGAATCGGCGTCCATATCGAGCTGGCGTTCGGAAGTCAAAAGCGATCTCGGAGAGCTCGAAAGCTTGACATGGAACCGGGCGTTCCATAGCTTGAATCGGCGTTCTACATGCTGAATCGGAGTTCAAACTCTGGCCAGGCGTTCAAGATCTCTCGCCATCGATTCCCTATAAATACTGGCGACTCCCAATTCATTCGGAGAGACATTATTGATCAGATTTTCTTCCACACACCAAAAACACGAAGCGGCCGCTCATCTTGGCTTCAAGGCCGATCACCCAAGCCTTGTGCTTGGGTGATCCGGTTAGATTAGGTTTTACTTCTTTTGTTTTCCTTTTCTTGTTCGATCACATGATGATCTCTCGAAGCTTTGAACTTGGAGCGATCATGTAATACTTTTTCAGTGACTTATTTCTTGTCCATGGATGATCTTGTGAGTTTAATTTTAAAGTTGTTTTCTTTCCTTTGATTATGTGTTATGCAATCGATAACGCAAAGTTGTATTGCTATTGATGTTTACCGTATGATTTAAAGTCGGTGTAAACCTTAGATCACCATGGGAAAGATGAGATTTTTAACCTTGACATAACGAAAGTTGATAGGTTGAATCTCAGGTTGTTAGATTGAGAGATCTTGCACCTCGTTTTATGATGTGTTAATCTTTAAAATCGAGAGATAGAAGATTACTTAAGAGGTGAACCACAACTTGAATTAAATCATCATAAGATAATCTAGGAAGAATTTAAGGGTTTGCGGGATGGTGGATCATGTTTGTTCTATGTTATATTGCTTTGAGTCGTTATCATGGGTTCGTTAGTTTCTTGTTTTTAAGTAGTTGTAGTTTTATTTATGTTGGTTCGCAATTATTGTTTCACGGCTTTGGATTAATAGTCCTCTGTCCGGTTTACTTGTTCGCTTTAGTTTTAGTAATAACTAGTAGTAACAATTGGAAAGATTAACGAAATTAGATTTCAACGACCCAATTCCTGTGGATCGACCCTTCATTACTTATCTCGCTATACTATCAACTACCGGTGTTTGGCGGTTAGGAGTTAGTTTTGCATCTGTTAGGGTTTATAAATTTTCTTTTGTTTAAATGATGCAAAATCCTCTCGAAAAACGAACTTGATAGGATTTTGAGAGGATTTTGCATCATTTTCATCATTTAAACAAAAGAAAATTTAAATGCAAAACTAAATTTAAACAAAAGAAAATTTATAAACCCTAACTTAGATGCAAAACTAACTCCTAACCAGCCAAACACCGGGTAGTTGATAGTATAGCGAGATAAGTAAGGGGTCGATCCATAGGGAATTGGGTCATTGAAATCTAATTTCGTTAATCTTTCCAATTGTTACTACTAGTTATTACTAAAACTAAAATAGACAAGTAAACTGAGACGAGAGGACTATTAATCCAAAGCCAGAAACAATAATTATGTAACCAACATAAATAAAACTACAACTATGAAAAACAAGAAACTAACGAACCCATGATAACGACTAAAGCAATATAACATAGAACAAACATGATCCACCATCCCGCAACCCTTAATTCTTCCCTAGATTATCTTATGATGATTTAATTCAAGTTGTGGTTCACCTCTCTTAAGTAATCTTCTATCTCTCGATTTTAAAGATTAACACATCATAAAACGAGGTGCAAGATCTCTCAATCTAACAACCTGTAGATTCAACCTATCAACTTTCGTTATGTCAAGGTTAAAAATCTCATCTTTCCCATGGTGATCTAAGGTTTACACCGACTTTCGTCATACGGTAAAACATCAATAGCAATACAACTTTCGTTATCGATTGCATAACACATAATCAAAGGAAAGAAAACAACTTTAAAATTAAACTCACAAGATCATCCATGGACAAGAAATAAAGTCTGCTAAAAGTATTACATGATGATCGCTCCAAGTTCAAAGCTTCGAGAGATCATCATGGTGATCGAACAAGAAAAGGAAAACAAAAGAAGTAAAACCTAATCTAACCCGGATCACCCAAGCACAAGGCTTGGGTGATCGGCCTTGAAGCCAGAGCGAGCGGCCGCTCTGTGTTTTTGGTGTGTGGAAGAAAATCGATCAATAATGTCTCTCCGAATGAATTGGGAGTCGCCAGATTTATAGGGAATCGATGGCGAGAGATCTTGAACGCCGATTTGAGTTTGAACTCCGATTCGAGCATGTAAACGCCAGATTCGGGCTGGGAACGCCGGGCCCATGTCAAGCTTCGAGCTCTCGATCGCTTTGGACTTCTGAACGCCGCCTCGATATGGGACGCCGATTCCATCTTCAAAACGCCGATTCGCTTTTGAACTCGATTCCCACCTCTTTAATCCGATGATTCTTTGTCCTTATCTCTTAACACCCCATCCTTATCCATTGTAACAAACCTTATCTCTTGGATATTCTAGATGATTCATGACTTGTCCTCCTTGATCTTATCCTTTTGCCACTTGTCAATTCCAAGCTTGAACACTTGTAGGCTCCTAAATAATGATCAAATGATACCAAAATGTAATATAATTCCAAATTAACAATAAATCATCAATTAAGCATAAAATTCGATATGTTTTGGAATTAACCCATTAAAAATATCATTTACTCAATATTTCAATATAAAGCTTGATTTCTATGAAAATCATAAGAATATGGGGAAAATTGATATAAAATATATCGTTAAAAATCGTATAATTTGACCCTGAACAGCTATCATAATCGGGGCCTAAGCTGGCTAAAACATAGGCAATAAAGTCATCATCGGAGAGGGGGTGGCCGGCGAGGGCAAAGTCATTGGCGATTCGTTTGATTTTGAAGTAATAGTCAGACGCGGAGAGGTCAAGCTTGCGGGTAGAGGCAAGCTCTGTTCGGAGCTGAGCCAATTTTGACCGACCGGTGGCTGCAAATGAAGACTGTAGCGCCGTCCAGATTTCTGACGAAGTGGTGGTGCTGTACACCTGCATTAGGACATCGTCAGTCAATGAGGAGGTAATTGTGCTAAATATTAGGTTGTCTTGTTTACTCCATGTGATATAGTCTGGGTTAGGAGAGACGACTCCGGCAGCGTCGGTGGTGGTCTGAGCCGGTGGTTTTATAGTCCCGTCCACATAGCCATAAACTCTTTGTCCCCGGAGATACGGAACGATTTGGGCTCGCCAAAGATTATATTTTTGTCGAGTTAATTTTGTGATATGAATAGAGGAAGAGAGGGTGAAGGTAGGATAAGATGAGGTGGCAGAGTTGGTGGTGGCCGCTGTGTCTTGCAGTTCCGACATGGTTACAGGGAAGGGGATGAAAGGGGACGGCAAGGGTTTTTTTTTGGGTTAGGAAAAGAAAAATTCAACGTAATGGGTTTGAGAGAAGAAACGAACCCTGCTCTGATACCATATTGTAACTATAATAGTAGAGAAAACTGATTTTCTATTAATTCAATAATTGATTACATGTGTGTATTTATAGGCTCAACTGTCTTGACCACCAAGTAGTAGATAAATACAACATACAAATACTAGATAAATACATAAATAATTAATCCTTATTAATAATATCTTCAACACTAACTGATGACCTTTTATTTTTGCAATTCACTTTGCTAAACTAAGAAATTCTGCATGCTAACAAATTAATCCTACGTTTCATTCCTAACATGTTGTAGTTCAACAAGTGCATCTAGGGGCGGACGCATGATATCGTGTAAGGGGGAGAAGTGGGGGGGGGGGGGCAATAAATTTTTTAAAGACAAATAAAAAATTTAAGGGGGGCAATCGATATGCTTTGTACATATATTAATGTATTTTTTATGGATCAAGGGGGGTCAGTTGCCCCCCCTTGGTTGTATGTAGCTCCGCCACTGAGTGCATCATTGATATCCATCCTCTCGTTTTGCATTTCAGTAGAACATGAAACTCCTACTCGAAATATCAAGAGACAAGAAGACTCAATCCTTGTTGAAGTGTAGTTTCTTTTGTTTTTGTTGAACTATAATCTCTCCCGAAAGTTTAGGCTGATGAGAATACATATAATTAACATTTTATACACTTTAACACGCCCCTCAAGTGTGGTCCTATATCAAGGCTATGCCAATTCGGCACACAACAAGCCCGAGTCAACTCTGAACCTTTTGTTATCTAGCCTCTTGCTAGATTTTTTTAAATAAAATTTCTTGCTGTTAAAAAAAAAAACCAGTCTGAGTCAACTAGGCTCACAAATACCAACAAAGAGGCCCAACACTTCCTCAATACATATAATTATAATTTTATACACTTTAACACGACCCTCTAGTGTGGGACTATATCAAGGCTATGCCAATTCGGCACACAACAAGCCTAAGTCAACTCTGAACCTTTTGTTATCTAGCGTCTTGCTAGATTTTTTTAAATAAAATTTCTTGCTGTTCAAAAAAAAAAAAACATACAAAAAACAAGTATGATTCAACTAGGCTCACAAAGACTGATGAGAGTCAACTTTGCTATGCTCCGGTGCATGTTTTAACCTCTATTTATGACACTTTTGGCTTGTATTGGGTAGTTTTAGACTATTTATAGGGCAAAACACATTGAGCAATCACTTTGAGGTTAACCGTCACATTGATGGAAAACCTCGGCATTTTACGATGTTTTTGACCCTTTTCGAGCCCTATTTATCTTGTGAAATTATGCTTGGTATGTTGGTTGCTATGGAAATTCAGGAAATAGGTGACTCGTGAGCCCGGAAGATGAGGCATGAGACTTAGAGTGACGAAACCGAAGCCCGGAAATGGAACGGATCAAAAGTAGTGGGTGTTTTCGCCTTACATTCACTTTATCTGAAATTTGATCTATTTTGGAGCCATTTTATGGACTTTTGGTCTTCTTCAAAGTTGTAGAAAATTGAAGGAGATTTCCAACTCACTTTGAATCACTCAAATCAGAGCTCTACACACAAAGATATCGCCAAATTACTGAAGGCCATCAATGCTGACGGGGCAATGCGCACGCATTGAATTCTATGCGTATGCATTCCTGGAGCAGAAAGTCGAATTTTTCTGAACTTAGAGCAATGCGTATGCATTGGAAACAATGCGTACGCATTCGGACGTTTTTGGGCACATATATATTCATTTTTACACAGATTTTCAGCGATTATTCACTCCCAAGAACCCTAACTATTAGTATAGATCGAAATTCTTCCCTTTTGGCTCTTTAGAACCACTTCTACTTCAAATTTACTTAGTTTAATGATAATCTAGCTTAGTTTTAGTTGAATAATCTTGGATTTTGCATAGTTTTTGGTTCATCTTCTTCTTCCCAAGTGACATGGGTGTGGAAGGAACTTGATGTAAACTCGAATTTCTACGTTTTCGGTAATCAATTTCATTCTTATCTTGTTTTTATGGCTTTAATCCTTTCTTTGATTGCTATTGCTTGTTTAATTATGAGTAGCTAAACATATCATAGCTAAGTCATGTGAAGATTGAAGAAATCACCCTCAAATTGATGAAATTGGGAATGTGTAGTGCTTAATTGTTGTTATATCGATGAATTCATGTCTTAAAACTTGTTCTTAATGCTTGAATTAGCTTGTACTCCTAGTTCATGAACTCACACACCACTTTTATAAATGTATGTTGCGAAGGGGTGTGGGAAAATGGGTTTTAAGATCGTTATTTACAATTGACTGAGTTGTTTAGATCGATTGGGTAACGAGGTTTGTCGATGTAAATCGAGCGGCTCTAGAGCATTTATCTTGTTCCGGTCAGTTAAATCCTTAAAGGCGGACTGTTGAACCGGGCAAAGAGTACTAGGTTGTTGCATGGCGTCTAATACTATATTATGAGTTTGCACCCATGAACGAGTCGATTGAGCATTAGGATGGTTGGTTGGTAGTTTCCATTCCTAAATAGTTGATTAGAGGGGCGAAAGTATTCAATTGGATTGTGATTTGGCTATGCCTCTATCTCTCTTTATCTCTAGTTTAAATATCGTTTTAGCATAATTAAAACTTGAACAAACTTGATTAGCCTAAACTAAGTATGAGAATGACTTTGGTATTCGATTGATTCCTCGTGGTATACGACCTTGCTCTCCACTATAGTGCTTCCGACCCGGTACTCTGCCGGTTAAGGTTAGTCGTTACTATTTTGGTCATCAAGTTTTCTGGCGCCGTTGCCGGGGAATTAATCGATATCTCTTAGGTCATTGGAAGACTTAGACTTAGGTTGTTTTTTTTTTTTATTTTATTATTTTCTTGTTTTTTGAGTTTGTGTAGTTTATGATCTAAACTCGTCATGGAATTTACTAATGAGCAACCTATGTTCCAAGCTCAAGTACCTCAATCAATTTTCAACCAATTACACAACATTAACCACATGCCAATCTCCCAAGTATCACAAGTCCCAATTCTACAAGCTCCAATTCAAGGCCAAGGCCGATTACTTAAAGATTATTTCATGCCACGTGCAAGATTTATACATAATGCCATTCGCTTACCTCTTATTGATGCAAGTGACTTTGAGATCAAACCACATGTGTGTGAATTTGATAAAAGAGCTGCGCTCTTACTATGGAACTCGAGACAGAGGATCCATATCGCTTTTGATGTGGTTCACAAATGTTTATGGACAATGAAGATAAGTGGTGCAAGTGATGATGCAATCCGATTGAGAATATTCCCTTTTGCATTGAGAGATAGTGTTGTTGATTGGTTAGACTCTCAAGCTCATGATTCATTACATACGTGGGAAGACTTGACTTCGGCTTTCCTATCGTACTATTTTCCACTCCATAAAACAATGGAGATCCGGGCTGAGATCTCAAACTTTTCACAGCAGCTGGGTGAACAACTTTATGAAGCATGGGACCGAATGAAGGCTTTGCTTAGAAAATGTCCACATCATGGGTATGAGATATGGTCACAAATGCTAATTTTTTATTACGGATTGAGAGATGATGCAAGAAATGTCTTGGACTTGGCAAGTGAAGGATCACTATTGAGCTTGACGGCCCCGGATGTGTATGCCACTATTGAAAGGATTACTACTAACAATAGGCAATGGGATAAGGGCAAGCCTCAAAAGAAGGTAGTTGAGACTATAGAAATAGATCAACAAAATTTGATGATGGCACAAATGAAATCTATGGAGAAGGCAATCATGGATCTTAAATTGGGTCAAAGGTTACAACAAGAAGGCAATCATGGATCTTAATACTTGAATTAGCTTGTACACCCAGTTCATGAACTCACACACCACTTTTATAAATGTATGTTGAGAAGGGGTGTAGGAAAATGGGTTTTAAGATCGTTATTTACAATTGAATGAGTTGTTTAAATCGATTGGGTAACGAGGCTTGTCGGTGTAAATCGAGCGGCTCTAGAGTATTTATCTTGTTCCGGTCAGTTAAATCCTTAAAGGCGGACTGTTGAACCGGGCAAATGGTACTAGGTTGTTGCATGGCGTCTAGTACCATCTTAGGAGTTTGCACCCATGAACGAGTCGATATGAGCATTAGGATGGTTGGTTGGTAGTTTCCATTCCCAAATAGTTGATTAGAGGGGCGAAAGTATTCAATTGGATTGTGATTTGGCTATGCCTCTATCTCTCTTTATCTCTAGTTTAAATATCGTTTTAGCATAATCAAAACTTGAACAAACTTGATTAGCCTAAACTAAGTATGAGAATGACTTTGGTATTCGATTGATTCCTCGTGGGATACGACCTTGCTCTCCACTATAGTGCTTCCGACCCGGTACTCTGCCGGTTAAGGTTGGTCGTTACTATTTTGGTCATCAAAGACCAACAACAAAGAGGCCCAACACTTCCACAATATAAATGAGGGAAAATAATGTTGGTAGCGGGGTTTGATTCCAAAATCTTCTGCTCTGATACCATGTTGAACTACCATTTCTCCCAAAAAGCTTAAGTTGATGAGGACATAAATAATTAACATTTTATATACTTTAATCTGTGAAAGTCAGCTGGGAAGTCTGCTGAGCTTCTTCTAGGCGGTCAGCAGCCTGCTGGGGTCTGCTGAGGTTTTTGATACAACTGAGTTCTACGTCTGATCAGCTGAGTTGAGTCGTGAGGGACCCACATCTGGGGCATTTATGGCAATCTGACAATTAAAGATCCTTTGGCGGTTTTAGGGATCTGTGCCTATATATACAAACTATAAGGATCATTGTAAAGTGTGTAATCCGTTTGAATTTTAGTGCATAATAAAATATCTCTTTTCTGTCCATGGAGTAGTCGGCACAACGCCAGAAACCACGTTAAATCTTGTATTCATGTTTCTGCTACTTCAGTGATTATTTACGTTAGATAGCTTTTGTGTTTGTCTTATTGCATCCGCATTCCCTGGTCCTCGGTTATTACAGAAGGCGTAAGTGTGATTATCATCTTTGTATGATATTTCATATCGTTATAAGTATTTTGGACCGACATTTTTTTTTATTGTTACGCGTTTTATACTGTCATTTTTACTTGTTATCCCTACATATTTTTCTTTTTTTTATTAGACAGAAATAGTAGTACAATTTTGTAACGCACACATATTTCTTGCCCTGACTGGGGCTCGAACCCGGGATTTCCGGGCTCTGATGCCTCAGCAATGAGGCCTGGGCCACTTTCCGGGTAAAAGAACGGGTTTACGCATTCAGGAAAACATGTAGTGATTCATCGCTCTCTTAACAGTGATAGCATCATACGAGAAGTATACCTTTTCATCAAAATCACCGAATTAAGATTGTAGCAAAGAATCGGTACGATCTCCTGAAATCAGCCATTGCTTTTTCATTATTAAAAAAATTGCTTACAAAAATTTGACATTTATATTTCAAGGTATAACTGGTAACCTTTAATATTCACACACAAACAGGGAGAAAAACAGAAAAGAACAACCTTATTTTCCCGTATTCTAACTGATGACCTATTATTTATGCCATTCACTTTGCTGAAACAAAGAAATTCTGCATGCTAACAAATTAATCCTACATTTCATTCCTAACATGTGGTAGTTCAACAAACACATCATTGATATCCATCCTCTCGTTTTGCATTTCAGTAGAACATGAAACTCCTACCCGAAATATCAAGAGGCAACAAGACTCAATCCTTGTTGAAGTGTAGCTGCTTTTGTTTTTGTTGAACTACCATCTCTCCCAAAAGCTTATGCTGATGAGAATACAAATAATTAACATTTTATACACTTTAACACGTCCCTCAAATGTGGGCCTATATCAAGGCTATGCCAACTAGACACACAACATTACAACAAGCCTTAGCCAACTAGGCTCACAAAGACCAACTAGGCCAACAACAAAGAGGGTCAGCACTTCCACAATATAAATGAGGAAAAATAATGTTGGTTGCGGGGTTTGAATCTAAAATCATCCGCTCTGATACCATGTTGAACTACAATCTCTCCCAAAAGCTTAAGCTGATGGGATACAGAAAAATAACATTTTATACACTTTAATCTGTGAAAGTCAGATGGAAAGTCTGCTGAGTTTCTTCTAGGGGGTCAGCAGCCTGCTGAGGTTTTGGATACAATTGAGTTTTATGTCTGGGCAGTGATCACCTATGTTGGGTCAGCAGAGGGACCCACATCTGGGTCATTTATGGCAAATCAACAATTAAAGATCCTTTGGCGGTTACGGTTTAGGGATCTGTGCCTATAAATACCAACTATAATGATCATTGTAAAGTATGTAATCCGTTTGAATTTCAGTGCATAATAAAATATATATTTTTGGTCCGTGGAGTAGTCGGCACAACGCCGGAAACCACATTAAATTTTGTCTTCTTGTTTCTGTTACTTCTGTGATTATTTACGTTAGACAACTTTTGTGTTTGTCTTATTGCATCTGCATTCCCTGGTCCTTGTTTATAACAGAAGGCGTAACTCCAACGGAATAGGTGTGTGATTATCATCTTTGTATGATATTTCATATCGTTATAATTCTTTTGGACCGACATTTTTTTACCGTTACTTGTTATGACTATTATGTTTAGTCAACATTTTGAGACGATTAGTTTGTACTGTAATTTGAAATTCTACGGATATATGATTGTAATTTTGTATTGCTACATATTTGGTACAATTATTTTTCATTTTTGTAAGGTACGTGTTTTGTATTGTCATATTTTTTATTTTTATTTTTTGTAATTTTATAATGTTATGCCAATTTTATACAGTTATAATTATATTATATTGTTACATATTTTATACTTTTATTTCGTTTTGTCATTTTCTCTGTGATGTTAGGTGTTCGGGGATAGTTATGTGGAAATGGTGGCTTGACTGTGTGTATCTTTTGAAAAAAAAAATGGCTTTGGTGTACGATAAGGGTGGGTAGGGCTTCAACCAGAAACATTATTCTT
This sequence comes from Gentiana macrophylla, assembly GCA_026214975.1. Lineage (NCBI taxonomy): Eukaryota > Viridiplantae > Streptophyta > Magnoliopsida > Gentianales > Gentianaceae > Gentiana > Gentiana macrophylla. The sequence continues at coordinate 18,726,358 of CM047817.1, read as the reverse complement.
CTTGGTGGTAAAAATTCACGCATGCAGGGGTATCAACAAGAAACATAAATTGTATTCGGTGAAAAATAGGGTTGATCGGTTCGGTTGTCTTTAAGGCATTTTTTAAGGCTAAAAGCTTTTATTAATTAATCACATTCCGTGATACATGCATAACAAACATGAGAAGGGTAGGAGGAGCCATTCCACATATCCAATAAGATTGAGGCCTTCCATACCTAAAAAATTCGGTTGTCTACAGTGTTAGGTTGGGTTCTATTCAGTGGAGGATCCTAAGAAGACATTCAGATGGTACATCATTTTTCTAAGTAATAATTTTGTTTTCGTGCACAAAATTTTTCTACCGTAATATTTACTATATTTTCTTTGGTTGAGTGGGTTCACGGACCCCATAGTGGGCAACACACAACAGACATCCGCCTCTGGCTCTATTAGCATTGATAAGTTTTATGGGTGTAGGTCATACGGTATAGGAGTGTTGGTGTGTAATTTTTATTGTTTATCTGAAAAAGGAAATTAAAAAATTAAATTTAAATTCCAAAAAAGGATACATCAAGTTCAATGTATTTTCACGAGGTGATACTCATAAAATGCCTGATTAATTTGCTTTTGCTACTTTTGGCAGTAGTACTTGTGTCTTTGATATTTTTATCGTCTAGTCATAAATTAGGAGAAATTATTGTGTGGTGAGAGAATTTAAGGGTGAAGTGACGGGTGAAACGATCAGAACCACACAGTTTAAATATAGAATGAAAGTGTGGTTGTGGTGTCTCCACAACGGTGTCTCCACACGTGTGGAGACACCACACAAGTATCTCCCATAAATTAGCTAGCCGTGTCAGAGAGTTTTGTGTTCCGGTGCTAATGATTTATTTACATTAGCTAAATACACGTGCGTTGTACGTGTCGGTGTTGGTGAAATTTATATAATTATATGAAATTTGACAACATAATTTAACGTTATACATTGTTATATACGTGTTTAACTATACTATTTCAATAGTATAGTGTATAATGATAACCTTGTATGAGTTGATTGTTTCAATTGTAAATTCAATTGTGGAATAAACATCAATACAAACAAAATCTAAACAACATAACATTATGAACACATCTATTGTTACAACATAGTATAAACAAGCTGAATCATAAAAAATGGATACTTAAAAAATCTTAGGACATGTATGAGGGATTGGATTCAAAGGCAATCGGAGTCCTTCCACCTTGTATGAGTTTGCACCTTTCTTTTGAGCAGGTTGAAGACTTAATTTGAAATGGACCCAAAACTTCTTGAATTGGTGTACCTTAATCTTCAATAGAGGCCGTTTAGATTTCGGGGAGGATTTCGGTTTCAGAAGAAAAATTTAATGACTTTGTTAATAATGCGCATACTCTGAAAAACTAAAAGGACTTTGATTATAATGGAAAAAATGAAGAAAGATTCAGATCGAAAGAGTTTTATTTTATAATGATGAAGTCAGAGAGACGTCATGATTACATGATTTAATGATTAGTACGTATGCCAAGGTGCAAGTGAATCAGGATGTCAAACTTTGATGATGAGATTTGAATTTCAAAAGACTGCTGGAAAACACATTCATGTCAAAGACCTTTGGGTTCCCGCCTCTTAAGAAGTGCCACATCATCCCTAATCAGACCTAACCTATGAACTCCGTTCTAGCTCAAGTTTGTGGGGATTTTGACGGTGAGTATAACCCGAAGTCATACACGTGGCACATAATGGGCTACATCAGATCATATTACCATATGGGCCACATAGGTTCAGCCCAATTTAAGGCCTCAAACTCTAGATAACTTTGATGAAGATGTCTCAGCCTGATATTAAGTGTCTCAGCTCAGGGCATATCATCATCGATAACTTCATGTTTCTGAAAAGACCGGTCAGGACATTTAGCAGACTATAAGCCATAATAGCCTCTATGACTCCCACTCTATTATGGCACGAACTGTAAATTATCCCATGATTTCAGTCATGTCCCCAATCATATGCTCCAAGGCATCTTCTCCGGAATGAGGATTATATAAAAACGATTCACTCCTAACAAATTAAGAACTTTATTAATAGCTTGATCCCAAATCCTCTGGGTACATAGGCATTCAATCACATTGACTCAGCTAATTCATCACAAAATCCACCAGTCAAGTAATTGGATTATCCTTACGATTCCTAATTACCCGCCTAATGATCCAATTTCATCATTGACGATTTCAGACATCATCTGACACTATTCTGAATTTCAAGATAAACATGAAAGGTAAGCAGTTGAATATATATAAAATAAAACAATAGCAATTTGAAGAAAAACAAAATTCCACTTTGGAACTCAATACTTAATGATGCAGTTATCGATATTGTGTTCCTTCATTCTTTATGTGTCCTCCACTTTCATAGCATAAATTGGGTCATCAATAAGTGTAAAAACTTTGTGTGCTTTCATTATTCATTAAGAAGGATCGTTCATTTTTATAAGAACTCATAAAAGTAAGTATGAATTATTTAAGGGATTTTGACACTTTTGGTCCATCGTGTTTTAGCTTTGTTTAAAAAATAACCTTATTTTCTAAATAAGACTTTTGGTCCCCTTAGTTTGTATTTTGTTTCAATTTTAAGACAATCACATAATTAACCATCTAAGTTAACGTCGACTAAACGTTTGATCCAACATTTAGTCGACGTTAACTTAGATGACTAATTATGTAATTGTCCTAAAATTGAAACAAACTACAAATATAAGGGACCAAAATTGTCAGAAACATAAGGCGTCCTAAAATTGAAACAAAATACAAACATAAGTGACCAAAAGTGTCATTCAGAAATATAAGGGTTATTTATGAAACAAACATGAGGGACCAAAAGTATCAAAATTCCAATTATTTAATGAAAATAATAGAATAATGATAATAAAGGAATATAATATTTACGTACCAGAGTGTAGAACTTGTTTGAATACTATGCTTTTGTACATTTGTGGATGTTGTCTAGTTGATTTTTGGGTTTGATCAAAACCTTAAGTTGTTGATATTGAAGTTCCCCTTGAAAGTGCAACATATAGTTGTCCATGAGAGAACACCGATCGAGGCAATTAAACTCCTACAAATGGTTTTGTTTATCCTTGTGCTTTATTGATCGTTATTGCAAAGCAAAGACGTATAGGATATTGCTTTCTTGGAAACTGAAACGGGTATCCTTTGTTTTCTGTCGGTGAAAATGGAATATGTGGGATTAAAACCTGCTTTCCATAATGTTGCCCAACTGTGATTTTAGTATAAATCATGTTTCCTTTGAACCATTTACATATAATCCATGTATCATTGCATAATCCTTCTGCTAGTTCTAAGTTCCTTAACAACAATATCGGTGAATACTTTTTCAACAGTGATTTGTGATGAGGCAATTCATTTGGTGTCAACGTGTTGAGAAATTTTTCTTGATAATAATCATTAGTATAATCAATAGCCTTATTAAAGATGTTGAAACAATATCCATCCCCTGGAAAGGTTGATATCGATTTTTCATTCAACTTATCAACATATTCAAAAGTTGTGACCAGTATTTCTCTGCTTATAATGTATTCTGCTGAGAATGCGTTATCCTATATAAATGGAAACATAGAACTGATTAAATGATTTTCAGCCTCATTATCGTTTTCATCATATACAATGATCATTTCTTCTGGTAACTCTATGTCTCCTTTAGTGTTTGTTGGTTCTTCTCCACAACCCACCCCTAATAAATATTGACTAAAATGTAGATCTACTCTTGCTCTCATATTTTTTAGAAAGATATAATTTTTCCATCATTGACCACAAATATGACTTCATCAAGCTTGTCATTATTGTTTGTAGTATCGTTCATTTGGAACATGAATCACTTGTCTAAAATCACCTCCAAATCACTTGTCTAAAATCATCTACATCATTGCAAACAATCTTCTTAATGCATTAGGCATTTGAATGACGGTAGCTTCATTTATGCATTATGAGATGCTCTGGTCGGATTCTAATAAAGCTCTTTTCTCTGCAACTTCTTTGAAACTGGTGAAATAACATAATAGACTTGACTCACATGAATATTTATGCAATTGATGTTAATAAAGGCGATGAGGTTATTGCATTTGACATGTTTGTTTCATTAGTATATTTTTTGTTTTTCTTATTATTCTTGTTGTTTCTTTCTTTTGCTGATCAAGTCTTTGACTGGTGTGTAATGACACCATCAATTATTACTTGTGTTGATCTCTCATTTAAATGGGGTGATGAGATTGTTATATATTCTACTTTGTGTTACATGTATATATTTTTATATAAGAACTAAAAAGGTCTAGCCATATTTTAAAGAAATGTTCACATTTCATTGCGATTTAGAGCATGTACCAATTCAACTTTTATTTTTTTTTATCTAATTTCCACGGACACTTCTAATCTTCTAGGTATGGAAGAAGAACTCCAGAGTGGTGAGAAGTGGGGTAACCTTGGAGGTTGTCCTGGGAGAGGAGTTGGTGAAGAGTTCGATGTTGATATGACAAACTTAGTTGTCAAGTTTTTTGCATTAGTTTGCTTTGAATTTTGAGTTGTTTCAATGTAACAAAAAAATTAAGGGATGTGGTTTTCTTTTGTTTTGGTGACGCTTGAATAAAGTATTAGTTCCCCGCTTTTATTTTGGAGTTTTAGTACTTGGGCGGTGGATCGCCGGCTTGTCCTTGAATAGACTTCCAGTGGACCCTAGGTGGGTCGGGATGGGCCTATTACAATTGGTATCGAGCAAGGTTTGGTTGAGGTGTTAGGATAAGGATCTATTAGGTACTTGATTGTAGATGAGGGAACTTATGAAGCAAAATGGGAGTTAGAGGAGGAGTTGCGACACGCAATACCCACGCCTCTTAAATGTGAATTTTGAGGACTAAATTCTTTTCTTAGGGGAGAGTTGTAACACCCCAAAATATTGTATCGTTATCGAGACATACCTTATACTATAATTTTGGTTTTATAAGAACTCGCGTGTATTTAATATTAATATTTTTTTATGATCGCATAAATGCAAATATTTTTTTAAGTCTTCTTTTCTTTTTTTTTTTATTATAAATATTTATACATATATTTTTCAACCATGGAGATAATTCTCTCACTTGGGCATAGGATAGGCACCCTCCTCAACCAACCGTACTAAAGTCGTTTAGATTTTAGGGATAGTATTTTAACAGATCATATCTATTATATAAAGTGATAAGATGTAGGTTGTTACAACAATATTTTAAAAGTTTAAAATTCAAACTGCATATTATCTCATTATCAATAGTAAGAGGCTTTGGCAATTGTAAATAGAGAGGGGTGTGTAAGTCTCAAATCATTAAGCCGTAAGAAGGGGATTAAAGAGGGAGTATCAAAACATAGCACTGTGAGTTCCATTATATTTTTACGGTGTCCTATATTTTTTTCCCTTCTATTTTATCTTAACCATTATGTTCCCTTGAGCCAATGTTTCAGGAATAGACTACATCTATTCACGTACATGTACAAATATTAAATCATAGCTTTTGTTTCTGTCGGCCAAAGCTTTTGAGAAGTCAATGCATATTTTGTTTTATTTGTTTTGCTAGAATGATCTCTTTTTAACATAATACTGGGTTGGTTATAGATTCTTGTTTTTTTAATTTTTTTAATTTTTATTTTACTTGTCTTTCTCATGCTTTATATTTTCACTTGTCAACTCCAAGTTTTAAACATTAAATGCATCATATACTTATATATATCCCTAGTTTTTTTGTTTTTTGTTTTTTGAAAGAGTAATATTTAGTTCCCAACTTGCTAACGTTTTATTAATATTAGGAAACGTAAGTTGATTATGAACTGGTTTTATGATACTTATCTTTCGTTTTTTATTTTTATTTTTAAAGGAAATAATAATAATAATTGTCATAATAGTCGATATAAAATTTGGTTTTGACATACATCGATCATCTCGAAATTATCAAAAGATTATCATGATAACCAATTCTTTGTTCTTGCTTAATGCAAAACTCTTAGCGACTAGGTGAGTTAGTTATTGCACCGCAGAACGGCTAGTCACCGGTCTCGGGCCTCTTGACCTTGGTTCATCGACAAATCCCTGTGGTGATGGTACCAAAAGTTTCCTCAATGTTCCTTGTGCATGGCCGGAAAGCAAGGCCGACGGCTATGTCGCGGTTCAAAGCGTTAGGGTTGGCGAGCCTTTTGGGAGGTTCACTAGCGATAGTTCGAATCCTTTCCCGACAATCGGCCGGAATTGTCGTGCAATAGCTTGCTTGCTTGTGAAGTGCGGGTAGAAAACATGCCGGAGTTGGTTGGTAATGACTCATCGACTAAGCCAAGTCGGTGTCAAGCAATTAATAGACTTAAATTCAAGAAAATTACTTGACGCTTATATTTTTGCAAATATCATATTTTTGTCATGTACTAACTACTATTAAGTGCGATAAGGAAAAGCCTTTGTTGTAACATTTTAGCGGTTTTGTAACTACTATTTTTGTATATAAAGATTCACGGGCACACACCGAACTCACTGGCTATTTTTAGCGCTACGCTTGTGAAATTCTTTTCTAGGTATGGAAGAAGAACTCCAGAGTGGTGAGAAGTGGGTAACCTTGAGGTCATTCCCGGAGAGAGGAGTTGGTGAAGAGTTCGATGTTGATATGACAAACTTAGTTGTCAAGTTTTTTGTATTAGTTTGCTTTGAATTTTGAGTTGTTTCAATGTAACAAAAATTAAAGGATGTGGTTTTCTTTTGTTTTGGTGACGCTTGAATAAAGTATTAGAATTTGTTCATCATTGCTCAGTTGAGAATATTTTCTACTTTTAACTTCTAGTATGTGCACATCATCTTCTTTACCTTCACAGAAAAACCTTCACATTGTACCGTTGAATGCGATAATAATGAAGATGATAATAAAAAATAATAACATACTTTTCATGCCGCTTCTGTGTGATGAAAATTTCATATTGTGCTTAACTATATTGTAAAATTTACAAAACAAATAAATATATACATCACGGATATTGTGTTACCTTTACCTTTTGTGGATGATGTCTCTTTCACCATATTTTTCTTATGTTTCCGGATTTTCAGTAGCTATTGAAAGTGTTAAGTGTGGATCTGTTTAGAGTTAAGTATATATTTGTTTGGTTTAATTGCTCACGTACGATAATAATTATTTTCGGTTTTTAATTGATTTTTGTAGTAATAATTATTTTGGATTTTTAATTGATTTTTGCATTAATTATTATTTTTCAGTTTTTAATAAATGATAATTGCATTAAGTTATTAATTAGTGAATCAAGGTATTTAACGACAAATGTTGTTCTTGTTAAAGAAACAACAAATGTTTTATATTTTTATCATCTTTCTATTTTTAATCAACTAATAATAATTATTCAATCAATAATCAATAAAGGATCTTGATGATTTTTTATATATTTTTTATTTTTAACTAATTCAAGGATTTTTTTTAGGGGGAATGGGCCACAAGGACAAAAAAATTAATAAATGGGTCTGGAAGGACAAAAGTAACATTTTCATGATTAAAAGGGGCAAAAATCACAATTGTTACTTTAAAATTGTTACTTCACGTGTTAATGTTACTTTGTGTTTCACAATTGTTACTTCATATTTACTCTATTCCACATTTGTTACTTCATATTTGTTACTTCATAATTGTTACTTTTGTCCTGATTAAATTACAGTTTCCTTCTATCCCGATTTTTTTTGGTAATTTTGTCCTTCTGGACAAAAATCTATATATCTTTTTGTTTTTATATTTGTAATTTCGTTAATATATAAGAGATTTAAGTAATTAGTGATGATTAATTAATGAATAATCAATCAAGGATTTTGATTATTTATGTTTTTATATTTTTTATTTCGATTTTCTACTTGTAATTAATTGATTTTGTACGTTTTTATTTTAATATTTTTGTTTAAAACTAATTGATTAAACTAATTAATTAATTATTAAAATTAGGGAGAAACACATTTTGGGGAGAAACACTTTTTAGGGGAAACACACACACTTTTAATATACTAGAGATAGAGATTATGGTGCTATGCTTCTGGATGCACATTATATATAGTCAATCATCATTCGGTTTTTGACATTTCACAGATGGGTTTCCAAGAGCAATTCTTCAAAGAACAAATTCAAGCCATGCACGACGACACTAGGGTTGCAACAGAAGATACTTTTGAAAAGATGCAGCAAGAGAAACGGAATGAAAATGTTGTCTAAACTCTGCACCATCGAGTACTGGTATGTGGTGAAAAGGCTGTAAAAGCTTCAAGAAAAGCCGCGTGAAAAACATCCAACAAAATGTGCATGGCGGAAAACGAACAATATATGGGTCTTCCCCCTCTCTCTAGATCGATGTAATGCTGAGGCGATTGGTGATCATATGGAAGTCATTAAGGAAGGTACGTACTGCTGCTGCTATTGATGAATACATGTTGGAATCGAGCTGTTATAACATGACCGTCAAGGATACGAAACGGATTGCAATAATCAATAATAAACGAGAAAGCATAAATCACACAAGAAACAATAACACAGGATTTAACGTGGTTTTCGGCAATATGTCCACGGGTAGAAAGGATGAGATTATATTATCACTGGAGATTTTAAAGACTCTGCAATTGCTTGCACAATTGCTCCTGATGCCACTGCTTCTGCAGCTTCTGCAAATATTCTAGGTTACAACAGCTGAGTATTTATAGTCACAAAACCCTAGACTTAGCCGCCATAACTAAATACTAGCTGATTGACTAAAATACCCCAGATGTGAACTCTGCTGACTCCACCAGACATAACCTGCTGATATTTGCCCTGCTAAAATTACACTGCTGGTATTTGCCCCTGCTGACATTGCTCTACTGGCATTGCCCCTGCTGGCATACCCCTGCTGACTTTGCTCAGCTGATTGGCCCTACAGAGAGGTCAAATTGTTTTTTCTAACACGAGCTTCGATCAATATTTGCCATTTAGGACAGATGAAAGAGAAGATAGCAAGATAAGCTTGAAGAAGAGGTACTGGAAAAATTGAACGGTGAAATGACAGAACAAAAGCTTTAAAAGTTGAAAACCGAAGAAGAAATCGAAGAGATCAACATGCAGATAATTAAGTGGGCTGCAGGAGTTGTCTAGAGTTATAGTTATGAAGGGGGAAAAATGAATGGGGAAATCGAGTCGTTGCAGTAGAAATAGAAGGGCGTTGAAGATGTCATCACTAGTATATATCCGTTTTGAGTTTGAAGATCAGGGCTCATGGCCATGATTTGACAAGTTATCGAAGACCGAGGATCGAGGATGTAGTTGTAGTTTGTTAACGTAATTAAGATGCTCTACATGCTGTACTATTGAGATTCTGAAGTGACACGAGTCAACTTAGCTATAATTTTATATATGATTTAGCCCTTGTTTTATGACTCATTTGATACAATTTTGGGGAAGTTTGAATGATTTATGATGCATTTTCACCATTGCATTCATTTTGAGGTCACGGAGACTAAGTCCGAAAATCTCGTTATTTTTTTGTGAATTAGTGTGTATTTCATGCCTATTTTCTCATGCGGGAGTTATCCGCGGTATTGTTATTGATATTCACATGTCATAGAGGTTCATTGTGATCCTGGGATTAGAGGAATCGATGGTGGAAAGATGATTTTGATAAGTGGAAGCATGCACCCAAAACTAAAGAGTTGAAACGGATCAAAAATCGTTGATGTTTACATACTTCTGTCACTTTATCTGCATTTATAGCCCTCTTAAAGGCATTTTCTTGGAAAGTTGGATCTATTAAAGTTGTAGGTAATTGAATATGCTTTCTAACGCAACTTGAATCACTCAAATCGAGCTCTAGGAGCAAAGTTATCGTCGAATTACTGAACGTGTGCCGGAGGTGTGAGTGAACAAAAAAGAGCAGCACGTTCTGCCGGAAAAAACAGAAGCTTTGAATTGGGAGCTGGCGGACGCTAGGTACCTGCCGGCGGCTGCCGGGTCACGACAGCAGACCCGGATTTTTGCGATTTTAAGCCAATCCGGGGTCCCTTTTTGGCCATATAAAAGCCAAATATGTCAAATTTTATACGGACTTCTTCAGAATTTGATTTCCTATTCGGTTTTTAGGAAATCAAATAGGTCAAATTTATATGGACTTCTTCAGAATTTTGATTTCCTAATCAGTTTCTTTGTTTTTTTAACCTTGTGTGTATATATATATTAGACAATAGTTATTTTAATTATTTTGTATTTACGTTTATAGCCTTGTGGCTAGCTATATAAACACCTTGTAATGGTTCATGTTTACTTAATAACAATCAGTTTGTTGTTCAACATAATCTATCATGGTATCAGAGACATTGATCCCTAAAAAATTTTCCTCCTAGCCGCCGCTAGTTTCTTTTTCTCCTTTCTCGCCGCCGGCCACTAACCAGCCGCTATGGCAACCTCCGCCACTCACTCATTCTCTACCGCCACATCAGGCGCTGCTGCGGCGGCTCCCTCTTCAGCCCCTGTCGCTGCTATTTCTCTCAACCCGGCAGTCAATGCTCCTACGAAACTAGATGGCAAAAATTTTACGGCCTGGAAGCTTCAATTGACCACCTTGCTTGTAGGTCATGGTCTTATGGGTTATGTGACTGGTGCTACGGCTAAGCCGCCACCAACTCTTACTTCTGCAGCCGGTGATGTAGCAACCAATCCGGCCTACTTGCACTGGATACAAAAAGATGCCTTGATACACAATTTGATTTTGGGTTCGGTCGACAAGGAATTCATGGCTACGATTCAACACACAACCGATTCGAAACAAGCTTGGGACACTCTCCTTGATACCTATGGGAAACAGAGTAAGGGTCGTATTCGACATCTCAGACTATGTTTAAACTCTATTGTTAAAGGTACAATGTCAATCTCTCAATATTTCACTGCCATTAAAACTATTGTGGATGATCTCGCGTCTCTGGATGCTAAGGTACCTGAAGATGAATTAGTTGAGATTATTTTAAAAAATCTTGGTAGTGAATATAAGGATCTTGTGAGTGCCATTCAGGCTCGTGATGATACTATTGCTATGCCTTTGTTACATGAAAAATTGTTAATGCATGAAGTGTCGCTTGCACAAGGTCAGTCCGTTACACCCCTGCATATCTTTGCTTTCCTCGCTACCATCGACCCGTCCTATGCATGTGTCTCCCAATACATCCTATTACCCCCATCCCCAACCACCTCGGCCCCCACAACCCCTCATGCCGCACACCCCACCTCCCTACCCGAGACCCCAACAATCCTCCCCTTCCCCCACCCACTCCTCCAAGAGTACCCCTGCTCGTAATTCCAAAGGCTATCAAGGCTTCTGTCAACTCTGTGGTGTTCAAGGTCATGTTTCTACTCGTTGCACTACTTATCCCCTCTACAACAATCTTCCCTGTCCACCCCGCAATCCAGTCAACTCACGGCCTCCTCAGCCTCCCCACGCCCATGTTGCTCAGCATGCTTCTTCCAGTTATCTGTGCAATACTCGATCCTTCGCTCCTTGATGCTGGATAGTGGTGCTTCTCACCACATGACACAGGAGCTCAGCCTGCTCTCTCTTCACTCCCCTTATCAAGGTACGGATCGTATAGTCATTGGTGATGGTAGCTCCTTGGCTATCACTCACATTGGCTCTACCTCTCTCTCTTCCTTTAAATTAAATCATGTTCTTTGTGTCCCCTCTCTTTCTCGCAATCTGCTTTCGGTCCAAAAGTTTTGTTGTGATAATTCTGTATCTATTGAATTCTTACCTGACTCGTTTTTGGTGAAGGATTTGAAGACGGGCAAATGCCTCCACCAGGGCCAAGTCAGTGATGGCCTATCTGTGGTCTTCAAAAGCTCTCTTCGCCTTCTCTGCGTCCAAAGCCTCTGCTGCTACCTGGCATCGTCGCTGCGGCCATCCAGCTTTTCCTGTCATTCAAAATCTTGCAAAGAATAATTTTTTAGAATTATCTTCTGTCTCTTCTACTTATTGTGATTCATGTCTTTGTAATAAGAGCCACCGGCTCCCTTTTTCTGATTCGACATTATGTACCATTAAACCCTTGGAGGTCATTTATTCCGATGTTTGGACATCCCCAGTTTATTCAGTTGATGGTTTCAAGTATTACGTTTTATTTGTTGATTATTTTACTCGCTTCATGTGGATATATCCGTTAGCCCATAAATCTGATGTTTATTCCACCTTTGTCAAATTCAAAACATATGTCGAAAAATTGTTAGAAACCCCTATCAAAACTCTTTACTCTGACAATGGAACCGAGTATATAAAACTGCGCCCCTTCCTTGCTGCCCACGGCATCTCGCACTTCACGTCTCCCACCTACACACCTCAGCATAATGGTATCTCTGAACGACGTCATCTGCACATCACTGAAACTGCCTTAACCCTCCTTTCTCATGCCTCCATGCCGATCACACCTATTGGTCATATGCTCTCAGTGCAGCTGTCTATCTCATCAATCGCATGCCTACCAAAAATCTTGACATGCTCTCCCCTAATCTTAAACTCTTCTCGGATCCTCCTAATTATTCCAAACTTCGAGTCTTTGGGTGTCTGTGTTATCCATGGCTTAAACCCTATAATAATCACAAACTTGACTCCCCTTCTAAACCTTGCGTCTTTCTTGGCTACTCCCTCACTCAATGTGCCTACCTGTGCTATGATCTATCTGCGTCCCGTATGTATACATCTCGCGATGTTCGCTTTGTGGAGGATATATTTCCCTTTGCTACCATTCCTATGGACTCTTCCGTACCTCCTCTATCTGCATTATTACCTCTTGAGTCCTATGAACCCGCTGTTGTTCCGGTTCATCACCCTCCCCCCACGGCAACCCCCCCAGCCGAGAGCACCAGTGCCCAACCCGAGAGCTCTCTCCCTCCATCCGCTAGCCCTCCTTTGTCTCCATCTCCTGTTCCCCCTTCCCATGCCTCCAGCAGTGCTTCCACCTCCGCTTCTCCGCCTCCTCCCCCACCACCACAACACTCTATGACAACTCGCTCTCAAAACCAAATCTACAAACCTCGTACCATCTTTAACCTCCAAGCTCAGTTACAAAACCGCTACCTTTAAACCGAGCCCTCCACCCTTAAGCAGGCCTTGCAGTGTCCGCAGTGGTGTGTTGCGATGTCTGACGAGTATAGTGCGCTTCTTCACAATGATATGTGGTCCTTAGTTCCCCCGTCGTCTGATTTGAATATTGTTGGCTGTAAGTGGGTGTTCAGAATTAAGCGGAAACCGGATGGCTCGATTGACAAGTACAAGGCTCGACTGGTTGCCAAAGGGTTTACACAATGGCCTGGTTTGGATTACTTTGAGGCCTTTAGTCCTGTCGTTAAGCCCGTTACGATTCACCTTGTCCTTAGTATTACGGTTTCCATGGGTTGGTGCCTTCGCCAACTCGATGTCAATAATGCCTTCCTGTAGGGGACACTAGCTGAAGATGTCTATATGAGTCAACCGCCTGGGTTTGAGGATGCTACAAAACCCACATTTGTGTGTAAGCTTCGTAAGGCAATTTATGGCCTTAAGCGAGCACCTCGTGCACAGTACCATGAGCTTAAAAATTTTCTTCTTACTATGGGGTTTGTTAATTCGGTTCTTTGATTAAATCGCTATTTGTTTGTCGCACGTCCACCAAGTATTACTATGCTCTTGGTATATGTCGATGACATTATTGTTACAGTAGCTCACTGAAAGGCGTGTTCAGTGGTATTATTGATCGGCTTGGCTCTGGGTTCTCTATTAAGGATCTCGGTCTCTTATCGTATTTCTTGGGGGTTGAGGTCACACATTCTGCCCTGGGCATGCTCCTCACGCAAACCAGGTATACTCGTGAGTTACTATCTCAGTTCATATGGAGGAATCCAAGCCGCCTCCACGCCTATGCCTCGCGATGCCTTTTACGGTGATCCTGTTGTCTCTCCCGCTTTTTCAAACCCTACTCAAGATGCCGTCAAATCTTGGGGCTTTACGATGATTTATGCTTTACACGGTTGATATTCGGTTTGCCGTTAATAAGCTATCTCGGTTTATGCATCGCGCCGATCGAGTACCATTGGATGTTAGTCAAACGTGTGTTGCGTTACTTGTCTGGCACCGCCACTATGGGTCTGCAGTTATATCAGGATTCGCCGTTGGCTCTGCATGCTTTCTCTGATTCTGATTGGGGGGGGAATAGGGAAGCTGGTTATACTTCTACCTCTGCGTATATAGTCTTCTTGGGTAGGAATGCGATTTCCTGGAGCTCCAAGAAGCAAACCTCGATCTCGTTCGTCCAACGGTCGAATACAGATGTGTTCTTCGATCTCCGCGCAGAGATTGCTTGGTGACCTATCCGCTGCGGATCTCGGTTTTTCGGTTCGAGACTACACCGGTGATTTTTGTGATAATTTAGGTGCTCTTCGACTAAGCGCCAATCCAGTGTTTCACTCGCGCATGAAGCATGTTGCTATCGATTATCACTTCATTCGTGAGCATGTTGAGAGAGGACTTGTTCGCGTTGCTCGTGTAGCTCTATCTGTCGATCGCCATGATGTTCTCACCAAGCCCCTGCCACGTTTATCTTTTTCTACTTTCGTTTCCAAGCTTGGCCTTCGCACAGCGCCGTCAGCTTGAGGGAGCGTATTAGACAATAGTTATTTTAACAATCTATTAAGTATATGGGAAGAAAATTACAAGGTTTTAGTGCACACCCCCATGCACCCTCCAAAAAAAAAATAACGTCATCAATACACATACCCCGCCTCCTTATAACCCTAGTTCGGAAAATCCGAGGTAGGAAAAAGCGGGTACTAGGAAAAGAGTGTGCGCTTTATGTATTGGGACCTATCTCTAGTTACCAAAGTAAGCCACATTCTCAAGCAGGCAAAAATGCTGCATACTAATCAAAGCATCCAAAAATAGTCAGGTGGAAAGAAGCCCAGCTGCATTCCAATTCCAACATTTGAATGGCTGATCTTTTTGCACTCTTCATACGATTATGAAGAGTGCTTCCCACCATGGAAGTCTTGGAGAAATCCATTTCTAGTCAGCATTTGAGTAAGAAAAAACCAAGGAAGGCTTGAGACTCGCATCCTTTTTTGGTGAAGACTGACTGCTGCTTCCATCGTAAATTAGACAGCAACCTGGCCAAGGAATTCAGTTTTTTCAGACTTATTTTCTCCAAAAACTATTAGATAAAAATTATTTCTTGCACCCAGTTACTTCAAGAATGCTACGATTGTTGATTTCTTTTCACGAAGTCTTCATTGTGGATTGTTCCAAAACCATTGGTAATTTAATTTTCTTTTCTTTTATCATGTTTTATTCTGTTTATCGCATGATTTCATGTTTCGTTCTTCTAATTATGAGTAGCTAAATTTTTGATAGCTAAATTATATGATGGAACTACGGAATTAATGCATAACGATGATCTAGGGATGAGTATGGCTTAAAAGTTAAACCTTTTGAATGTTTGTGTTCTAGAACATCACCTTAATGCTTGAATTAAATTGATCACTTGATTCATGAACACACACACGAACTCTATAAATGTATTTTGCGAGAGAGTTTGCAACTAGGTTTTTAGAATTGCCACGCATGAACTAGTCGAGTTTTTGGCAGCCGGTTTCTTAGTAAGGTTTTTTACCTAAGCCTTGAACTCGGTAAATGCGGAGTGTCTCATAGTTCTTCATCATATTTGGTCAAATAAATCCTATAGAGGGGACTGTTGAACCGAATATAAGGTAACTAGGTTGTGGTATTAGTGCACAAGGACCAGTTTAGGAGATTGCACCCACAACGCATTCATTAGAAACCATTGGTTGGTTGGTAGGTTAAGGTTCGTCCCTAGTGATTCGATACAAGTGTTAAGAGTAGTGTCCTGACCATAATCTGGCTATTCCTTCTTTCATATATTTTAAAGTTAAAAATTTTATTTTCTTAGCTATAGTTAATACTTCCACCCCTATTGTGAGACTAAACTAAATACGAGTGTGATTGTGATACTTAACTGATTCCTCGTAGGATACGAAATTGCTTACCGTTGTAGTACAACCGACCCAGTACTCTACCGGTTAAAGTTGGTTTACTAGAATTTGGCCATCAAGCTTTCTGATGCCGTTGCCGGAGAATCAGTCAATATCATAAAATCATTTAAGTGTTTAGGATTAGGTCATTTTTATTTTACAGTTTCCTTGTTGTTTTGGTGATTGTAGTGTATGACCCGAAGTTCCAAGGAACATTTACTTCCTTTGATTTCAGAAATTGAAGCATTTTCAAGGCATCAGAACAGCGTGAGGAAGAAGATGTGTATTGAGAAACCATCTAAATCAGTTGTTGAAGTGGAATTCGATTCAGAAGAAACATAAATGTCTTCAGGGACCAGACTTCCAAGCTCGATAATCTGTGCTACAAAACGGTAACATAAGACTACCACGCGTAAATCCGATAACAAAATTTGGCAATTAGGGCCTAGATAATTAACAAAACCGTGGTTTTTATAATATATACTATTTACTCAAAATGGTCCAATTTATCACAATAATTGCTCGAAATGATATGATAAAACCAAGAAACACATATGAAATGGGAATAAAACATCGTGAAATGTTTCATCAAGTTGACTTACATAAGTTGTCTATATAGTTTTTTTAAGGCTACAACTTTTATTAATTAATAATAATCCGCGATACACACATGAGCAACACGAGAAGGGTGGGAGGAGCCCATTCCACGAGAGATTTAAGGTGCAACAGTTTTAGGAATATTATACCAAGTGACATCTATTAGAGCCTCTTATTTTTACTATTTTTCACTTAATATATTTTTATCGTGTGTGAGATGTTAGAAGTAAATGATTGTAATGTATGCCAGTTGGCATATCCTAATACAACGGTTGTATTATAAATTTTTCCGTTTACCTGGGTTCTATTCAGAGGGCGGATCCAGAGAAAACGTTCAGCGCGTGCATCGGTTTTTTTCTTAGTAGTAATTTTTTTCTTTCCAATGGGTGCGGAGAATATTTCTAATGTAGTATTAACCTTTTTTCTGGTTGAGTGAAGTCCGCGGACCCCATAGTAGTCAACATACATACATCCACCTCTGGCTCTATTAGCATCGATAAGTTTTCAGGATACGGTATTGGGTGTCGGTGTGTAATTTCTATTGATTATCTAAATATGGAAATAAGAAAATTAAATTTAAATTCTATAAGGGGATACGTCAAGTTCAATGTATATTCACAAGATCAACATTTTCCGTTTAAAAAAGAATGAATTAGAAAAAATTTCCAGCGTTTTGGCTATAAAAAGGGAGGCACTATTTATTATTTCGCACATCGCAAACACCTCGTCTTAAGCCGGCTGACCCTCTACTTTGAAACCCTTCTACTCCATTTTTTTTTTTTTTTTTTTTTTTTTTTTTGATCTGCAACAACACTTCTATTTCTTTATTTATTTATTTTTGAGATCTGCAACATCACACTTAGCTCGAGCAAAATCCGATTTCTGATTAGCAGGTGTGTATTATTATTATTATTATTATTTTTTTTTTAGTTTAGTTTTCATTTGATTTTGATGTGACAGACAATTTTGTTTGTTTGTTTGTTTTTTTATTTTTTTTTGCGTATCGAGTAAGAATTTTTTTCTCACATCCTCTCAGAGTATCAATGATCTGTTCAGTGACTATGTTGATTTTCTAGCGGGTGTATTGTTTTTGGTTTGGTTTTTTTTCTTTACCAGAGAAATTTCTCCGGCACCGGAATTCAATTGTCGAAAAATTTCAAATCCCCGGCAAATTCAATGATTTGGGATTCACTAGAGATTCACCGATTTTCGTGAAATTTTTAAATCTCTGGTAGCATTAAAAAATAATTGGAATCAAAGGAAAAATCATCGGAATTGGAGTCGCAGGATATACGGACTTTAGGAGTGTAATGACTCACGGAGACAATTATAATGAAAAGAAGAATACTCATACAACGATTGATCGATGTGCATGGTTAATTTTACCAAAAGAGGTGTATTTTTTATTCTTAACAAGAAAAGTGTAGTCAGATTCTCTATCCACATTGAATAAATTTGTTTTTAGAGTTTGCGTAATAATTATCAACCAATGGTAGTTCCCTCAACCAATTGGTTAATTAGTTTCTATATATGCAAGCTTGTTATTCTAGATACGGTGGAGAATTTTCATGAGTTCATTTCCATGTTAGACGGTTTATAACCCAAGGAATGTCATTGTAAATACCAGAAGAAAGGTCCCTCACAATGTTGTCGTTTGTGACGAGTGCAGCT
The DNA here is from genome assembly GCA_026214975.1 of Gentiana macrophylla. NCBI lineage: Eukaryota > Viridiplantae > Streptophyta > Magnoliopsida > Gentianales > Gentianaceae > Gentiana > Gentiana macrophylla. The sequence continues at coordinate 18,708,005 of CM047817.1, read as the reverse complement.
GTTAAAGTTGGCTCTATTTTAATTTTCAAGGATATCCTGATTGTCTCTTATTTCTTTGGTAGAGGTTCAAGCTCATAGTCCAGGAGGTGCTGAAGGTGTAAAAGGAATGATTAAGAAAAATCGAAAAAGCAAATAAAATAGTAGCAATTAATTGTCTTTTGCTAATTTATGGAAAAACTTATTTTTTTTTAGATGAATTATGGAAAAACGTAGATGCTTTTGTTTTGTCATTATTTTATTCTTGTTCATTTTGTGCTTGCTTTTGCAGATCGTGGAACTGAAGAACGGTTTGAATGACTAAGAAGTATCTGCACATACTAATACAGATGGATTGCAAACGAAGGATGAGTAGAATAGATAGATTGCAAGTAGATTCTACCTATACAGAGTTTGCACATACTATTACAGAAAGATCGTTGTTCATGACATATCATTTTATATGGATTTTAATAGGTATTTTCCATTGCTTTTCCCTTTTTTATGTTATACTTTGGTGCGCCTTAGAACATTAGCGTCAAACATACGGGGAGGTAAAATTTGATGTCTTTGGGTGTTCTTGCAGCTTGGTGTTGTGGTTGTTGAGGCTACTTGGTTGGTTCTCATTCAGATTTTATTGAATTTTAAAGGGATCCAAGTACTATTTCCAAATCTTCATAGCTAACCTCATCTTTATTGAGTTTGTGTTCGTTTTTCATTGTAACTGCAGCATTGATGTTACCGGTGTTCTCTTTCTTCTTTTTTCACCTTTCTTACATTGTAGTGTTTATGTTGATACACTTCATCTCAATAATAGTATGTTTTGTTCTAAAAAAAAAAATACATTATGTTCAATTAATAGTATGTTGATTCACTTCATCTCAATAATATGTTTCCATGGTTGCTTATAGCCATTAACTGCTAATGTATGTCTTATATTGTTAGACTTGTTGTTTGATATATTTGCAACGTATTCCTTTAGATTTGTGGTAGATAATCAAAAAATGTTTCATTTCAATGTTTGATATTTAACTTCTTTTTTTCTTGCAGATTGACAAGGCCAAAGCGTCATACCGAACTCTAGGTAAAATGTGCATTTAAATACGAACATTGTGCGTCCTAAAAGACGCGCAAACACATCTAATGTTTGGCATACCAACAGAGGCGTACCAACAGAGGCGTCCCAACAGATAATAATTGGCGGGATCCTAACAGCCGCGTAAGCACATTTAATGAGCGGCGGCCTAATAGATCCGCCATGGAAAATGGTAGGGGTAGGAGTAGGGGTAGGGATAGGGATAGGGGTAGGGTAGGGGTAGAAGGCAAGGGTCAGAAAATGGTTGGGGCCGTAACGGAGTCGTAAGGACTGAAAACTCTAGGCATCCTGAAGGGAGCACAAGCACTAGCATTGAAACTGATGGGCGCCACCCCCTAACAGAAGCACGGACGAAGAAGATGATGGGCCTCCTAACGGAAACACAGGGCCAGATGGATCGGTTCAAGCTCGTCCAAATCAAGTATGGAGGGAAAAATCTGATGCATAAGAAAACATCTAAAATGTTATGTAAAGATAAAGTTTGTGGATTATTCTAATTATTAAATCATCTATGTAGGCATTGAATTAACTTAAATTATTGTATCGACATTGTAATCTCTACTATAAATACCTTTATACCAGTGAAATAATATATTTTCCTTCTTCTTATACTTTGTATTAAGGTATAAAGAATGTTTTTGTATATATTATTGAGAGAGCTATTACATGAATATATATAATACTACAATGTACAATTGTAACAGCTAGCATGGTCTAAGGCATGGTCTAAGGCTAAAGACTAGGGCTATTAATTACAATTATTACAATAGATGTTACACTAATATATGTTACACTAATACCACCCCTCAAGTAGGGCGAGGAACGAGGCCTAACTTGTCACGCTGATGGCGGAACGCAGGGCGAGGAAGAGATTTTGTCAGACAATCAGCTAGTTGATCCGAGGCATTGACGTGAGCAATCCGAAGAGAACCACTCTGAACCTGATCTCGAATAAAGTGATAATCGATAGCTACATGTTTCATACGAGAGTGAAACATGGGATTCAAACAAAATTGTGTAGTGCCAAGATTATTGCAGTAAATAACCGGGGAGTCAGGTAGTGATATACTAAGATATTTAAGAAGAAATGTGAGCCAGTTGATTTCAGCAGTTGCAGCAGCGACCGCACGGTATTCTGCTTCAGTCGTTGAACGGGCAACAGTGGGTTGCTTTTTCGAACTCCATGAAATTGCATTGCGGCCAAGATAAATGACATGAGCACTAGTAGACGTATAATCATCTTTGTTACCACCCCAGTCAGCATCCGTGAAAGCATGTAATGTAAGGGGAGAGTTGCGATATAACTGTATTCCATAGTGAGTCGAGCCAGCAATGTATTGAAGTAGTCGTTTAACATGGGACCAGTGAGCATCGGTCGGACCATGCATAAATTGAAACAATTTGTTGACGGCAAATGCAATGTCCGGACGAGTAAAAATGAGGTATTGAAGACTACCAACCACCATACGGTAGAGTACCGGGTCGGAAGTACTACAGTGGAGAGCAAGGTCGTATCCTACGAGGAATCAATCGAATACCAAAGTCATTCTCATGCTTAGTTTAGGTCAATAATAGGTTTGTTCACGGTAATTATGCTATAACGATATTTAAACTAGATAAAGAGAGAAAGAGACATAGCCAAATCATGATCCAATTGAATACTTTCGCCCATCTAATCGACCATTTGGGAATGGAGACTACCAACCAACCATCCTAATGCTTATATCGACTCGTTCATGGGTGCAAACTCCTAAGATAGTACTAGACGCCATGCAACAACCTAGTACCCTTTGCCCGGTTCAACAGTCCGCCTTTAAGGATTTAACTGACCGAAACAAGATAAACGCTCTAGAGCCGCTCAATTTACACCGACAAACCTCGTTACCCAATCGATCTAAACAACTCAGTCAATTGTAGATAACGATCTTAAAACCCCTTTTCCCACACCCCTTCACAACATACATTTATAAAAGTGGTGTGTGTGTTCATGAACTAGGTGATCAAGCTAATTCACGCATTAAGAACAAGTTTTAAGATATGAATTCATCGATATAACAACAATTAAACACCACCCATTCCCACTTTCATCAACTAGAGGGTGATTTCTTCAACTATCACATGGTTTGGCTATGTAGTAATTAGTTACTCATCACAAAGCATGAAATAACAATCAAAGAAGACATTAAAGCAATAAAACTAAAAAGAAGAAGGATTAGTTACCAAAAACGCAAGAAATCGAAGTTGCATCAATCTTCATCCAAACCCATGTCACTTTGGGGAAGAAGAATAACATAAAATGCAAAATCCAAGAGAGTTAAGAAAGAATCTAAGCTAGATTAAATCTAATCTAAGAGAAGTTAAAGTAAGAAAGAGTTCTAAGGAGCTAAAAGGGAAGGGATCGACCTAATCTAAGAGTTAGGGTTCTAAGGAGGAGAAGCCATTGCTGAAAATCTATGTAAAAATATATATATATAGGTGCCCAAAAATGTCCGAATGCGTACGCATTCACTCGAATGCGTACGCATTGCTCAAAATGACCCAAATCCGCACATTCTGCTCTAGGAATGCGTACGCATTCGATTGAATGCGTGCGCATTGCCCTGTCAGCATTGACGGCCTTCAGTAATTTGGCAATATCTTTGCCTGCAGAGCTCTGATTTGAGTGATTCAAAGTGCGTTGGAAAGCTCATTCAATTATATACAACTTTCATGAAGACCACAAGTCCAGAAAATGGCTCCAAAATAGTTCAAATTGCAGATAAAGTGAATGTAAGGCGAAAACACCCACTATATTTGTTCCGTTTCCATCCCCGGGCTTCGGTTATGCCACTCTAAGTCTCATGCCTTGTCTTCCGGGCTCATAACTCACCTAGATCCTGCATCACAACATTCAAACACATACCAAGCATAACTCCGCAAGATAACTATGGCTCGAAAATGGTCAAAATACCATAAAATAGTGAGGTTTTCCATCTATTTGACAGTTTGCCTCAAAGTGAGTGTGCAATGCATTTTGCCCTATAAATGGTCTAAAACTACCCAATACAAGACAAAAGTGTCATAAATGGGGGTTAAAACATGCACCAAAGCATAGTAAAGTTGACTCTCATCAACCACCTCCCACTTAGCGTTTGCTCGCCCTCGAGCAAAATGAGCGTTTTAAAAGATTCCAAAGAGTCAATGTTACACGCGTAGGTCAAGCCAATCATATATCAAAGATAACCGACAAGTAAAAGAGTAAATGAATGCAACTTAACCATACCTTATCAAGCAAATGGGATGTGTGTGTGTGTATAGCTTCTCCTACATTTACCACGGTTTTACCGGTTTGGATTATGGACTCCCGGTTAATACGACTACACCATAGGCTCATACTTCATAAGCATCTCCACTAATCGGGACCAAACCGAGGCTAAGCAAGGTCGAGTAGGACTTGCAAGGTTGTAATGTTAGGCTAGAGACGGGGCTAACCGAAAGGAATTTCTGGGGAATAAACAACAAAGAGATAAACACGAGCAAGCTCAATCATAAGGTGTAACAATATTCAACGTAGCTAGATGTACCCTTCTCTAGCTCAAAAAGAAAATGGAAACATGATCCAAGAGGTAAAATGCCATATCGCACTATGTCTCAAGTGTAACAAGGCAAAAATGTATAAGAATCATGTTTTCACAATAAGGACTCATCCCAAACACCAACATCACATACAAATGAATACAAGAATCCTAACACACTTGGCTTTCTTTGACTCAACCTTTTATTTTCCTTTTCATGACTTTTTTTGATTTTGAATTTTTTTTTTGAACTTGAATTTTTATCAGATTTGAGTCAAAGGCCATTACATACACAAAATACGAATCGAGCTCCTACCTCCAAATCATGAAATAGCTCTAATCCAATATATATATATATATATATATATATATATATATATATATATATATATATATATATATATATATATATATATATATATATATATATATATATATATATATATTGTTAAAAAGGATTCAAGAAATCTTTTAGCTTTAAAGATAATCACGTGAAGAAACGAATATTGTGCAAATGTCATTGCATGTCCCATCTTGGTGACATGGTACCGTACCATCCGTTTCATGCGGTATGGTATATCGTACTCATAACCTTCCCGCTTCGGCGGCACTACTTGATCCTTCTTGCTTGATGGGCCCGCCGAGGGTTTCACGGTCGAGTTAGCTGCGCGTCGGGCCTGTGACCGTGGTTGTAGGACCTGAGGCAAGTGGACTCTCCGGAAGCCCCAGAGATTGGGTGTCGGAAGGACGGACTCCACTATAAAAATTACTTGTTGTTGATATAAGGTGAGTGAAATATGAGTCATAAGGCAGAGACCATCGTATCAGCTGCATCGATGTCTAGTAAAGGAACTTGAGGAATTGACGGACTTGCTTGTACTTGCTTGACTTGATAATGGTGAACAAAACTTAGACAAGTAATCTCTCATTTAAATATATATTCATATATACTTGACATGAATCTTTCTAAATTTTAAATATTAACTCGTTCATGATTTTAAGGCTTGGTATAACTTGTATATAATAAAGTTGTTTCTAAATGTAACACTCTCACACACGGCTCATACCAGCCTTTTGCTCACGACTCTCTTTTCTTGTCCTTTTGTTCATGTTGTTTTTCTTTTCTGTTATAAATAATCCAGGTAGTGCATCCAGAGAAAAGAAATAAAGGGGACCGACGAGATTGGTTAAAAGGATAATATTCTTGGCACGAGATGACGAAGATCACTATGCATTTCTTTTATCTAGTTAAAAGTTATGTTATTCTTAAATGTTGTAATTTATTTAATAAATCAATAATGTAGAAATGTACACTTACTTATTGATCAATAAAACAATGGGGTTTTTAGTGAAGTATTTGCGATAACATCGCAGTCTGCTCCTAGAATGACCTCAGTAGACCTAGGGGTCGGGAGCGGGCCGTTACAGGTGTTACTGATTCTAAACCTTATGCTTTCCGTGGAACTCGATAATGACTCAGATTTATTTGGAGCTATTAGTGAAATAATTTATGCAGTGACAACGAATATGTAGTGATACTGAAGTGTAAAATGATTTATGCAGTGACACGTGATTTTGTATTCATAAATTATCAATGAAGATGTAGTGACACATGACCTGGTCTTCATAAAGTATCCTTAAAGATGTAGTGATATTGATTTGGTCATCATAAAGTGTCACCGATTCGTTTCTTATTTATTTCTAATTGACATTTCAACTTTTTACCGTTCTGCGATATGATAATATTGATGTCACCGCATATACGATTGTTATTTCACTAATGATTGTCCTCAGATCTCAGAATTGACAATGTAGTTGTATCATCAATTGTTGTTATAACGGATCGTAAGAGTTGATGGTGATTGTGAGAAGAACAAGAACACAGATTTAACATGGTTTACGACAATGTGTCGACTACTCCACAGACAAATATGGATATTTTATTATTCATAGAGAGTTACGAAAAAGATTACAAAGATGTTACAAATACAATGGTATTTATAGGCCTTGGGATTAAAACCCTAACCACTTTAACAGTCCATAAAGACGTGTTCCCTAAGTAATGTTGAGTACAACCTCAGCACAACAGACACAGTAGACGATAAAATCAGTTCACCGCTTTAGATGAACACCAGACTCAGCAGCAGTAGTACATTGCTCAGCTTACCAAATAGACTTCCAACACAGACTCAATAGCATAATTTAAGTCAGCATTACAAATATCTCCATTGGCTTGAACTCCATGATGACTAACAAACCAGATGCACAACCAAGTGTCAGATTTCCTCGTGTCTTCCGATTTGAATATCTTAGCAAAACCCCCACTTCAGCTAAGTATTCCAGATTCAGATTAACAATTTTGGATGTTTAGCAAGTCCAAACACAGTTGAAACTTGTCCCTTGGAACAAATTTAGTGAACATATCAGCAGGATTAATATCAATGATGATCTTTTCCATCTTGACCCTCCTCTCATTCATTCAGACAATGATACCTCACATCAATGTGCATGGTTCTCTCATGATGAAACCGATCCTTATCCAATCATATTGCACACAAACTATCACAATACACCTTTACTTGATCTTGATGCATACTCAGATCATTGACCAGCCCTTTTAACCAGATTGTTGCATTTGTTGCTTCTGTCAGTGCCATATACTATGCCTGAGTAGTAGATAATGTCATTGTTTCTTGTAAAGTTTCCTTCCAAACTACCACAAAAACAACCAAAGTAAATACATACCAGTCATAGATCTTCTGCTGTCCATATTAGCAGCATAATCAGAATCACATTACCCTATGACCAAACATTGAGTACCACCTCCATAAATGAGTCCAACATCAGAAGTACCCCTAAGGTACCTAAACACCCACTTCACATCTTTCCAGTGTTCCTTTCCAGGTTGAGCCATAAACTTGCTGACAACACTGATTGCCTGTGCCAAATCAGGCCTAATGTAGACCATGGCATACTTCAGACTTCTTATTGCACTAGTATATGTAACTCTTGGTATGTATTCTTCCTCCTCAGCTGATTGTGTAGCAAACAAAGTAGGAAAATATAGATTTGATGCCATTGGAGTGTCTATAGATTTGACATCTGACATGCCAAAATTGGACGGTATCTTCTTAATATAATCCCTTTGAGACAGAAACAACTTCCATTGCTTTCTATTTCTGTAGATCTCAATCTCCATCTTTTTCTTCGCTTTCCCCAAATCCTTCATCTCAAATTCATCTTTGACCAGATTCATCAGATCTTAAGTGTCAGACTTGTTTACAACATCTATCTACATATCATCTGCATACGAACTGGATAGATGACCGAACCATCCTTTAACTTGTTGTGATAAACATAAAAATCATACTGAGACTTTTGTTATAGCCCAAATTGAATCATATAGTCACAAACTTCTTATACCACTTTGCTTGGAGTCTGCTTAAGTCCATACAAGGACTTCCTTAGTTTGAAAACATACCCTTCTTTTCCAGAACTTAAAACCACTGCAATTTGAGCCATATATATATATATATATATATATATATATATATATATATATATATATATATATATATATATATATATATATATATATATATATATATATATATATATGTGTGTGTGTGTGTGTGTGTGCTTATCAACATCCCTGTGTTGAAAAATTGTCTTCATATCTAGCTGCTTAAGTTCAAGATTCTGATGTGCCAGCACTTTTAATAACACACTGATGGAGGTGTGTCTAACTATTAGTGAGAATATCTCATCATAATCCACCCTATCCTTCTGACTGAACCCTCTAGCAACCAAGCATGCTTTATATTTTGTTTCCTCAGCAGGTGATATTCTTTCCTTTTTCTGGAAGATCCATTTGCAGCTAACAACCCTTCTCTCATGTGGCTGTTTGACCAGATCCCAAGTCTAATTCTTCTAAAGTGACTCCATTTCATTTCCTATGGAAGTAATCCATTGAGATGCCTCTAAATATGTGACAGGTTTCTTGTAAGTTGTTGGCTCAGACCTATCCACCTCTTCAGCTATCTAAAGTTCATATCCAACTATGTCCTCAAACCATACCTTGTGGGGGGGTCTAACATTGGTCCATCTAGATCAGCTGAGAGCTAAGCTATACTCTGCTAACCAACTTCTGTTGTTTGAGTATCACCGACCCTTTTTCAGTTGACTTGTTAGGATTTAGACCTGTTGAGTGTTGACTATCCTCAATTGAGGCTAATTCAGATGACTGAATCTGCAGCTCCTCCTGCTTGTCAACCCTCTGAGTTTCAGATCTAATTTCAGATTTAGATTCACTGATTAGTTGAGCATATAATTTTCATCAAAGACAACACTTTTGCTGAGTATAACCCTATTTTTAGCTGATGACTATGTACCCCTTAACTCATATTCATACCCTACAAATACTCCATTCTTGGCCCTAGGTTCCATTTGTTTTTTTATAATACAAACAACACTAATAATAATAAGAACAATAATAATAACAAAATCAAATCAAATCACTTTTCAAACCCCTCATTTTATGGAAATCATTCATTGAAATACACCTAACAAATCACGCCTATGTATAACTTCCTCAATATCACTTCTCTCATTTCTCTCATCAATCTTTCTTCATCTTCAATAATCAAATTTTATATACACTGCCATCAACTGCACAAAGCAACGCCATCATCAACTATGTATGTACATCAAGATATTGAGGGTAGCAGACAGATATGTAGAGCATGAGATGACCTATGAAGGCATATAATGATATTTTTGCAAAATAAACAAATTTCATATGATATATATTGCATATGAAATTTACCTTCAATAACATGGTAGTAAATTGTGCTTCCAAAAAACCCTCATACCTGAGTAATCTGCAGGCTTCCCTGACCATACCTCAAGTGGTGTGAGGCCCCCTATTGATTAACTAGCATGATGTGTTCACAACCTCTACCCAAAATCTCCTTGCCAACCCAACATTAGATAGCATGCACCTTGCCCTCTCCAAAAGAGTTTGATTCATTCTTTCTGCAATACAATTTTGTTGTGGACTATGTCTGACTGTATGATACCTAGCAATGCCTTATTTCTTGCCGAATTCATCAAACTCGGACCAATAGAATTCCAGACCATTATTAGTTCTAAGTCTCTTAATCTTCTTCCTAGTTTGATTCTCAACCAATACCATCCACTACTTGAAGTGCTTGAATGCATCACCCTTATGCTTCATCATTACTACTCAACCCATTATTGAATAATCATATATAAAGGACACAAAGCATCTGTGACCATCCAAAGACTCCACTCTTGAAGGCCCCTAACAATCAGAATGGACATAATCAAGTGTCCCTTTTGTGATGTGAATTTCTTTTGGGAACTTGATCCTATGTAGCTTCCCAAACACAAAGTGCTCACAAAATTCCAGCTCATTGACCTTTCCAACAAACCTCGTTACCTAATCGATTCTAAACAACTCAGTCAATTATAAGCAACGATTTTAAAACCCATTTTCCCACACCCATTCGCAACATACATTTATAAAAGTGGTGTGAGAGATCATGAATCAAGTGATCAAGTCAATTCAAGAATTAAGCACAAGTTTTAACACACGAATTCGTCGATACAATAACAATCAAGCACTACCCATTCGCAATTTCATTAATTAAAAGGGGATTTAGCTATGTAGGAATTTAGCTACTCATTATAACTACAAAAGCAAGAAGCAAAAAAGAGATTAAAGCAATAAAACAAAAATGAAATGAAATTAATTACAAAAACACAAAAAAGCTGAGGTTTCTTCAAACTTCATACAAACCCATGTCAATTGGGGAAGAAAAAGACTTCAAAATACCAAAATTCCAAAAGTTGTGCTAGAATCTAAGCTAAACTATGTTTAATATAAGAGAATATGGTGTAAAAGTAAATCTAAGGATCAAAATTGTAAAAGTTGATCTAAGATGAGCTCCATCTAAAAGTATGGCTAAGAGAATGTGATGCGATCCCTTCGGAGGTTCCCGACCCGTTGGTCCCGATGCCGCCGATTGATCATTTGGTTATTCGAGACGGTCCGATGACACGGCTTCGAAGAAACGGATGCGTGATGCTTTGGACACGTTGATCATTGATATATGTAACGAGCAAGCACAAGTGAAGCCGGACGGCGAAAGCGATCTATTTGTTGCGTTATTTATATGCTACGGAGCTCGGAGATCACGAGGACGGATTAGCTTGACGTCCGCGACGTCGTTTATTTTCTATTATATTATTAGGTTATTTTTGAGGATTATTTTATTAATTCCTATTATATTTTTAGGCGCCCCTTTTTAGGTATTACCAAACTACCCTTATGATTTTATTCTTGTAGCCTATATAAAGGCAAACCTATTATTTCAGAAGACAGACTTTTTGATATTATTTTACACACAAGAGTTTTCTCTTCTTCCCTTGGTCTGTGATTGATCAAGAACATCGCTTGCGAGCGAGTGATCTCTTTGTCGTAGAGATTGCACCCCTTTCGAGAGCTTATCAGCGTTCTTGAGCAAAGCGTTGAGTTGTTCTTGGCCCTCTTCCTAGACTCACTGCCCCAGCTTAGGTTAGGGTTTTTCCGCTCGTATTGATCCTTTCGTCGATCTCCTGGGATCGTATCGCATCAGTTGGTAGCAGAGCTCAGCGACGAAGGTATCAAATATCCCTAGTTTGTTTTTTTTTGTTTGATTCGAAATTCCAAAAAAAAAATCAAAAAAAAAAAGTTTCAGCTTTCTCGTTCGTGTTTCCTGCGTGCTATTGTTTTTCCTGTTCTTCTTTGTTAAAATAAAAAATAAAAAAATTCACATTCCCAAGGTTTTGTTTTTTTTTTTTCCCTCCGTTCTTGCATCATATTCAAAAAACCAAAAGGGAATTCAGCGTTCTTTTGTTTCTTGCTTGCTGATCGCTTCCTGCGTTTCCTTTAACCTAAATTAGTCCTTCACCTTTGTTGTCACACCGTGTCCATCAACAAAAAAAAAAAAGGGAACAAAATTCTATCAGGCGGCTGTGCACACAAACCTTTAGGTTTGACCTAATTTCTTTTATATTAAGTTGTATTCTCCTGATTTGTTTTATTATAATTACCCAAGTTCGGCCTAGTTAGAAAAAAGAAAAAAAAAAGGTTTAAAAAAAACAGCCTCTATCACACCCAGGGTGTGACACACTCTGATTTTCGACCAAAAAAAAAAAAAATTACCGACTCGTTTTTCTTGCATAGCCAAACCATTCTGGTACTAGTACTCCCTTCTATAACCATTTGCCTTTCTTCCAAACACTCTTTTTCCACCCTTATCCTAGTGGTCACATCTAGGTAGTAGGTCTTAGGATCACTTTTCGGTTGCTCGTATTCTGATTTGCTCAACAAAGGGTGCTCCTACCACTCAGAGAACGAGGGTGAGTGACAAACACGAGTGATTGTGAGATAAAATGGTGAGACATGGGGATGATGAGCCAGTGACGGATGGTCGTTTTAAGATATTGTCCGACAACTTGACTAGGGAGATCACCGACCGCGTAGATCAGAGAATGGCTAGAATTGAACATACCGTGAATGGCTTGGCCGCACTACCACAAGCCCTGGCCGAATTGACAGCCAGGATGAATGACATGATGAGAGGTGATGGTGGTAACGGTGGCAATAGGAATGGTGGTACCGGTGTCAATGGGAATGGTGGTAACGGAGGTCATGTGAATGCCAACGACGACGCTTGATCTTCCGGAGGATGACCACGTGGATAATAATATGAGGCAAGTTAAGATGAAGTTGCCGCCTTTTCGGTTCGATGGATGCGGATGCCTACCTCGAGTGGGAATCGAAGTTGGAGCAAATTTTTGAGTGTAATAACTACTCTGACGAGAAGAAGTTCAAGTTAGCTCAACTAGAATTCACCGGGTATGCTATGATATGGTTGAGGCAGTTGAATTTTGCTCGGCGTTGTAGCCATGAGAATGAAGTAAGTACGTGGACGGAGTCAAGAGGAAATGAAAAGACGCTTTGTGCCTCCTTCAGATTATAATCTTGCGATGATCGGCAATCGCAAACCATTAAGCAAGGGGAGCGTTCGTGGCGGTGTATTATCGTGAGATGGTCACACCGATAGCTAAGGCTCGCATTCGTGAGAGCGATGAGATGACTATGACACGCTTCGACCGGTTACGGACGGATATTGCGAATCGGGTCGAAGCACAAGCCTGCCCGTCATTACACGAGATGTTACATGTCGCTTTGACGCATGAGAGGCGCTTGAGGCGACGGAGAGAGTGATTTTGCGAGATCTTCGGTAGTGGCTTTTGGTGTGCGCGTCCCTTCCATTTAGAGGGGACTCATCTAGATTACCCTGCACTCGCCGAGACAGCCCCTTGTTCCATGTAGAGGTTCCTAAGCCAAAGGAGAATGATAAAGGGAAAGGTGTAGCAAGTATTTTGAAGCCATCTCACGAGATACAATGCCATAAGTGCCAAGGGATGGGTCATATAGCTTCCCAATGTCCGTCAAGGCGTCGCATTATGCTTATTGAAGAGGCTAATGGTGAGAGTCGATATGCTTCGCCTTCGAGGAGGAGGGACGATGTTGTGGACGGTGATGGTGAGTATGAGCTTGACGCAGCTTGATCTGGTCGTGGTCTCGCCACGCTTGTGATAAAGCGGCGCTTAGTAGTGTGATGAAGACAGAGGATAATTTGCAAAGTGAGAACATTTTTCATACAAGGTGTTTGGTGACAGGACGGGTGTGTGTGATGATTATTGATCCGGGAAGTTGCACAAACGTTGTTAGTGCGGGTTTTGTATCGAGTTTGGATCTTCCTACAATTTCCCACCCACAACCATACAAGCTTCAATGGTTGAATGATGTCGGTGAGATCCGTGTCACCAAACAGGCGAAGATTCGTTTCAATATTGGGAAGTTTGAAGATGAAGTGTTGTGTGATGTGGTTCCGATGCATGTGGGACATCTGTTGTTGGGGCGACCGTGGCAATTTGATAGGAAAGTGATCTATGACGGGTATTTAAACACATACACGTTGCGTCATAAGGGGAATAAGTTTACACTTTGAGCATTACCTCCGGATGAGGTACATAAAGATCAACTCAAATTGGCTGCGGGACGTGAGGAAAAAGAAAAAAAAGAGGGAGCTCAGTCGAAAAAGGAAAAAAGAAAAAGCTCCGACGGGAGAGAAAGAAAAAGAGGGTGTGAAAAAACGAGCGGAGGGTAAAACAACAGTTGAAAATAAAAAGGTGAGTGAGGGCGCTATAGTACCATATGAGGGAGTTTCTAAAGTTGAAAAGTCACAGGTGAGTGAGGGTGCCATTAGTCTCGAGGGAGGAAAGAAAGAGATAAACAAAAAAGGTGAGCGAGTGTTAGGAACTTTCTACATTAAGGCTGGTGAGGTTATTCGTGCTATCGAAAGTGGCACTACCCCTTACCTCTTTATTTATAGAGAGGCTGACCCCCTTCCTCCCCCCTTCCCTCCCTCACCCTGTTTTATGATTTCCACTGACGTAATAGACTCTCTTCCTAGTGTTGTGGTGTCGTTGTTGCAGGAGTTCTAGGACATCTTCCCTGAGGAGGAGCCGAGTGGTTTGCCGCTATTGCGTGGAGTGGAGCACCAAATAGATTTCATCCCGGGGTCGGCGTTACCCAACCGTCCAGCTTATCGGGCCAACCCAGATGAAACCAAGGAGATTCAACGGCAGGTGACAAAGTTGTTGGAGAAGGGCAAGATTCAGCAGTCCATGAGCCCTTGCGCGGTGCCGGTGATTGTGGTGCCAAAGAAAGATGGGTCGTGGCGTATGTGCGTGGATTGCAGGGCCATCAACCAAATTACGATCAGTATCGCCATCCTATCCCACGTTTAGATGATATGCTAGATGAGTTGTGTGGTGCGCCTCAGTATTTTCTAAAATTGATTTAAAGAGTGGCTATCATCAAGTGCGTATTCGTGAGGGTGATGAGTGGAAAACTGCTTTTAAGACTAAGTTTGGGTTGTATGAGTGGCTTGTCATGCCTTTTGGTCTCACTAATGCACCTAGCACATTTATGAGATTAATGAATGAGGTACTTCGGGACTTTATTGGCAAGTTCGTGGTTGTCTATTTTGATGATATTCTTATTTATAGCCATAACTTGGAGGAGCATGTTAGTCACCTAAGGGTTGTCTTAGAAACACTTCGGGATGCACAATTGTATGCTAACCTTAAGAAGTGCACTTTTTGCATGGATAGGGTCGTGTTTCTTGGTTTTGTTGTGAGTGCACAGGGTGTTGAAGTTGACCAGGAGAAGATTAAGGCGGTCCAAGAGTGGCCCGAGCCAACTTCACCCAGCGAGGTTCAGTAGTTTCCATGGTTTGGCGAGCTTCTATAGGCGCTTTGTGAGGATTTGGTAGCATTGCAGCCCCACTAAACGAGTTGGTGAAAAAGAATGTCCAATTTCATTGGGGACCTAAACAAAGGGAGTCTTTCGAAACTCTTAAGTCTCGTTTAGTTTCTGCACCCATACTTGCTTTGCCTGATTTTACTAAAGCTTTTGAAATGGAATGTGATGCTTGGGTGTGGGTATTGGGGTGTGCTTATCCAAGAGGGTCGTCCTATTGCTTATTATAGTGAGAAATTGAAAGGCCCTCGCTTGAATTATGCTACTTATGATAAGGAGTCAGACGCTTTAGTCAGTGTCTTCACACGTGGCAACACTATTTGCGACCTCGAGAGTTCATTATTCACACCGACCACGAGTCACTTAAATATCTTAAGGGTCGAGGTAAGTTGAGTAAGAGGCATGTGCGTTGGATGGAGTTTATTGAGTCTTTCCTTACGTGATTAAGTATAAAAAGGGTCAAGAAAACGTCGTAGCTGATGCTTTGTCCCGTAGGCACACTTTGATCACTACTATGCAAACTAAGTTTCTTGGCTTTGAGTTTATTAAGGAATTGTATGCACTTGATCATGACTTTTCGAAACCATTTGCGGATACTAGTGAGGCGCCATCGCTAAGTTCTTTCGAGTCTTGGTTTCTTATACCTGTGAGCATGCTTTATGTATACCTCGTTGTTCTATACGTGAATTACTTGTTCGTGAAGCACATGGTGGTGGTTTAATGGGTCATTTTGGGGTTACTAAAACGCTTGATATGCTTAAAGCTCATTTTTATTGGCCTAATATGCGTAGTGATGTCGCTCGTTTTTGTGATGCTTGTATTGTGTGTAAGCATGCTAAATCCAAATCCGCACCTCATGGTTTATACACGCCATCGCTTATTCCCACGTCCCTTGGACTGATTTGTCTATGGATTTTGTTTTGGGTTTACCTCGTTCTAAGGAGGTCATGATTCTATCTTTGTGGTTGTGGATAGGTTTTCTAAGATGGCACATTTCATTCCTTGTCATAAAACGAATGATGCTACTTTTATTGGTCGACTTGTTCTTTAAGGAGATTGTTAGTTTGCATGGTGTCCCGCGCACTATTGTGAGTGATAGGGATGTGAAATTCGTTAGTCATTTTGGAAAGTTTTGTGGCAACGCTTTGGGTACTAAGTTATTGTATTCTTCTGCATATCACCCCCAAACGGACGGTCAAACTGAGGTTGTTAATCGAGTATTGGGTCAATTGCTTCGTACTATGGTCCAAAAGAACTTGCGTAATTGGGAAAATTGTTTGCCATATGTGGAATTTATGATAATCGGTGTACTCATTCTCGACTCGTTTTACCCCTTTTGAGGTAGTCTATGGGTTCAACCCCGATACTCCTTTTTCTTTGGCTCCTTTGCCCGCAGGCATGCAGGTTAGCTTGGATGGTGACGCCAAGGCGGAAATGGTGAGAGAGTTGCATGCGCAAGCTCGTGCGAATGTAGAGAAAGCTACGGCTAGGTACGCGAAGCAAGCCAACAAGGGCCGGAAGGAGGTGATCTTTGAGCCTGGTGATTGGGTCTGGTTACACTATCGCAAGGATCGTTTTCCGAGCGTGAAGTCCAAGTTGCATCCACGAGGTGATGGTCCATTTGAAGTCTTGGAGCGGATAAACAACAATGTCTACAAGATCGCGATTCCTGAAGATTGGGGCATTTCTAATTCCATCAATGTTGCTGATTTGATGCCCTTTGACAACCCCTACGATCTGAGGACAGATCCTTCGCAATCGGGAAGGAATGATGCGATCCCTTCGGAGGTTCCCGACCCGTTGGTCCCGATGCCGCCGATTGATCATTTGGTTATTCGAGACGGTCCGATGACACCGCTTCGTAAGAAACAGATCGTGATGCTTTGGACACGTTGATCATTGATATATGTAACGAGCAAGCACAAGTGAAGCCGGACGACGAGCAGTCTATTTGTTGCGTTATTTATGCTACGGAGCTCGGAGATCACGAGGACGGATTAGCTTGACGTCCGCGACGTCGCTTTATTTTCTATTATATTATTAGGTTATTTTTGAGGATTATTTTATTAATTCCTATTATATTTTTAGGCGCCTTTTTTAGGTATTACCAAACTACCCTTATGATTTTATTCTTGTAGCCTATATAAAGGCAAACCTATTATTTCGTAAGATGACTTTTTGATATTATTTTACACACAAGAGTTTTCTCTTCTTCCGCTTGGTCTCATGATTGATCAAGAACATCGCTATGAGCGAGTGATCTCTTTGTCGTAGAGATTGCACCCTTTCGAGAGCTTATCGCGTTCTTGAGCAAAGCGTTGAGTTGTTCTTGGCCCTCTTCCTGTGATCGCTGCCCGCTTAGGTTAGGGTTTTTCCGCTCGTATTGATCCTTTCGTCGATCTCCTGGGATCGTATCGCATCAGAATGTGTTGAAAAATTTGTGAAATAGCTATTTATATGTTCCCAAAATTATGCAGAAAGTCGGTCATAAACGCGCGCTTACCCTATCTTAGCACGCGTTGAATCTGATCAAAGACATGCTGAATGTTGTTGTTTCCTTTTGGCGCCCGCTAAAGCCTCTGGTGCGCGCTAAAGCTGGTATGAAGCTTGCTGATCATTCTGGTTGCCTTCAACGTGAGCTTAAACACCTTGGCGCGCGTTAAGCTTGAGACTTCCAAAATAGAGCATTATGCTTCCTCCTGGCATGCGCTTAACCCCTTTGGCGCGCGCCAAGCATGCTAAGGCCTCAAATTCTTCACTTTTCTTCGTTTCTTCCATTCCCGAGTCTTGATTCTGGGTTCACGAGACACATATTTCCTGCACCGAGCGTAATTCCGCAAGAAAGATAAGGCTCGAATAGGGTTAAAAACACCGTAAAATGCCGAGGTTTCTCATTTGTGTGACGTTTCACCTTTAAGTGAGTGTACAATGCGATTTTACCCTATAATTGGTCTAAGTACCCAAAATGAGCCATAAGTGTCAAAACGGAGGTTAAAACATTCATGGGAACATAGTAAAGTTGACTCTCATCAATTTGTTGTCTCCTTTATGGCTTGTGATAAAATTAAAAATGAAAATCGCCACAAGACTTGTGATAAAAATAAAAATAAAAATCGCCACCGCTGTCTGCAAATTTCATTCTCATATCTTATAACATCAAATAATGTAAAAGAGATAACGTGCATACTTATACCGTACCAACATTGATAATGTGTTGTGTCATACCACACTTATGCTTATGTTTTGCTGGTCGTTACTAGAACACGCCAAAGCAGGGACGGAGGTATGTGAAATGTTGAAGGGGCTAAGCCCACCCGGACAAAAAAATATCACATTAAAATTCTATGTGATCCAGGTTTGATCCGTCAAATTTTCTTAATCCAAACCCACCCGACAAACCGGATATAGTCCATTAGCCCACCTTAGAGTTTAAATCCTGGCTCCGTCCTTACACGCCAAAGACACAAATATGGTGTGATCGATGCATCTTCACATGAGGTCGACAGCAGTATTGAAGAATTTTGATACAAAATTACGGAAAAGTATATTTTTTTGTCACCTTCTTAAGTTTTTCAAAACTATTCATTATATTTCATAATGATATTCTTAACTCGTAATTCTACTTTTTATTACACCTTTAGGACAATTAACATTTGAACAACGTCGGATCCATTGATTTTCTAAAAACAGTAACAAAAATATAGTTAGAGAACCAAAAAATTCAGTATGAAAAAGATAAGGGCTGTTTTTCAGACAATAAGATAATATAAGGAAACCAAAGCGTCGGATTTTATTTATTTATCAACCAATAGTAATGTGACATGTAACACATGTAGTAGTGTTAAACGCCGACATTATGCTTCGCTTCCGTTAAGTGTCTAAAAATGTTATACAAAGTATAGTTATAGGACCCAAAATATCAATATGAAAGATATGGATTAGTTATGCAAAAATAAGAAAAATAGATGATCAAATGTGTAATCACCCCTAAAATTGATATAACTAAAATAGATGAAACCATATAGATGTAAATTAAAATTGCTAAATCAACAGCTGCTCGAGAACGGTTAGCACTTCCTCCATTTTAAAATACTAGCATTATGCATGCTTCATGACGTGTTCGAAAGTTAACAATTTAATCCGAGGTGTTACAAACTTGTTGTAAGTGCACTTGCACATTACCTTGACTTGAAACGTGCTCGCTTGTCTTTTTGAACATCGTCTTGTTTAGTCATTCTGTTGTTTTTTTTTCCAACATCTCATTTGGAACGAGCTTTTAAAAGTACGAAGAAGCTCGTTCTATTAGCTATCGTTTTTGTGTTTAGAGATCCTTTTTTTCCGATCACATTCATATAATCTTTAGTTGAGGGGTGTACATGTACAGAACATTATCAATCATGTGCCCTTAACAATGAGCTTGAAAAGATCGATGAAACTGAATGAAAAATAGATGTTTGCTTCCCGAGGGAACTCAACTCGTGGGTCTCTGGACAATGCTATTTCACATCCTGGTTTTCTGTAGCATAAACCGAAATCCTGCAGAGTTTAGCACTCCTGAAGACGGGAATGAATACACTGTCCATGGAGACGAAATCAGGCTAAGAAACAGCAGATCGGCCGGAGCTAGTGGATCGAATTCTCAGAGGAAGGGTAAGGGGATAGCCGGGATGGAGAAACGAGCAAACAACGAGCCGTGGATACTCTTCACGAATCCGAATAATTGTGGAATTTGTTGTTGTAATATTCGTACAGTTCCTCGGCACCTGAGCAATTATGAGATGATAGCATAAATCTCTATTCAAAATTTCCAATTAATAAATGATAGCATAAATTTCTATTCAATATTTCCAATTAATTGAATGAGAGAAGTAGTAATTAAATTAAATATTCAAAGTTTAAAATTTATAAAAATGAACTTCCAATGCTATAGATATCCGAGAGGAGATAACTATGATATGTCATGACCAACGATCTTTCTGCCATTGAACTATTACGTGAAAACTCTGTATACCTAGAATCTACCATGCAATTCAACCTTTGCATTTGCAATCGATCCATTGTAATCAACCGGGCTTATACCCCACAACTAGGCTTCAAACTGTTTTCGTTCAAACTGAAAAAGTAAGCACAAAATGAACAAGATTAAAAAAATGACATAAACAGGAGAATACTCAAGGCTACTCAATTTTTTCATGGAAACGCAAACTTTTAACCTTCGGCCAGATAGAATAAACGGAGAGAGATTTATAAATAAACCAAACAAATTGTATCAAAACAGTCAATGTCTAAAAGTACTACGTTCTAGTTAGTCGACTTACACTTATCTAAATTAGTGTCAAATAAAAAATTAAAAATTAAAATAAAAACACCCACTCACACCTGCGCGCAACCAGAGGAAAAAGAATGAGACAAAATGCCCAGGGGTTTGAGAGAGAACGATTTCAGAGGAAACACAATATGAGACACTCCGACTAAGAGTTACCGTCAGCTTATATAGTTATCACTTATCATGTATTTTTAATCTGTTTCTTAATTGGTCAAAGTTTGGTTTGAGTCCTACTCGTTGCCAGTGAGACTATGGATTATTGGTCAAAGTTAGGTTTAAGTCCCACTCATATAATTAAGAGTGTGTAGGTTATATAATTATTGATATTATTGTCATAAAAATATTGCGTTTTTTTTTTATTGAAAACCAAAATATATGCTTTTTTTTTTTTTTTGTCCAGTGTTTTTTAGGGAACATTGGTCTTTTTTAAAAATACATTTTTATCGTGTGTGAAATTAGAAATGAAACGCTTTAAAGTATGCCACTTGACTGTGACGCAACCAAAGAATTATTGTTTAGGTTGGCTAGTGGACTACCGCTATATATGTATGGTTTGGTGAAATTTGATTAAGACAACTAATGGTGTTAAAGTGAATTATATAGGTTTTTAATGTATCGAAAATAAAAATCGGGTGGCTCGCGCCACCCTAGCACCCACCCTGGTTCCGTCTCCTGACACACTGATACAACCATCATAATGAAGGTTGTATTGAACATTAATGACAAAAATATGATCCATAAATCAGCAAAAATTGTTTTGCAAAAAAAAATGTTTTACATCAACAAAGTTGTCTCAAAAGTATTTTATAAAAAATTTAAATTTATCAATGGCGTCAACATTGTTGTTGCAAAAAGTCTATCCACGTCAACAATTTTTGCTTCAACAATGTCATCTCAAAAGTTATTCCATGTCATCAATATTTCACTCAACAAAGCCGTAGCAAAACCTTTTGCCACGTTAGCAAGTAGGTTGCGGTCAAGTTGGCATTTTTAGCGACAACATGTTGTCTCAATTGTTTTGCGACAACGTGTTGTTTAAAAAAACATTTGGTACGGAGTTTTTGCGTCACCATGTTGAAAAGTCATCTTCACATCTAACAAATCAAGTTCTAAGTCCCATTGTGCCACCATTGCTAGTAACACTGATTGAAGTATGTCCGACTACCGGTAGAATATCTCATCAAAGTCCACCTCTTCTTTTCGATCAACCCTCTTGCAACCAAACGCGTGCTTATACTTAACTCCTTCGCCTCGCTTATCCCTTCCTTCTTTTGAAGATCCATTTGCAAGTAACAACTCTCCTATCACCGGATGTTTAACTAAATCACAAGTCTGATTTTTCAGCAATGACTCTATTTCATCTCTCATGGCAGCAAGCCATTGAATGCTTCAGAACATGTCACTGGTTCCCTGTAAATAGAAGGTTCAAAAACTGAGCATAGAATTTTCATCAAAAACTGTATCTCTGATGAGAATAACTCTATTTTCTACTGATGACCGAATTCTATAACCCTTAACTCCATCACCATGTTGGGATATGTGTCGTGTGTGGAGTGATTTACGGAACAGATCCGTAATTAACGGATTAAATTACGGAATATTGATCTAGAAAATAAATCATGCGAATAGAATAATTCATATTATTTAGCAGATCTAACAAAATAAATATCATAATGCATATCTGATTCAAACAATAGACAATAAATGTACTATGCACAGAATAAAGGACTAGAGATCAAACCGAGGCGAGTAGTTACTCTTTCCTTAATACAAATCGCTATGGTATGGTGCCCACAAAGAGTAGCAACCGCTGTTTCCCGATATACAACGGCTTTACGTCTTGGATTTAGAGGCACTTCAAAAATCCGAGCTCCGGCGAACTGACATAGTGCTCCAACTTCTCTTCGACTCAATGTCTAGATCTATATGACTGACTCTTTGTGGTGGAAAGACACAAGAGAAAATTCGATGCTTAAACTCTCATCCATGGGGTTCTTTATATAGTGGAGAGGAGGAACCAATGCTCAAATATAATTGGCCGAGACACATCATCAAACTTTTCCCCTTGGAAAGTAATGGCCGACTTCTCCCTCAAGGAAAGAAGCTTGGCCAAAAATAATAAGGCTAATTTGAATTAATCCAATCCTCTGATTGGTCGGATGATGTGTCCTCTGAATTCTGGTTGGTCGATTGACACAATCACATTCCAAAATTAACTTTATGGTTAATTTCATAAAGAAATTTTGTCCAAAAAATTAATAGTAACACCCGAACCGAACCGAGCTCGAGCATGAGCCGAGCCGGTCGGATGGACGGCGGCGGCGGCGCGCACGCACGTGTGGAATAATATAAGTCCTCCCTCCTGCACAAAAGTGCCTTGCCTCTTGGGGCACATCCATAAGAGTCACACTAGCTCTTATCACTTGAGTTCCCAACACTCAAGTTTCCAATATGGGAGAATGGGGTGAGGTCCTCCTTCCAACTCCCATCTCCTACATATTTTATACCAACTTTAGCCATTAATTTCTCATTCACCCGACATCCGAATCGAGTGATTCAAAAACCTATCATCAACTACTCTGTATGGAGTATTTAATGATATCATTAACTCTCGATGACATACATCGGAGCCTATCCATAATTAGTGCTAAAGTTGACTGCTCAACCCTTGAATCGATTTTCTCAACACACCAAACCCTACAAATAATCCTTTCTTGGCCACTTGGTTCCGCTTTCACTTCACCGACATGATAGTAAATCTGTGCTTCCAAATACCCTTAGAACTAAATAATATGTAGGCTTGCCTGACCATATCTCAACTGGTGTTTTGAGATTGATCCTTGTGTGAAGACTCATGTTGATTAAGTAGCAAGATGTGCTAACAGCCTCTGCCCAAAATCTTCTTGACAAACCCGCATGAGAGAGCATGCATCTTGCTCTCTAGAAGAGTTTGATTTAGCCTCTCAGCTATCCCGTTCTCCTGAGGAGTAATCCCGACTATATGATGCCTGGCAATAGCCTCATTTCGCCCAACTCATCAAACTTAGTCCAACAGAATTCCAGACCATTACCTGAACGAAGCCTCTTGCTCTTCTTCCCTAACTGATTTTCAACTAGAGCCTTCCATTGCATGAAGCTCTTGAATGCCTCACTTTTGTGTTTCATCATCACCACCCAAGCCATCCTTGAATATTCATCAATAAATGACACAAAATATCTCGTGACCACCCAATGACTCCATCTTTTATGGCCCCAACAATCGTAATGAATGTAATCAAGTGATGACTTTGTGTTGTGTACCCTTTTTGAGAACTTGCCCCTATGAAGCTTCCCAAACACACAATGCTAACAAAAGTCCAGATGCTTGACCTTACACTCTCCGAGAAGATCTTTTGAGAAAGAACACCATCCTCCTCTTTTCACCAATGTGACCCGGTCTCATGTGCCCACGCTTTTATAAGTCAGGATCGATGAATTTCAACAGATGCCACAA
The DNA here is from genome assembly GCA_026214975.1 of Gentiana macrophylla. Classification (NCBI taxonomy): domain Eukaryota; kingdom Viridiplantae; phylum Streptophyta; class Magnoliopsida; order Gentianales; family Gentianaceae; genus Gentiana; species Gentiana macrophylla. The sequence goes on along the minus strand of CM047817.1, from coordinate 18,684,158 downwards.
AGATCGTAACCAAAGAAAAAGCGACCACTTGTAGTATATCTGAGTCCCTTTCTTGACTCCCTTGAGAACCTCAACTAAGTTTTTATAGACACTCGGTTTACCACTTTCCCCCTAAACTCGAATCCCACAGTGTCCAAAGAACGAGAGATACCAAGTTTTTGGTCATTTGTGGAACATGTCTAACTTCACTCAGCCATACAAAATCTTCAATCCTCTCGTCTCAATCGAGCTACCTTGCAAACTTTGTTGTTTGTCATAGATATATGACCACCATCTATCTGCTGATAACTTGAGAACCACTCTTTGTGAGGGAAAATATGAAAGGATGTCCTAGAGTCCAGAATCCACACATCAATTTGATATGTCGACTCTCCTGCCACTAGAACCATGTCCTCATCTCGAATCATACTCATTTACTACCACGGCAAATGTGCTGAAATGTTCTCCTCGCTTGCTTTCTTCCTCTTTGGACAATTGGACTTCCAATTTCCCTGTTCCTCACAATAATTGCAAACATCTGTGGATTTAGGGCCTTTGGACCTTGTCATCTTGGAATTTTTCTTCCTAGACTGGCCATGCTCTTTTCCACTATCACTCATCGACTATCGATCTAGCAGCTGATTATCTCCGCCTGGCCGCCTTATGTCTCAGCTCCCTGGCATGTAAAGCTGACCTTACATCCTCTAAAGCAAATGTATCCTTACATCTCTTTTCAAATGGTTTATAGATGATCATATGAATATTGAGTTTTTTCATGCTACTTCAAAAGATAGACAAAGGCAATTGCAAATAAGTAAAATTCAAAATAGTCAACATCGATCAGTGGTGTACGGACAGAGCAACTATTGAGTAGTCTGCTGTTGATTTTTTTGCTAATCTTTTAAAGGCAGAAGAGTGTCAGTCCCCTGAAGATATGAATTACTTCCTTAAATTCATTCCTAATTTGGTAACAGAGGAACATAACCAAACACTGATAAAAATAGTAACTATATATTGAAGAGGTCCATGATGCCGTTTTTTTTATCTTGATCCTCAAAGTCTCATGGGCATTGATGGTTTCTGCAGCTTTTTTAGGCATTCTTTGATATTATTGGGGTGGATGTGCTTAAGGTCGTTTCAGATTTCTTTCAAGGTACTCCGTTGCCTAATACCATTGGCTCGACCCATATTACCTTGATCCCTAAAACTGAGCCCCTACTAGCTTTGGCTGAATTCAGATCGACAAATTTTAGCACATTTGTAAACAAAGTTTTTACCAAAATTATGAGCACAAGATCTGCAAGCTATTCTCCTCTCGCTCATATCATAAGAACAATGGCTTTTCTCAAAGGAAAGGACATTACGAGATAATGTGCTACTAGTTCAAGAGATGGCCTAGCCATTCACAAAAAAGACAAGGGGGCACAACTGATTGTACTCTCCATTAAAATGAAGATAAACTTTGCACCCTCCATTTTAATGGAGAGTGCAATCAGTTTTTGTTGTTTCTCTTTTCCTTAAGTATTGCAATTGGTTTTGTTGTCATTTGTCAAGCTTCTTTGTGAGCTTTGGTGGCGGAGCTCACGATATTTAATCAAGATCAAGCTGCTGGGATCAACCAAGACGTCACTGTGGATTTCTTGGAACTACTCTTTCATGGACTGTGGAATTCTCTTGGCTATCAAGCCAAAAGCTACTCTACTTGGGATCACAATGCTGAACTTTACTAGAGGTTAAAGCTGATTTTTTGGGACCTGATCTTTGCTCTTATTCTTGCCATTTGAAGATAGATTGTAGTCTATTTTCTCTCACAAGATCCTTGTATTGTTCACTGGTTGAACTATCTTTTCTTTAGTTTTGTTTAGGTTTTGGGATTTGCATAACCCTTTTTGGTATGGTTGGGTTTCCAATATGGCTATGCCCACACTCTTTCCCTAGCACCCCGATTTTTCCCACATAGGGTTTTTTGCACTAGGGTTTTAAGGAGGTGGAGTACCACATTGATGAAGTCTTGGAGTTGAGAAGGCCATGGTTGGTAAAACCCTGTATTTTCTTCCCTGTTTTATAATTAAAAAAATATACATTTCTTGCACCCAATTACTTCAAGATAGGTACGATTGTTGATTTCTTTTCACGAATTCTTCATTGTGGATTGCTCCAAAACCATTGGTAATTCAATTTTCTTTTCTTTTATCATGTTTTATTCTGTTTATTGCATGATTCCTTGTTTCGTTATTCCGATAATGAGTAGCTAAATTTTTTATAGCTAAATTATATGATAGGACTACGGAATTAATGTATAACGATGATCTAGGGATGGGTATGGCTTAAAAGTTAAACCTTTTGAATGTTTGTGTTTGTTAACGGTGATTTTTACGGTTTATACGACTTTATTTCGTAGCAATTTCCGTTGTGTTTTATTACTTTTTATAGAAAATTAAGTGTTTAAATGATTTATTGAAAGAATGCGTATGGAAATGATTTAAATGCAAAGTTGAGCTAATTTCATGATTTTATTGATAATTATCTATTGTTTTACACTTTGCGTGTTTTTATGGTTTTGTAGGTACGCGAACATGTCATAAAAGGAGATCTAAACGGAAGGAAGAAGATGCAAGTCAAACTTGAAATGGAGATGGACGAGCGTTCGATACTCCGTCCATCTGGACGGGCGTTTGAGGGACGGACGAGCGTCCAGAGGAGCCATTTGATTCAGAGTATTGAGATTTTTGCTGAACGAGCGTCCAAATTTACATAGGACGGGCGTCTGATATGACTCGGCCCGACTCGAAGATTTTATACACCCTGGACGGGCGTTCACCATTCTAAACGGGCGTCCAGTCCGCCGCCTCAGCTAAACCGACATTGAATCCTATTTATAGTCGCGTTTTCTGAACCCTAAAAGATACAATTCCATCCCTGCCCGCCCCAGGCCCCTTGGGGGCGACTTTGCTGTTTCCTCTTGCTACCATAAACATAGTTTTATCGACTTTTTATTTATATACCAACGATGAGTAGAGGCTAGGCGATTTGAACGAGCTTTGTGAAGCCATCTCTGCAACATCTTGATTTCTTCTTTGGGATTGTTTTGTGAGTTTTAAATAAATTTTGTTTCTTTATTATGTTCATATTGTTATGCAATTTAAATCGAGAGATGGTTGCGATTTGATGTTTAACGTTTGACGAGAATCGTTGTTAGACTTAGATCACCGTAGTAAAGATTAGATTTTTAACCTAAAAATAACGAGAGTTGTTAGGTTAATTTCTAGGTTGCTAGATTGAGAAATCTTACACCTTTGTTATGAGAGCGTTAATCTTTAAGATCGAGAGATGAGAGATTAATAGGCGAATTATCTAAGAGATTAGAAATTCATACTTTTGATAGGTGAACCACAACTTTTGATTAAATCTTCACTAAACAATCTAGAGAGGAAGTTGAGGGTTGTGAGAACGGTGGATCATTGCTTGTTCGTTTTCAATTTATTTGTTATCATCTTAGTAATTTTATTATCTTTTTAGAATAGAATTATTTTCATTAGTTTGGCTCAGAATTATCTTTCCTGGCTTTGGATTCTAGATCCTCATTCCAGCTTTATTGTTTTCGTTTTTTAGTTCTGTTTTTGTTTTATTTTTCGTGACAACTTTATAGAAATTAAGAACTAGACCAACCTCGATTCCTCGTGATTCGACTCGGTTGTAACTACTATACTACGATCCTCGCACTTGGGGTAAACCGGATTATTTTTATTACTTGTTTGTTTTTCATTGCATAAAATCCGAGACAAAGTGTTCTAGAACATTACCTTAATGCTTGAAATAAATTGATCACTTGATTCATGAAGACACACACGAACTCAATAAATGTATTTTACGAGGAGTTTGCGAACTATGTTTTTAAATTGCCATGCATGAACTAGTCAAGTTTTTCGCAACTTTGCTTCTTAGTAATGCTTTTTAGCTAAGCCTTGAATTTGGTAGATACGGAGCGCCTCATAGTTCTTCATCATATTTGGTCAATTAAATCCAGGAGGGGGACTCGTTGAACCGAATATAGGGTAACTAGGTTGTGGTATTAGCGCATATAGGACCAGGGCTTTAGAGATTGCACCCACAACACATTCATTAGAAACCATTGGTTGGTTGGTAGGTTAAGCCTCGTCCCTAGTGATTCGATAATGGTGTTAAGAGTAGTGTCCCCACCATAATCTGCTATTCCTTCATTCATATATTTTAAAGTTATTAATTTTATTTTTCTTAGCTATAGTTAATACTTTCACCCCTATTGTGAGCCTAAACTAAATACAATAGTGATTGTGATACTTAACTGATTCCTCGTGGGATACAACCTTGCTTACCGTTGTAGTACAACCGACCCGGTACTTTACCGGTTAAAGTTGGTTTACTAGAATTTGGCCATCAATCTTTTTGGCGCCGTTGTCGGGAATCACCAATATCATAAATCATTTAAGTGTTCAATATCATTTCTCGCTTTCTTATTGTTTTGGTGATTGCGATTAACATGACCCGAAGTTCCAAGGAACATCTACTTCATTTGATTTCGAAATTGAAGCATTTGCAAGGTATCGAATAGCGTGAGGAAGAAGAAGTGTATTGAGTAACCATCTAAATCGCTTGTTGAAGTGGAATTTGATTCGGAAGAAGCGGAAATGTCTTTAGAACTGCACTTCCGAGCTCGATAATCCGTGCTACAAAACGATAACATAAGGCTACCACGCATGAATCCGATAACAAAATCTGGCCATTAGGGCCTAGATAATTAACAAAACCGTGATTTTTATAATATATACTATTTACTCAAAAGGGTCCAATTTATCACAAGAATAGCTCGAAATGATATGATAATACCAAGAAACACATATGAAATGGGAATAAAACACCGTGAAATGTTTCATCAATTTGACTTAAGTTGTCTATATAGTTTTTTTAAGGCTAAAACTTTTATTAATTAATCATAATCCATGATACACACATGATCCACACGAGAAGGGTGGGAGGAGCCCATTCCACGAGAGATTAAAGGTGCAACAGTTTTAGGAATATTATACCAAGTGGCATACATTAGAGTCTCTTATTTTTAATTTATCTAGTTAATATATTTTTATCGTGTGTGAGATGTTAGAAGTAAATGATTGTAATGTATGCCAGTTTGTACAACCTAATACAACGGTTGTATTATAAATTTTTCCGTTAACCTGGGCTTTATTCGGAGGGCGGATCCAGAGAAAACGTTCAGCGGTTGCATCGGTTTTTTTCTTAGTAGTATTTTTTTTTCTTTCCAACGGGTGCGCAAAATATTTCTAATGTAGTATTAACTTTTTTTTCGGTTGAGCGAGGTCCGCAGGCCCCATAGTGGTCAACATACATACATCCACCGGACCACCCTCGGCTCTATTAGCATCGATAAGTTTTCAGGATACGGTATTGGGTGTCGGTGTGTAATTTCTATTGATTATCTAAATATGGAAATAAGAAAATTAAATTTAAATTCTATAAGGGGATATGTCAAGTTCAATGTATATTCACAAGGTGGTCCACCATTTTCCGTTTAAAAGAAAAAAAAAAAAAAAAAAAAAAATTTCCAGCGTTTTGGCTATAAAAAGGGAGACACTATTTATTATTTCGCACATCGCAAACACCTCGTCTTAAGCCGGCTGACCCTCTACTTTGAAACCCTTCTACTCCATTTTTTTTTTTGAGATCTGCAACAACACTTCTATTTCTTTATTTATTTATTTTTGAGATCTGCAACATCACACTTAGCTCGAGCAAAATCCGATTTCTGATTAGCAGGTTTGTATTTTTTATTTTTTTTTCGTTTAGTTTTCATTTGATTTTGATGTGACAGACAATTTTTTTTGTTTGTTTATTTGTTTTTTATTTATTTTTTATTTTTTGCGTATCGAATAAGAATTTTTTTCTCACATCCTGCTGAGATTAGGAATGCAGATCCTCTCAGAGTATCAATGATCTGTTCGGTGACTATGTTGATTTTCTACCGGGTGTACTGTTTTTGTTTGGTTTTGCTTTACTGAGAGAAATTTCTCCGGCACCAGAGTGAAAATTTCAAATCTCTGGCACCGTGGTGAAATTTTAAATCTCTGGTAGCATTAAAAATCATTGAGTCACCGGATATACGGACTTTAGGAGAGTAATGACTCACGGAGACAATTATGATGAAAAGAAGAAAAACCTTGTTTTTAAATACGAATACTCATACAACGATTGATCGATGTGCATGGTTAATGACCCACAATTCTTAATACATTTATGTTTCTTTGAAGACAATAATAAATTTTACCAAAAGAGGTGTATTTTTTATTCTTAACAAGAAAAGTGTAGTCAAATTCTCTAGCCTCATTGAATAAATTTGTTTTTAGAGTTTGCGTAATAATTATCTACCAATGGTAGTTCGTTCCATCAACCAATTGGTTAATTAGTTTCTATATATGTTATCATATATATGCAAGCTTGTTATTCTAGATACAGTGGAGAATTTTCACGAGTTCATTTCCATGTTAGACGGTTTATAACCCAAGGAATGTCATTGTAAATACCAGAAGAAAGGCCCTCACAATGTTGTCACGTTTGTGTTAGACGCAGTGCAGCTGCTTAAGTTGGTTCTATTTTAATTTTCAAGGATATCCTGATTGTCTCTTATTTCTTTGGTCGAGGTTCAAGCATAGTCAGTCCAGGAGGTGTAAAAGGAAAATGAAGAAAATTGAAAAAGCAAATAAAATTGTAGCAATTAATTGTCTTTTACTAATTTATGGAAAAACTTTTTTTTAGATGAATTATGGAAAAACGTAGATTCTTTTGTTTTGTCATTATTTTATTCTTGTTCATTTTGTGCTTGCTTTTGCAGATCGTGGAACTGAAGAACGGTTTGAATGACTAAGAAGTATCTGCACATACTAATACAGATGGATTGCAAGCGAAGGATGAGTAGAATGGATAGATTGCAAGTTGATTCTACCTATACAGAGTTTGCACATACTATTACAGAAAGATCATTGTTCATGACATATCATTTTTTATGGATTTTAATAGGTATTTTCCATTGCTTTTTCCTTTTTTTTTATGTTATATTTTGGTGCGTCTAAGAACATTAGCGTCAAACATACGGGGAGGTAAAATTTGATGCCTTTGGGTGTTCTTGCATCTTGGTGTTGTGGTTGTTGAGGCTACTTGGTTGGTTCTCATTCAGATTTTATTGAATTCTAAAGGGATCCAAGTACTATTTCCAAATCTGCATAGCTAAAGATGTAATGTTATGGGCCTCAACCTCATCTTTATTGAGTTTGTGTTCGTTTTTCATTGTAACTGCAGCATTGATGTTACCGGTGTTCTCTTTCTTCTTTTTTCTCCTTTCTTACATTGTAGTGTTTATGATGATTCACTTCATCTCAATAATAGTATGTTCTGTTCTAAAAAATTACATCATGTTCAATTAATAGTATGTTGATTCACTTCATCTCAATAATATGTTTCCATGGTTGCTTGCAAACAAGCCATTAACTCGCTAATGTATGTCTTATATTGTTAGACTTGTTGTTTGATATATTTGCATCTTATTCATTTAGATTTATGTAGGTAATCAAAAAATGTTTCATTTCAATGTTTGATATTTAACTTTTTTTTCTTGCAGATTGACATGGCCAAAGCGTCATACCGAACTCTATGTAAAATGTGCATTTAAATACGAACACTGTGCGTCCTAAAAGACGGGCAAACACATCTAGTGATTGGCGTACCAACAGAGAGGCATCCTAACAGATAATAATTGGCGGGATCCTAACAATCGCAGAAGCACATTTAATGAGCGGCGCCTAATAGATCTCGCCATGGAAAATAGTAGGGGTAAGAGTAGGGGGTAGGGATAGTGGTAGGGGTAGGGGTAGAAGGCAAGGGTCAGAAAATGGTTGGGGCCGTAACGGAGTCGTAGGGATTGAAAACTCTAGGCATCCTGAAGGGAGCACAAGCATTAACACTGAAATCGATGGGCGCCACCCCTATGTAACACACGGACCAAGAAGATGATGGGCTCCTAACGGAAACATAGGGCCGATGGATCGGTTCAAGCTCGTCCAAATCAAGTATGGAGGGAAAAATCTGATGTACAAGAAAACATCTAAAATGTTATGTAAAGATAAAGTTTGTGGATTATCTATTATTAAATTCATCTATGTAGATATTGAATTAACTTAAATTATTGTATCGACATTGTAATCTCTACTATAAATACCTTTATACCAAAGTTGAAATAATATATTTTCCTTCTTCTTATACTTTGTATATTCTCTTGTTCTTTTTTTGTTGTTTATTTAGTTTTATAACACGTTATCAACACGAGACTCTACCAGCAGAGTATTCAATTCCACTTATAGGACTCAACCCTGAAAAAATAATTAGAGTATTCGATTACACCTGTGAGGTAAAATATTCAATTCACGAAAGGTAAATTTGAAATTTTGTTTTTGCATTTTTGTCCAAAGATTTTGGCTATAAAAAGGAGACACTATTTATTATTTCGCATATCGCAAACACCTCTTAAGTCTAAAGTCGACTCACCCTCTACTCTGAAACCCTTCTACCACATAACCATTTTTTTGTTGAGATATGCAACAACACTCTTTTGGTGCATCAAAATAAAATTCAGATTTGCAGTGTGTTTTTTATTTATTTATTATTATTTATAGTTTTCATTTGATGTTGATCTGATGGAAAATTTTTATTTGTTTGTTTTGTTTTTTTTTTCTCAATACCGTGGAGAATATCACGAGTTCACTTCATGTTAGACGGCTTATGACCTAAGGTATGTCATTGTAAATTTTGTAACTAAGGCCCCATACAATGTTGTAGTTTATGACGAGTGAAGTTGCAATTATGTACGCTTTTATTATAATCGAACTTAAGCTTTGATCCCAACAACGAATGATGTCAACGTGTACTTAAAGCAAGCGAGGAAGGCTCAACTCTCCCCAGTTAAGTACTAGCTACTAAAGGCTGGCAGGGGGTTTTTGTTTTTTTTTAAAAAAAAAAATTTGTTGTGGGTTTTACAAATGACCAAATGAAGCGGTGAGAATCATCCAGTCTCAAGTATAGTCGTGAAAATGCTATAAAAGGTTCAAGAAAGCCGCGTGAAAAACATCCAACAAAACGTGGCGTAAAACAAAAAATAGGACTTCTCTCAAGAGTCAAGATCTGCACCAATGTAGCCGCGATTGATAATTCAGCCCCTCAAAGCTTGAATCAACCGAGATCGCGGACTGACTCTGCCTTTTATAAAAGGGTGTATGGACCCCACTCAAATTTCCGGACGGTTATTAATATAGGCTAAATTACAATTTTGGTCCTCTAACTAGACACGCTTTTTTTTTGGTCCTCGATTTTTCTCGGTGACAATTTTAGTCCCGTAAGTGGTCTTTTTGCAAAAATAGTCCCCGAATGCCGGAAAGACCACTTACGCGACTAAAATTGTCGCTTGGAAAACCACTTACAGGACTAAAATTGTCGCTGAAAAAGACCAATTTTAGTCCTGTAAGTGGTCTTTCCGGCTGCTCAGACTATTTTTGCAAAAAAAGACCACTTAAAGGACTAAAATTGTCATTGGAGAAAACCAGACCAAAATGGAACAACGTGTCTAGTTAGAGGACCAAAATTGTAATTTAGCCTACTAAAATATACCCCTCTAGTAATATTATGGGGGAATTTAAAATATATACCTTTAGGTAAAAATAGTTTTTGTTGTATACCCTTATTTTTATTTCTTATAATCATATCCCGTCAAAATACTCAGTAGGACGGGATATTTTTTCAAAGGGACGGGTTATTTTTTAATGAGGCCGAGCTATTTTTGTTGAGGCCGGACTAAAATAACACGTCCTGAACACTTTTTTTCATCCGGCCGGGCTAAAAACTCACGCTCGATATCAATTTTTTTAAATATAACAAAACAACAAAATCCCATATCTTTATATCTTTTATACTTTATGAACCGATGATTAGCTGCTATGCAAGGCACATTGTTGATGGGCTAAATTACTTGCATTCGATCAACTCGATTGTGCATTGTGATATCAAGGGTCCAAATATTTTAATAGGCAAAAATGGATGCCAAATTGCGATTTTGGATGTCCTAAATGGCTAAATAGTACTCCTCCGGTGTCCGGAGTGTGAGTTCCGATCGCCGAACGCCGATGCTTATGGATCCAGAGGTGGGGCATGGGGGAAGAACATGGCACCCGGGCAGATATGGCTACAAAGTTGTTCACCACCATGGCCTAATGCTACAAACACAGTAAAATTGCATTCAAGATCGATTGTTCCCGGAAATCCCAGAAAATCTTTCTCGATCAAGCACATGATTTCTTAATCAAATGTCTAAAAGAAACCCGAAAGATCGATGGATGCTTTAAGCAACTCTTAAGCATCAATTTCTTGATGAACAAATCAATCGACTTTTGAAAACAAAAATAAAGAAATATGCACAACAACATCTCCTACATGGGTTTTGCAATTTGTTAAATTAAAAAAATGGATTTTGCTGTTTTGTAATATTAAATAAAAAAATCGATATGCGAGATGTGAGTGTTAGCCCGTCCAATGAAAAATTGCATAGGACGTGTTATTTTAGTCCGGTCTAATGAAAAATAACCCGTCCCCTTGGAAAATATTCCGCCCACTGAGTATTTTAACGGGTTATGATTGTAAGAAACAAAAATAGGTGTATACAACAAAACTATTTTTAGCCAAAAGTATATATTATCGTTTGACAAATATTACATAAGAATTCGAGATATAGTGCTATTGATACATTCTATCTCATATATATGTATATTTTCAAAAATGCAATTACCTTCATCCTTGTTATATACCATATGGAATAATGTGTGTTTTTTTTTTTTTTTTTTTTTTTTTTTTTTTTTTTTTGAGAAAGGAATAATGTGTTAAATTCCAATCTTCTCGTGTTAGATCGATATCATCGTTGTTCAAATATTATATTTTATTTTTAGAAGTTGGCCCAGTGCAAATGAACTTTCAGAAATCATTCATAGTTATCATTCTCTAATATTTGACATAAGCAACACATAAAATGCAAAATTAAAGACAATTGACATAGTATTCTTTACCTTAGCTTGAATTCTGAAATTGAATAACTCCAACACAAAAGTTATACCAATTTTCAAATCAAACACTATAAAAGAAGCAACTCAAACTAAATCATTCCGCAAACAAACTAAGTCACAAAGAATAGCCTTGATCTCCACGCCAATGAAAATCGAAACCATTATCCTAAGGTCTCAAGAAGCCGCAATCATCGGATTTGCCTTCCAATCTTCCCATTCTAGCTTCGAGGCAATTAGCACCGAAAGCCAAGAAAAAGACAACCTCCGAATCTCTCAAGATCAATTCCGATTAATGACAAACGAATTAAAATGACTTTATTTCTTTGATTCCAATGACCCAGCAAAGGACACCAACTATTGTCGACCACAAACGGGAGTTCAAAGACAAAGGAGACGGACCGGCATAAAGGATGGCAAATCACTAAAGGAGAATGCATTTAACCCAACTATCTTACACCAACTTAAAACATGCGACCAAATCAAAATGAAACATCGCAAGTTTAACAAAAGATGATTAACATATTCTTCAAACTTGTAGCACAACGGATAAAAGAGAGTCATGAATATCAATACCGCGATAAATGAGATTCGGTTTTGTTGAATTCGCACGAGACTTGCCTTCCACATGAATAAATTAACTTTCGATGGTAGAAGTTTGTTCCACTTTGCAACATTCTCCCCGTCCGAAAAAGTATTTTTAAAAATTCCAACTCTAGCTTTTTCCTCGGGATGGCCACCTAAAAGATACCATTTGGTACACAGACTCCACCTGCACTTATCGCTTTCACCTCGTGAAGCCACAAACAGTAATCTGATTAAGTTCTCCAACTCCCTTACCTCCTCCCTCCTCAAAGCCCCCAACTTTCTTCTCCATGACCAAAAAAATTACGCCTATTTCCCACCCAAGACACCACCCTTGCAAATAATTAATTCTTTGATGTATACCTTGGACCCCTAACAATGAAATTGTTAAGAACCCTAAGTAATACAATGAATATCCCGAAATAAAAAGGAAAAAATAGAATTAGATGAAGGAAAAGACTTGAGCAAAAGTAGTTTAACTCAAGATGAGACTAGAAGAACCAATGGCTACAAGAAGCCAAGACCCTTCTAATGATCCTTAAACCAAAGATCACAATGAAAACACTTTAAGCTATGCTCACAAACTTAAAATGCACTTAACAAAAGTTGTAAAACTCTAAGAGAAAACTCTCAATATGATTATAATTCAAGGTGTCAAATACATATGGTGTGCCCCTCCTTTTATAGGCTAAGGATGTTGGCATTTTATTTTCTAGAAAATGAAAACAAAATAAGAAAATATAAAATAAAATGAACCTAGACAAACTCCTAAGTCTAGATGAAATAAAGAAAAGGTAATTCCAAAATAAAAAAGATCTTCAAATCACAAATTAGTAAATAACTTCAATCGATTGATTGATTATCTACCAAAAATAAGATGAAGATTTGATTGAACCCTAAACCCTAATGGACACCTCATGCACGAAATTCAAAGTGTGTAGGGCCTTATTGGACTATTATAATATGATAAGAAATATTAAAATACAAATTATAAGCCCAAGAACTAGTAAAAGTAGGCTAAGTGGTGCCAAACCCATATTATAGCCCATTGTGCTTGAAACTTGTGTTCTCGTTTCACTCCAAATGCTTCTAGCATAGCCCAATCATCATTTTGACCTCTCAGCTTGGATTATATTCACCAATAGTGGCTCTTTCAAAGGATCTTCTTCTACCATTGATGCCTTGTCATGCAACTCAACAACAAGCGATTTAATGCTTCTTTCATCCTTTTGGCTTGAACTGGTCACCGGGTCCATCTCTTATCTTCAAAGGATCTTTTGTAAGCTCTTGACGGTCCTCCATCATCCCTCCTCTTGAAAAGGATTTGTCCTCAAATCTCCTGCAGATCAAATGGGGTTAAGTCTCAAACATTAAAAGTAGCACTTACATTGTATTCACCAGTGCAGATCCAAATTTTGTAGGCATTATTATTCACTTTGCCACAACTTGAAATGGTCCATCTCTCCGGTTGCAACTTGATCTCCGCTTAATAGAAACCTATCCTTCAAGATGTAACCAAACCCAATCACCGGTTCAAATAAAACCTCTTTCCTTCCCTTTGTTGTGTCGCTTGGAGTAAACCTCGAGTCCGCTTTCTCAATATTAGCTTTAACTTTTTCATGCAATGCTTTAATAGACTCACTTTGTTTTTCCCATCCAAGCTTGCTTTTTCTTCACAAGGTATGGGGATTAAATCAAGAGGGCTCAATGGATTAAAGCTATACACTACTTCAAATGGTGAAAATTTAGTCGCAGTGATGCTGGACTCTATTATACGCAAACTCAACAAAAATAAGACAATTTTCCCAATTTTTAAGGTTCTTATGTATTATTGAACGGGCGTAATTGTCCTAAAGTCCTATTAACCACTTCAGCTTGACCATCACCAGGGGTGGCAAGTAGTAGAAAATAGTAATTTAGTACCTAACTTACTCCATAAAACTTTCCAAAAGTGACTCAAAATTTCACATCACGATCACTCACAATAGTACGTGGAACTCCATGTAAACGCACAACTTTTTAAAGAATAAATTAGCAATATATGTCGATCATTTGTTTTAGTGTAAGCAATAAAGTGTGCCATCTTCAAAATCATCTAATTACTACTAAAAGACCTAATCCTACTACTTTTAGACCTTGGTAAACCAAGAACAAAAATCCATGAGAGATATCTGGCCCAAGGTTCATTAGAATTGGGAGTGGTTGATACAAACCATGAGGCTGGGTTTTGGATTTAGCATGTTTACATGTAATGCAATGATCACAAATTCTATTAACATCCACACGCATATTAGGCCAATAAAATGTTCTTTTAGGACTTCTAACGCTTTATTCATCCCAAAATGACCCATTAAACCTCCCCCAGTGAGCTTCACTTACCAACAACTCTCTTTATAGAACATTTAGGTATGCAAATTTGTTTACTACTTATAAAAGATAACCATCATGCCTATAAAATCTTTAAAACCAGATTGCTCACATGCAACATGTATAAAGAAAAGTCAACATCATTATGATACAATTCCTTAATCATTTCAAACCTGCGCTTTAGAATCTACAAAGACTGATTAAAGTATACCTTCGAGATAACGATCGCCTACTTTATTTTCTTTACCACATTTATACCGGATAACATAAGGAAATGTTTCAATAAATTCTACCCACTTCATATGCCTCTATTTAACTTCCCTTGACCCTTAAGGTACTTTAAGGATTCGTGATCCGTGTGAATCACAAATTCTTTGGGGCCATAGGTAATGCCGCCAAGTTTTCAATGCTCTTACCAACGATACATCTCTTTATCATAAGTGGAGTAATTTAATTGTGCAGCCTTTAACTTCACTAAAATAGGCAATGGGACGATTATTTTGAATAAGAATAGCCCCAATCCCAATCCTGTACATCACATTCAATTTCAAATGCACAATCAAAATTAGGTAATGCTAAGACAAAGCACTAGTTAACCTCTCTTTAAGAGTTCAAAAGCTTGTTGTTGTTTTACTCCCAATGAAAAGAAACTTCCTTTAACTAACTCATTTAAAGGAGATTCAATAGTGCTGAAATCTTCACAAAACGCCTATAAAACTAGCTAGGCCATGAAAACTCCTCACTTTAAGAATAGCTTTAGGCGTGGCCACTTTAATGGCCTTGACCTTTTCGGGTCAACTCAATACCAAGTGGCTCCAAATAATGAACCCAAGAAATACCACTTTATCCATGCAAAATGAACACTTTTAAAAATTAGCATACAAAGACTCCTTTCTAAGTGTGTCCAAAACAACACGCATACTGATGCAAATGCTCATCTTGACTCTTGCTATAGATCAAAATATCATCAAAATAGACTACCACAAATTTACCAATATACTCACGCAAAACATGGTCTATTGCGATAAAAGTACTGAGTATTAGTGAGTCCAAATGGCATAACTAGCCATTCATATAGACCAAACTTGGTCTTGAAAGCAGCTTTTCCATTCGCTCTCTTTATTCTTATTTGATGGTATCCACTTTTTAGATCTATTTTAGTAAAAGTATAGCACCATGTAACTCATTCCAACATATCATCCAACCGAGGAATGGGATATCTATACTTGATTGTGATTTTATTAATTGCTCTACAACTGCATAATATACACGCCATTCTCCGGCTTTCTTGGGAACTAAAATGACAGAACGGCACAAGCGACTCAAGGCTTTCCTCACCTTACCCCTTTCCAATAGTTCACTTACTCGCTTCCTCAGATTTCCTTTGTTTCCTCCGACTTGCTCTATAGGCAGGTCTATTGGGCAATGACGCCCGGGAACAAAGTCAATATGATGTTCAATACCACGAAGTGTGGTAATCCATATGGTTCCTCGTCCTGAAACACGCCTTGATATTCCCAACAACTCAACAAACATACTGTATAGACGGGATATATCACCCAGCATTTCAACAAGCATTCTTTAAATATTATGACAAACACTTGACGCTTTTCCTGAATTGCCTTATGCACGTGAGTTGTTTTAGCAAAGAAGTTAGGTTTATTTTTAAGTGCTTTCGATGCCTTCTTTTCCTTAAGCTCGACGCCAACACTCTCGGGCTTTGGTACACTACTCACCACGCTTTTCTTTAGATTCAATTCATGTTCTTTTCTAGATTTGTAGCCATTTTTACTTGACTTTCATGGATTTGCTCGATTTAAAGAAAGTCAAGACAATTTTTCTATTATTATGCTTAAAAGAGTATTGATTCAAAACCATCATGAATTGCTTTCTTATCAAATTGCCAGGGTCTACCAAGTAAAATATGTGTAGCATGCATAGGAATCACATCACACACAATTTGATCCTCATAATTGCGTAATAGAAAAAGATAAAGAACTTGTTTAGTAACTCTAAGCTCCCCACACTCATTAAGCCATTGCAAATTATAATGGTTTGGATGCTTGATAGTCTCTAAACCAAGTTTATCTACCATTTCTTGACTTACCACATTTGCACAACTTCCACTATCAATAATAATCATGCAAATTTTACTTTAACCATACATCTGTGTGAAAGATGTTTTCTTTGGTCCTCTTGACCCACTACCTTTGGTTGGACACTTAAGGCCCCGCCTTACCACAAGTGAGTTCCTCGTGTCCTCAATTGATTAGTAATGTCTTGATCCTCTTCCTTACCACTTTCATGCTCTTGCTCCTCCTCACTTTGCTGATTCATAGGTGCCATCTCCTCGTATAATCATCACACGCTGGGTTTGGACAATTGTTGGAATAATGTCCTCTTCCTTTGCACCTCTAAACACACAATATCACGAGATCTGTAAGGATTAGCATTAAAATTTCTGCTCCTTACCCTTTTCCAATTCCTTGACTTTTCTTGACCTTTGGGTGCATTAGTAAGAGTCTTAGGGGCATCCCTTCGACTTGGCATAAGGTCAAAGTGAGAGGAATTCTCTTGGATAAGGAATTCTTCTTCTTGAGTTGACTTTCAACTTTAATAGCCATATGCACCATTCCTTGTGATCGTAATGGGATGTAAGTCAACAAAGGTTGGCTATCTCACTATTCAACCCACTAAGGAATCCAGGCATTGTGGCTTCCTCATCCTCCCTCAACATTGGCACGGATCATGGAAAACCTCCATTTCCTTTATAGTAATCATCGATCACATGGATCCTCATGAGTACCGCAATTTTTGAAGACGCTCACGGCGATAATGGTTAGGTACAAATCTTTTTTCATTATTTTTTCATCTCACTCCACGCCTCAACCTGAACATCGCCATTCTCCTTCCTGGTTGTCACTATTTGATCCCACCGTAACATTGCATAATCGTAAAATTCTAATGCCGCTAACTTTATTTTTTGAGTCTCGCTATATTTATTACAATCAAATACAAACTCGACTTTTTTCCCATTCTAAATACTCCTCCGATTACTAGTCCTTGAAAGGAGGAATCTTCATCTTGATGTTTCGAATACCATCTTGATGATTATTCCTTCTGGCCTCTCGTGACTGATTAAGCATGTAAACTCATCATATTCGCCTGGTATATCATCGTGATCAAGGTCCCCGATCAACTTCATGTTCATTATCATGTTCAGCCAAAATTAATGCTGCTTTCTCTGCATTGTTTGTGATCGATGCATTAGCAGCCTCCGACCATTAGTTTGTCCTCTCGATTCCTCAACAAGTTTTTCATATCACGCCATTTCTTCCATTAGTCGATTAACTTGTTGATGCATGCATTCAAGTGACAACTTAGAATCTACTCCCTTAGTTGAGGAAGCCTCAACTTTCCTCGACTGCTCACTTGACATTCTTTAGAAAGAGTAAAATAAATAAAATTATAAGGCACTTTTCGGTGTCCGCCTCTTTTTTTTTGATTTTTTTTTTTTTTGCAAACAAAATATAAACAGGGAAAATAAAACCTCACTTACGCCTTCGGTGGGGTGATTGAAAATTCACTCGGCTTTTCTCCTCTTATATAGACTCACCACACAATTGCCTTTTACCGCTTTTCTTCTCTCATTGTAGTATTAAACGCATTAAAAAGTGCACAATAATATGTTTGCAATGCTCAGGAATCACTCAGATCCTTAGTCCTCAAATCACAAGAAGAGAAGGCTAGGATGGATTCAAAAGTGAGAAGAAAAGACAAAATAATGGAAGAGATGCCAAGTGGACCAAAGATGTACTGCATTTGGGGCACCTTTGAGTGATCGCCCTTTATATGACCTTTTTTTTTTTTTTTTTTTTTTTTTGTGTTTTTGTTTTTTTTTTTTTTTTTGACTCAAAAAAACTTGAAGAACTTGGATTAGATCAGATTATCACCTTTTAATCAGTGCCTAAACGATTAGCACTTCAATCGAGTTCGGTGACAACTTCCTGATTTTTGTCCAGAAATTCAGCCCTGCACTTATTGGCACGTGCAGCCCAAACAAAAACGAATTTCAACAGGGAAGAAAAAGGAAATTTGTAGAATAAATGAGTTATGTAGATGATTCCTCAAAATTCAGATTTTTGACTTTTATAGGTTGAACAAACAATCGCTTATTGTCAACTAACTCAATCTGTCAAAATTTTCCAGAGTTGTAGCAGTGACTTATTTTACCGATTGTGATCAAACTATAACGAATATGGAAAACTCAAAGGATGAAAGTTGTAGAACAGGAAATTTCCTATCACTCCACCAATTTTTAATGAATTTTGAATTTAATAACCCACTCAAACGAAATTCGAAAGAAGATCTACTGCTGCAGAATTTCAGAAAAGAGTATTCTGTGTTGCAATGCAGTTTTCAGTATGATCTGATCTCGAATTTTGAGATACAATAAAAAGAGAAAATCAAGATCAATTGGTGATTTATATGTGATAAAATTTACAGATTTTTTGAGTTTTTATGAGCATAAACGAATTGAAATAAAACGGTGTCAAATCAGCAACACCAAAACAAATGGATTGAACTACTACTCTCGATACTAATCGATGTATACCTTGGACCCCTAACAATGAAATTGTTAAGAACCCTAAGTAATACAATGAATATCCTTAAATAAAAAAAGGAAAATAGAATTAGATGAAGGAAAAGACTTGAGCAAAAGTAGTTTAACTCAAGGATGAGACTAGAAGAACTAATGGCTACGAAGAAGCCAAGACCCTTCTAATGATCCTTAAACCAAAGATTACAATGAAACACTTTAAGCTATGCTCACAAACTTAAAATGCACTTAACAAAAGTTGTAAAAACTCTAAGAGAAAACTCTCAATATGATTATAATTCAAGGTGTCAAATACATATGGTGTGCCCTCCTTTATAGGCTAAGGATGTTGGCATTTTATTTTCTAGAAAATGAAAACAAAATAAGAAAATATAAAATAAAAATGAACCTAGACAACTCCTAAGTCTAGATGAAATAAAGAAAAGGTAATTCCAAAATAAAAAGATCTTCAAATCACAAATTAGTAAATAATCCCAAATCGATTGATTGATTATCTACCAAAAATAAGATGAAGATTTGATTGAACCCTAAACCCTAATGGACACCTCATGCACGAAATTCAAAGTGTAGAGGGCCTTATTGGACTATTATAATATGATAAGAAATATTAAAATACAAATTACAAGCCCAAGAACTAGTAAAAGTAGGCTAAGTGGTGCCAAACCCATATTATAGCCCATTGTGTTTGCCAAACTTGTGTTCTGCTTTACTCCAAATGCTTCTAGCATAGCCCAATCATCATTTTGACCTTCCTTAGCTTGGATTATATTCACCAATAGTGGCTCTTTCAAATGTGGATCTTCTACCATTGATGCCTTGTCATGCAACTCAACAACAAGCGATTTAATGCTTCTTTCATCCTTTGGCTTGAAATCGTCACCGGGTCCATCTCTTATCTTCAAAGGATCTTTTGTAAGCTCCTTGGATGGTCCTCCATCACCCCCCGCTCATAGACAACCTAAAAAGTCTAGGAAAAGCAATTTTCAAAGCCGAACTCAAGCCCTACCGCATTTATCATCCCAAAACTCACCTAATCTCCCATCCCCACCACCCAAAATTCGACTCCCAACAAATTAACACCAACATTCTGTAGAGTTTACAAAGCAAAGACTTTTACAATACCTTCCCAAACTCCCCCACCCCTACTCCTAATTCCATCAACATCCCATGCACCCTCAACACTATAAATCACACAATCACCTTTCTCCATAAAGCATTCGGTTCATAATGAAATCTCCACCACCATTTACCAAGAAGAGCTAAATTTCAGAACCTGAGACTACTCACCCCGATACTCCCCAAAAGACTTTGATCTTGTAACTTTTTCCAAACAACACCAAGAGATTTTATTTAAAGAACCAACCCCTTACCCAAAAAAAGAAGACCTCACACTTTCCAATAATTTTAACACACATTCAAGAGGGCTTGTAGACGGAGAAAAAGAAAAGCTGGAAGAGCACTTAGAATGCCTTTATGAGAACCAATCTACCACCTCTGATGAGAAGACCATTTCCATGTACTTAGCTTTTTCTTTGCACTTCTCGTATCAATTTATCTCCACGGTTTCAATCTTTTCATATATTCTCGCTCCACCCACATACCCAAATATTTGAAAGGCAAGAGTCCCTTTCCCACAAATGTAAAATATCAAACGCTTCCCAATATCCACCTTCTAAACTTTTATTCCCAACTAACTAACTTTTCCTATATTTATTTTCAAACTCTAAACTCTCTCAAAACATGCTAGATCCTTTTGAGGTTTTTCAAGTTTTCATGCCCATTTACCCAAGAAGACCGTGATTATCCGCATATTGAAGATGGATAACGGAATTTGGTCATTTCCCAATACAAACTTCGTGGAACTTATTTTGCAATTGCTTCCTTCATAAGAACATTGAGTCCTTCAAATTATATTAAGAAAGAGGAAAGGCGAGAATGGATCTCCTCGCCTAATACCTCTTTCCAAATTGAATTTTGACGGACTACCCCTACTTCAGAACCCAAGCCTCTTGCGTAAGATATACATCCATGTATCCACTTTCTCCATTTTAAACCAAATCCCATATTCGTACATCACGTTGTTCAGATAGTGGTCCACTAACACAAATGAAAGCTCTTTCAAAATCAACTTTAAATATAAAGCCGCCATACCTTTCTTTTTTTTAAAAATCCACCGCTTCGCTTAAGATGAGAACACCATCTAAAATTTGTCGGCCTTTTACAAAACCATTGACATTCACCAACGAATCGAGCGTAATAACTACTTTCATCCTTTCTCGCTAAGATTTTTGCCACAATCTTGTAGAAAACAACCGAGCAGATCGATAGGTCCTCGTAGTCCTTTATCACAACAGATTAGCCGATTTAGAATCAAAGCAATAAACGAGGAGGTACACTCCATTGTGGAATTTAGCCGATCCTCAAATTCCATTACATAAAGATCACAAAAATTCAAGCTTCAAAATCTCCCAAAATCTTTTAATGAAATTAAAATTGAAGCATCGTGACCAGGGCCTTCAACCTCACATAACCAAACCCGCTTTTTTAATCTCATCCTCGAGATTTTTCTTTCGAGCCACACACATTGATCAGCTGAGATAATTTTGCAAATAAGTTACTATTAAAAATGTGTCCTGTAACGACTCTTCTTTTTTATATAGATCTCAAAAGAATTTTGCACCGCAGACATTTTACTCAGAGAAGGATCTTCCAACCAATTCCCATTGACCAATAAACCCGGCATAACATTTTTCCTAATCTTCCTTTGACACATCTATGGAAGAATTTCTGGACTTGTGTCACCTTCCTTCAACTAATTTATCCTGATTTCTGCTGTAGTTGTTTTCAATAAGGTACTAAAATGAATAATTTTTTCCGAGGCTTCACTTTACATTTTTCCTCTTCCTCATTAAATATGGTTTCATCATTTCAAATCCATTTCCTAAAATTTCTCTTCTTGTTTAATTTGACGAATAAATTCCCAAAGACTTTACCCCAAATCTTCAAAACTTTTTGGGCCTGCTTGAACTTCATTTTTAACTGATTCCCGGAGCATTAGATCTCACATCTTGATGCCAACAATTTCGCACCACCTCCTCCAACCCATCATTTTCCAACCACCGATCAAACACCCTAAATGGATAAGGCCAAATCCACATTTTTAATAGAAAGAAGCAGAGACAATGACTGGTGAGCCTCTCGTCAAGGGCTTCTAAAGACACATCTTCCCTAAATAGTTAGAAAACCTCTCAAACAAGAATTATCTAGCCTACTCATCTTGGAACCAGCTTTGTTGTACCTGTATATTTTCTCCTTCCCATTTTCAAATCTACTTAGTCGAACACCAATGAACTCATTAAAAGATGCAGTGATCCTAAGGATTAAAAGCCGATCCTTTTCTTCAAAAGATGAACGAATCCAATTAAAATTCCATAGAAGACATATCAACCCATTTTGCTCCTGGAATGAAGCGCATACTTCTTTCCATAATTGAACTTTTGCCTCTAAACATTGAGGGAGCATATACGCTTATGAAAATGCATTTTTGATCCTCGAACCTTTCCACCACCCTTTGATACTAATAAAACTGAACCATCATATTTTTCTTCACCGTAAAAATTTCCTTATCCCAAACACTTAATAATCCACCCAAAGACTCACACATTTCTTTAAATGATAGTCGAAGTCAACATCTTTCCAAAAGATCTTACCATACATTTCCTGTTCACCAATAACATTTTGTCTCCTTAATAGATATGAATGGCAAATGCCGAGATGAGCACAATTCTTTTAACCATCTCCTTTTATGGCTCGAACCCAAACTCTAATGTTTAAGTGGATATCATCTTCATAAATAACAAAATAATCTCATAACAAAGCAAAAGCATGTAGATCAATTTGATCCTCGCCAACTACTTTTCCTCCTTCCACTCACCTCTAAAATTTTCCCTAGCTTCACGGTTTTTCCCGACACTCTACTTTTGCCCTCATCTTGTTCTCGAAGCCATCTTCTAACTAAATTTGTCATATTTCTCAAGATTGGAATCTTCCAGAGATACATCCACAATCCTACCTTCCATACTTCTGAGTGAATTGAAAACCTCCACATCTTTGATCCTACTTCTTGCCACAACTCATCAAATCTTTTTTATTCAATCTTTGTGCAATCGTGAGCTAAGTAATTCGAAAGAACTCTAGTTTTTTAATGGGACCAATTTTTGATTCTCACTGAGATGCACTCGAATTCACTTCGATGCATCCTCCGGTAATGAGTCGTCAAGATGTATCATGAATTAAAACATAGTCATTTGCTTGGGCCGGGTACTCATCGGCTTCACAAAGCTGTCCGAACGGAAGTTACGCCTTCTCGAAAGTTACGGTCCACACATCTGTCCGTCAATTTTCATATTGGATTTTGGTGTTATAGACTTCCGTAAAATTCTCACTTTGTCCTCACCTAAACTTGACAAATACAGCTTGTAATTTACTTCCCATGAAAAGAAGTTTCTGCGCCATAATTGTTGTGGCTCCTCCCCTAGCCGCCTTTATGCAATACCAAGTCATTATCCTCAGAACTGGGCTCAACGAACATTGATCTTTTCTCGACATCCGAGTTCTCCGGTAGAAATGTCCGACGCGATTTTCAAACTTCTTCATCATCGGAGCTGAATTTACGACGAGGAGCAATTTTGAAGAAGATCGATTTAATGAGGAAGATTTTGGTTGACAATCTTCTTCCACATGGATCCACAACTCTTCTCCATTAACATTGATCATCACCCAAGGAAACATGTTTTTTATGATCCAATCTCACTCGAACCCTTCCGCATTCCAACGAAGATCTTGCCTCTGGCACTATAGTCCACTCCAAGAACATCCCCAAAATGACTACCAATGGTGTAAAATGTTTTCCGCTCCAAACATTGCTGGAACCCCTCTCAGAATTAACCATATAATTTATCATTTTGTCAGATATCTTTGACCAAGGGCCCACCCAAACAAACCATTCTCCAAGACACGAACCACCATTGAGAAGCAATTATTATACAGACAAAAGCGAGACTAGCACTCACATCCCCAATGGATTTAACTAAACAGCTTCTTAAATCCTTCATCTAGCTTGTAACCTTTTCGGACGAGTCCACAGGAATCTAGTTGATCTTATGTTGCCAAGAATACATCTATCTAGCCATTGATTTCAGATCGCTTAGTGAAAACTAACCCACGATTAATTTTTCTCTTGCATTGTTGTAAGAGTCCTTGCTTCTTTCAATGGTGCTGTTTCTCTTTGATCGCAGCCTCTTGTCTCGACAGTTTTGCTGATACAATGCCCTTTATTTTGACAAGATCCGCATAGGTCTTCCCTGGTGTTCTAACAGCCCGAGCCTTCATGCCCATATTTTAACGATGATTTAAATTTGGCCCCACTGCAATCTTCTTTACGGTATCACTTTGGTATCTAAGTAAACTTATAAGAATCAATCCAACACAATCAAGCTTATTGTGCATTGATAAAAGCCCTTCTTTCTTGAATCTCACACGGCCAAATTTCTTACCCGCTCCATTCTTGCGCTACAAACGAACACATCTAGAACCTTGCCGAACCGATCAAGATTTTCCATAAATCTTTTCACCAGACCTCAGAAAATTGGTGAAAGTAAGAGTGAGATATCTTCTTCAAGTCATCATACCTGTTTCACCGCACCCATTCCACGTTCTTGATCTCCCTTGCATGCCTCAAGAAAGAACCATCCTCTCTCTCACACACTCTCCCTCCGCCTCCCTCTCTCATCCCTTTTTTTTTTCAATACCGTGGAGAATTTCACAGTTCACTTCATGTTAGACGGTTTATGACCTAAGGTATGTCATTGTAAATTTTAAGGAAGGCCCTCTAACTAGACACATTTTCAATTTTGGTCTGGTTTTCTCCGTGACAATTTTTAGTCAGAGTGGTCATTTTTTTGCAAAAATAGTCCTAACGCTTGTAAAGACCACTTACAGACAAAATTGTCGAAAGACCACTTACAGGACTAAAATTGTCATCGAAAAGACCAATTTTAGTCCTGTATGGTCTTTCCGGCGCTCGTGACTATTTTTGCAAAAGACCACTTACAGACTAAAATTTCGCCGAAAAAATCAGACCAAAATCGAAAACGTGTCTAGTTAGAGGACCAAAATTGTAATTTAGCCTTACAATGTTGTAGTTTATGACGAGTGAAGTTGCAATTATGTGACGCTTTCATTATACATATCGAACTTAAGCTTTGATCCCAACAACGAATGATGTCAACGCTAAAAGAAGTGCGGAAGCCTCAACTCTCGTCAAGTACTAGCTACTAATGGCGCTCATTGTGGGATTTTTCTTCTTTTTTGAAAATTGTTGGATTTTTCAAATGACCAAATGAAGGTGAGAATCTTGGGCCACAAGTACAGTGATGAAAATGTCGTAAAAGCTTCAAGAAAGTCGCGTGAAAAACATCCAACAAAACGTGGCGTAAAATGAACAATATGTCTTCTCTCTCAAGAGTCAAGATCCGCCACCAATGTAGCTAGAATCAACCGAGATGGATGAAGGCGAAAGAGGAAAGCAAGGTATGTTAAGATATGGAATGTAACATGCCTTGATCGACGTGTCCAATGCAAAGAAGTGATGGAATGTGTTTGTAGGTTTTAATCGTAGATGGATACACTAAGTTGGATCATCGTTAACATTATGGCGCTTGCTGCAAATATATCCAATTCAACGGAAAGAAAAAAAGGTATTCTCTCTCAAGATGTAATGCTCAGCGCTTGTGATCATATGGAAGTCATTTAGAAGGTACTATCGCCTTTGTTGATGAAATTGTTAGACTTGAATCTAGCTAGCTTCAATATTTTCCATTTATGACACATGAAAGAGAGCAAGAAGAAAATAAGAAGAGGTGGAAATTTAGAACATGAAATGACGAACAAAAGATTGAAAAGTAAAAACCAATGAAGATATCAAAGAGATCAATGTGCGATAAGTGAGTTTTAGAGTTGTCTAGAGTTATATTTATGAAGGCAAACGAATAATGGGAAATCGATTGAGTCGAGTAGCTTGAAATTTAAGGGCGTTGAAGATTGCATCAATAGTATCCGTTATGAGTTTGAAGATCGGGTTCTTGGCCATGATTCAAGAAGTTATCAAAGACCGAGGATCAAGAATTTAGTTGTAGTTTGTTAACATAATCATGTTTAATATGGTTATTAGGTGTTGTACAAGATATACTATGTAGATTCTGAGTATCAAAACTAAGAATAATGTCTTAAAAAAGGTAATTAGTACGGTGAACATGCTAGGCAATAAAAGATTCTAGAGTTTCCTAAAACCACACTTCACTGCTCTTAAAATAAAAGGCATACCAGGCCTGCTTATCTTTAAGAAAAAGGAAGAGGAACGCCGACATTCACCATTGTTTAAGGCATCCTAACCATTTTTCCCCTTCTCCGTACCATTGTAATGTATGTCAC